>CP092867.1:44503287-44591978 GCA_030710605.1 Cordylochernes scorpioides
TACGCTCTTGTCACATCTGCTGAAATGCAATACTTCCTTTCTCGGAAAAGATATAAAAGGCCTCCGTCCTAGCCAAAAAGATAGTCACTTCACCATCAGTGGAAGCCCTCGTCGGTTGTCATTAAGGTCCGCCTCATCGACCATGTAGACCAGTAAGAACTCTTCCATCTCCATCTTTCGCTCCTAGCTCAACTTTTATCTGTTCACGGAACTTTCCTAGTGCAACTGTGTCTTCGTTTTTTGTGTATGGACATTCCCAAGCTTTCCACTCTGCCTCGACCACGACTGCCTGTACTCTGTGAGAACTGTTAAAGGTCTTCCAAGGTGCAGAGAGGTACTGGAAAACTCCCCATCCTGACTGTTCCTCTCGGTCAACACAGTATAGCGAGAGTCGACACGATTCTACAAGAATCAACAGGACCCCATCACATAGTTTAAGTCGATTGGATACCTCATCACATAGTTATACAGTGTTAAACCTGTGTATAGCGCCCCCTCTTGGGACTCACCAAAATAGGGTGTATAGAGAGGGGGTGCTATAGACAGGTAACTTTTAATGTAAATCGCATCGTACTACGTATTTAAAATCGGGCGCTATAGAGAGGGAAGCGCTAGAGGGGGCGCTATAGACAGGCTTAACTGTATATCTATATCTTTATTTTTCCGTTCATCATTACTCTTCACAATTCATCCTATCATACTTCATCCTTAAAGTTAGAAATAATCGCTATTTCTCTTTAAAATAAATTTTGAATTTTCGTTTAAAAGAAACATTCGCGGTATAATTGCAATTTTCGTTTTACAATCATCAGCCGCGTTATATTGTATCTATATATATATATATATATGAAAAAAATAGTACAAATGTAATATTGTACTGGGATAAGGGGTGCATACATTAAGAAAAAGGCATCTACTTATCGTGCAACTGAAAGTTGCTGATGGCTTGCGCCATCTATCGGAATAAATATCAACTATTCTCGTTGATTTTTAATTATTCCAAAAATTGGCCAAATACCCATTCTTGATTAATCAAGAAAAGCTAACCACGGACGCGTTTGGGGCTGTTGGCCCTCATCAGCGTGGTGCAAGCTGTACCTAAACGACCAAAAAATTGGTCATTAATTGGTCACCAATTTTTTGGTCGTTTAGGTACAGCTTGCACCACGCTGATGAGGGCCAACAGCCCGAAACGCGTCCGTGGTTAGCTTTTCTTGATTAATCAAGAATGGGTATTTGGCCAATTTTTGGAATAATTAAAAATCAACGAGAATAGTTGATATTTATTCCGATAGATGGCGCAAGCCATCAGCAACTTTCAATTGCACGATAAGTAGATGCCTTTTTCTTAATATATATATATAAATGAATGTATGTGTGTGTGTGTGACAATTTGACAATTAAAAATTATTTATTGTCTTCTAGACAATCTTATACATATTCTTACATATTATACACATTACACATATTCTTTACATGCCCTTAAAGGTGCTAAAGTATTTGCAAAGCTGGATGCAAAAAAAGGGTTTTGGCAGGTTGACTTAGACCCTCAATCAAGACCCCTTACAACTTTCATCACGCACCGTGGTTGTTACAGATTTTGTAAAGTTCCTTTTGGTCTATCAAGTGCTCCAGAGGCATATCAGAAAGGAATGGATTCAATTTTGCTTGATTTGAAAGGTGTAATTTGTTACTTGGACAGTGTCGTAGTTTACGCCAAAGATAGACAAGAACTAGAAGAAAGGCTTAGAAAAGTCTTAAAAGGTTTGATAAAGTAGGCATTAGGCTCAACAGGAATAAGTGCAAATTTGCCATGGAAGAATTGGATATTTTAGGTCACATTGTTAGTAGTGAAGGTATTAAACCTGATAATAGGAAAATAGAAGCAGTCTTAAATTTTACAATACCAAAAAATATTGAGATGTTAAGGTCATTCTTAGGAACTTGTGGGTTTTTAAGAAAATTCATACCTAATTTTTCTAAATTGGCAGAACCTCTAAATAATTTGACTAGAAAAAATGTTAGGTGGAATTGGGATTTGAAAACAAATAAAGCATTTCAGGATCTTAAAGAGTCACTAACAAAAGAGCCATGCTTGGCATATTACAACTTGAACTCACCAACTGAATTAATCACAGATGCAAGCCCTATTGGTCTTGGAGCAGTATTAATACAAACACAACAAAATGGCATTAAAAGACCCATTGCATATGCCAGCAGATCCTTAACTGATACTGAAAAAAGATATTCACAAATAGAAAAAGAGACATTGGGATGTGTATGGGCAATTGAACATTTTAACACCTATATTTGGGGAAGGAAATTTGTGTTAAAAACAGATCACAAACCTCTAATCTATATGCTGAATCCTAAAAATGGAGCTGTTTTGCCTCCAAGAATTCAAAGATTGAGTTGGAGATTACAACCATATGACTTTGAAATTGAATTCATTCAAGGAAAGCAAAATATTGCAGATATATTTTCAAGACAACCTCTTTCTAACACAAGTGATGAAAAATGGCTGGAGGACTATGTTCATAAAGTCTTATCCATCACTTCTGAAGAGCTTCAAGCACTGTCTTTGAAAGAGATAAAAGTTTGTACAGAGCAAGATCCTTTGTTTCAAAAACTGAAAGAGATGGTTCAAAAGGGAGTTTGGCCATATCCTTTGAATGAAGAATTCAAATGTTTTTATAAGTTTAAAGATGAACTCTCAATTTTTGATAATCTTATCTTAAAAGGAAGTAGAATTTTGCTACCTTCAAAACTAATAAAGAGAGTCTTGAGAATTGCACATGAAACACATCAAGGAATGACAAGAACCAAACAACTGTTAAGAGAAAAATATTTTTGGATAAACATGGACTTTGACATTGAAAATTTGATTAGAAACTGTCCAATTTGTGTAAGGAATCAACCATTGATAAATGATCAACCATTGCAAATAGTTCCGTTACCATCAAAACCTTGGATGAAACTTGGAATTGACATAGTTGGTCCAATTGGCCATCATTATGTTTTAACAGTGATCGACTACTATTCTTCATATCCTGAAGCAATGATAATAGAAGACATTTCCAGCAAGACAATTATTGAAAAATTGATGGAGATTTTTGCAAGACATGGTTATCCACATGAAGTTGTAACAGATAATGGCTTACAGTTTGTAAGTACATCAATGGAAAGATTTTTAAAAGAATGTGGAATCAGGCACATCAAAGCCTCACCCTATTACCCAAAAAGTAATGGGAAGATAGAAAGATTCCATAGATTTCTAAAGAAACAATTCAATTCAAGTTCTGAAGAAGGGAAAGATTGGAAAGAAGATTTATCCAGAATTTTAATGTCTTACCGAACTACTCCAAACAGATCTACAGGAAAGACTCCAGCATTCCTATTATTTTCAAGAGAAATCAAAACAAAATTAAGCTCACTTGTTAATGATGCAGAAGAAGATGAATCCAACATCAAAGAATTCAATATGGTCTACAAAGAAAAAATGAAAACATATAATGATATAATTCGGAAAGCTAGTCCTCATAATTTTGAAATTGGAAATTTAGTTTATGTGGCAAATCCAAATAATGGAAAACTTGATTCAAATTTCAGATCAGAACATCATGTCATTCTTGAAAACACTTCAATAAATTCTTTTAAATTAGTCAACACTAAAAATGGGAAAATAATTCATAGAAATGCTAAACATTTGAAACATGTTCCTACTCAAGAGACCAATCAAGGCATTTCTGACTTGATTCCAGAAGAGAGCCAGGAAAATCTTAGTTCAGATTCAACAAGAATTGAACACCTCAACACTTCTGATGTACAAATACCAGATGATAATTCCTCAAACCAAGACAAGGACACTTCTTTAAACCGACCACGTTCAAGTAGAAGAGGGTCTACATTTAACCCAGTTGTTTCAGATAGACTTGATGCCGAGGCTCTTCACCAGTTGCCACCAGAGGTTTCTCCACCCTTGCCGACTACCAAGGAACCCGTGATCACCAGAAGTGGAAGAGTCGTCAAGCCATCATCAAGATATAAAGACATGATTCCTTTCATCTAAAGGAAGGAGGGAATGTAGTATTCTGTGTTTAAAAATATAGAATATATCATCATCATAAACAATGATATACGATGTATAATGTAAACAACGTGTTGATGTAAAAATATGAATATAAAGTGTAATAAACAATTTGTAATAAAATAATTTCAACTGGTGAGTAATGTTTAATTAATAAATTAAATAATAACTATACAACAATGAGTATCATACTCATTTGGTCAATTTTTTATTAGTGTTCGTAAGAGAGAGAAAGACTTGAATATGTAATATGTGAATGTATGTGAGTCAAACATATATAGAAATGTAATGATGATAAGTGAGTGTTCCTATGCCGGGCATTTTAAAGCCAAGGAGAAGTAAAATACATGAGAACTGTACACTAGCAGATTCACATGTACACATATGAATAAATTTATGGATCACTCTTCTGTGACCACTGGCGCCCCTTTGGACGTAGAGATTTGATCTAAAAAGAGTTTTAAATAAATAACCTAGTTATTAATTTAAATGTAACAATGGGTGTTTTTTTTTTTTTGCTATCCCTAGTACACGTGGTACAGGCCATGATAATCATGGTAGGTAGAAGTAGGTGATTTACTGTAAGTGCACCACATGTCTACACATGTCAAAATCAGTTCGACTTTGCACTTACAAATGTGCCAGAGCCCCGTTTGGTTACTTGCACTCGCTGGTGGGGTTGTGCTTTTCCTGAATGCATTTAAACCAATTGACAGATTGAGAGCTGGTCATATGTTCACCTTAATACGGCAGTGATGACGTCGTTCAATTAAACAAAATGTTAATTTATCTCAATAATGTAACACTGGAGAGAGTTATACAGCTCAGATGGAAATCAATTACAAAATCTCTTGAGGTAACCCGGATTCCTGGAAGGTACTAGATTATGAAATGATAATTATCAACAAGATACATCAAACAGCAGTGGAACTAGTTCAATTCACAGGAAGATTCTTTTTTTTTTTTTTGTTATCCCTAGTGCACGTGATACAGGTCATGATAATCATGGTGGGTAGAAGTTGGCAATGCTTTTACTGTAAGTGCACCACGGTGCACTAAATCATCTAAACCAACAGTTTAGACCATCCTTCCACCGACGCCGTTTTTTCTTTAATCAGTGAAGAAAGAGAAGAGAGATTAAAGAGAAGAGATAATTTATTATTTAATTAATTATTCACTGACAATATGACAATTCCTTGAAAGGCTCCTAATCTTGCAAAATCTTATAAATCCCCGAGAGTTCACATGAGACAGGAGAAGTATTGCTAGTGAGAGTAGAAGTTCATTTTAGAAGGAATCAAAAAATTATTTTCTTTGATTCGTTCATTAATGGCGTCCAACATAGAAATGGGGAGAAAGCCTTCACCAGAGCTGTGTGGGATCTATCAAATTCTTCTGGAGGAATGGTAGAATTCAGAAGATTTGTCTTCTGGAAATAGCAACCAGGGATTTCTAGTTGGATGTGAAAAATAGCTGTTGTGTTTGAACTGAAACCTTCTTAACTTACAGATTTACAAGATAAATTATAAAGATCTAGAATTTTTAGCACTCAGAAACAAACAAAAGTGTGTGCAACATATTCTTATTTAAAAATGAACTCTTGCAACAACTTCTCACAGAGCTAGCAGACTTCTGTTGGATCCTAGAGATAATAGCAGATGGGGCAAATTATTTTATTATGAAATGTGACTATTGGTTTGAGTTGACACAATTTAGTTAGCAGTTTAATTTGGCAATGTGGTCAGTGGGGTTTAATTTGATAATGTGACCGACCAGTTGTTTTTATGTGGAAATTTCATCATTTATTTTATTTGGAAATGTGACTAGTTATTTTGGTAATTTAGCTAGTTATTTTATTTGGAAATATGACCAGTGGTTCCATTTTGCAATGTGGCCAAGTACTTTCTTTGGCAATATGCCCATTCATTCTTGTCATAATCGTGTCAAAAGTAAGAATCCTTCTGTTTTCACACACCATGCATCAAGAACTACTCCATTATAGTTTATCCTACTTAGTTACTTCTCTTCATTTTTCATTATTTACCTATAAGTTGGTCTTTCTACCTCAATTCCAAAAGTCTAGTAAATGTTTCCAGGATTGAACATTAGCAAATAGAGAAACCACATGTGTGAAAACCTTAGTTCAGGGCTAGAATCTCCATATATGAGCATAGCTCCTTCTTGTTAAACTCAGAAGATCTGAGACACCTGTAAAACTTTAATAAAGATTTGGGCAAGAAGTCCAAGTTAGCTTTTGGTCGAGCTACGTATGAACATTCCGTAAACTTTTTGACAACTTCCCTTTTCAAATAAGGAGTCTTGAATCATTAAATGTGCTAATCAATTACTATGCTCAGGTCTTGGATGATTTAATAATAACTTAATTTTTTAAGAGTTATACAAAGGATACCTTATAAAATACATGATTAATGACAATTGCATTTCTAAAAAGCCAATTATTTGTCAAAGAGAGAGAAGTCTTAAAAACACAAATTATATACAGGATGTGAATCACCTGGATTCCAACCTCTAGTAAGAAAATGCGAAATTCTGAAAATTTATTTTTCAAAGGAACATTCGAAGACAAACCTTTAGAAAACATGTACGACTGCCTCTCTCTTAATTTATCTTCCTAATCTCTCTTTTAATTCGATCAACAGATCAAACCCATGTTATTTGTTGTAAAAATGATCATTAAATCTCTAAATGTGACTTTACCCTTCATTTAAGTCTGAGCATCAAGAAACAGATTTTGGTGAAAAAAGGAAGAGGTTGAAAGACTGAAATCACTGACAAAATAGAAATCCCTAGATGGCTCAATTTTAAATATTCCTATGAGGAGAAAACTACCCTTGACATCCTATTATAATTGAGAAGGGAATTTATAGAGGGGGAAATCTTACCAACTTCTGAATTCCCTCTTATTACCTCCATACCATTTCCTTTATTCATCAGATGGAACCATGAAACTTAAGAGCATGGGGTGGTCTACAAATGTTACTCAGCATTGTTAGGGAAGATTATGTGGTGCACTTACATTAAAAGCAGTCGCCTACTTCCACCCACCATGATTAACATGGCCTGTACCACGTGTACTAGGGATAAGCAAAAAAAAAAAGAAAGGGAAGACTATTGGATTGTGGAATCCTGGAAAACAATCAGGATGAGTGAATGTATTCAGTACAAGTGACTTACAAATAATCCCAGATAATGTTGAATCCACTGCTTTACCAGAGAATAATGTGGCTTGATGAACTTCCTGATGAAGTATAAATTACATCAGAAAATCTCTTTGGTATTACCTAGATTTAAAACTGCTAAGTATTTTGCCATTTCATATTGTTTAAATTATTTCAAATCTCTATATCTCCATTAAAAATGTGCACCAGCAGTCACAGAATCATGAACCACAAATTTATTTATCCATATCTACAGCAAATATAAATATCTAAAGCTGTGCTGACTAGCAATCAAGTGTGTCAAGGGGGAGAATTAACCACTCCTTTTTTTTAGGTTGGACATATTTATTTGGTGACTTAGAAAAAATTTTAATGTACAACAAAGTACTTTAAAAATAATACATACAAAAATGAAAAGGGTCAATTTGGTTTATACATTAGAAACAAGGTAATAAGACTAAATCTAAATTAATAGTGGGTTTTGTAACAGTGTTATTACCATTATCAGACAAAAATACAGAATGGGAAAATATCAGAGCATGTTTGAGGTTGTTTACACAACTGATAACAATACCAACTTAAATAGTTGGTTGTAGAAAGCCAATATAATTGGCCCATCACACCAAGCTGGTCGGTGCAGAAGGCAGATATTTTTGGCTTTAGCTCTCTCTTTCAGGAACATCTTGATATATCTTGCCAGCTGTCATTTTGACAATAAATCACTCTTGTTTGCAATCCGTTCATTTTACAACATTTCAACGGCCTTTCTTTCAACATGACATAACTTTCTGACAGTTCTCTTTCAACACAAGTGTATGAGCTCTTTTTCCAAAGAAGATGCTGATATGACTTCAGATAAAGAAGTTGAAGAATAAAGAATGCCAAATGTTGTGCTGGTAGAAAATTATGACATGTAAAGACCATCTGCTACTGGAGGAAAAGAAAAAAGGTACACTCGATTGATCAGGAGAGGGTTAAACATCAACTTTATCACAGAGAGAAGCTATGATAACAGCATGCACATAAAATACACATTGATCAGAAAAACATTGATGTGCAAATTGACTTGGAACAAGCAGATCTATAAGCTCAGAGAGAACTTTTGAAACACCATAGAAAAATAAATAAAAAGTTAGTTAAGGAGAACATAGCTCCCAAGCAGTGGGATCAAGGAGGACTCCAGGTCAAAGGTTCATTTTTGGCAATTGTGGAATATAGGAAAAAAATGTTAAACTTCCTTTGCTAGTTGTCACAGGGCCAAGTCTTATTGGAAGGAACTGGTTTGATGATGTTGAGACGATATGTAAAAATTTTGCATCTATCTTTGATGAAGAAATAAATGATTTTAAGGGACCTTGCATGCAATTAGATGTGAAATTAAACCATAAACTCGTATTCTTGAAGGCAAAACCTTTTTCAATTAAGAAGACTGTCAACTATCTTTGATGAAGAAATAAATGATTTTAAGGGACCTTGCATGCAATTAGATGTGAAATTAAACCATAAACTCGTATTCTTGAAGGCAAAACCTTTTTCAATTAAGAAGACTGTCAAAGATTAATTAGAGAGACTAGTGGATGTTGGCCCTCTGAAGCCTATTTCGCATTCAAGATATGCTATACCAATAGTACCTGTAATGGAGAAATCAGAGAAGGTAAGAATATTCCGTCACTACAAGAGTTAACCCAATTTAGAATTCAGATACATATCCAGTTCCCTAGATTTAAGAGATGCTTACCAACAACTAACTAGATGAAGCATCGGCAAAATTGCTGACAAAATCAACACGCACAAAGAACTGTATGAAGTCAATAAATTAACATTTGAGATTAGTGCATTGCCAGGAATATTTCAGCACAGAATGGATACAATGCTCGCAGGTGTTGAGGGAGTCATCGCTTACTTGGATGATATTTTAATAACCGGATCCACCATGGAAGAACATAACCAGCAATTAAAAGTGGTATTCAAAAAAATTGTCAGAACAAGGGCTAAGATATTAAAAAATAAAAATGTAAATTAGCAACCTCAAGACTAAACTTTGTATAAATGAAATGGGAATTCAACCGATAACAGAAAAGATAAAGGCTATTAAGGAAATTCCAGCTCCTCAAAATAAGAAAGAATTACAAGCCTTCCTAGGATTAATGGACTTTTATGAGAGATTTATAAAGAATAGAGCTGATTTACTCCAGATTACTTGTTATAAAGCCAGCTAGAGATGGTCACGTGAAGAAGTCAATGCTTTTCAAGAGATCAAGAAAACTTTGAGCTCAGATCAAGTATTTGATTTAAGTATGATTTCACAGTGATTTGCATAAACCTTTAATGTAAACTTGTGATGCATTACACAATACAAGGTAGGGGATATTTTAGCTCACATAGAAGGGAAAAATGAGAACCCTATAGCTTACACCTCAAGGACCTTAACAAAAATATAAAGTGCTCAGATCAATAAAGAAACATTAGCAATAATTTATTTGCATAAAAAGGTTCCAAAAGTATTCTATGGAATTAATTTAAAAATCACCACTCCTGAGGATTTGTAGCCCATGTAAACCTGTGCCACAAGTTTTGTCTCCCCAAATGGAGATTGAATTTATCATCATCATGATTATTCCACTGAATACCGCCCAGGCAAAGGAGTCGACATGCTGATGCGCTGAGCAGAATACCACATTGAAGTCAACAGGAAATACAACTGAAGAAATACTCGTTATGTTGATTGATGTGAACAATATGCCATCAAAATCAGCAAAAGAAATAGCTGAACAAACATGTTCTGACAAAATTTTAAAAAGAAAGCTAGAGTCGGCATTAAGAGGTTGGCCTACATTCAGGGTAAGAATATCCGCCATATGTTTCTAGAAGAGATGACATCACAACCCAGGTTCATTATCTTTTGTGGGGACATAGAGTTGTGATACCCAGAGCCTGCAGAAACCAAGTTTTGAATATCTTGCACACTGCACTTACAGGAATAATGAGGATGAAAGAAATTGCAAAAAAATTGTTTTGGTGGCCAAAAATGGACCATGAAATCAAGGATGAAGAAAGAAAAAAATGTGGAGAATTTCAACGTGAGAATAATTTCCCCACATAAAGCTGAATCAAAATCCTGGGTTTGGTCAGCTAAACCTTGGACCAGACTTCATATTGACTATGCAGGACCTATACATGGTCAAATACCCTTGATAGTGGTTGATGCTTTCTTAAAGTGGCCTGAAGCCATACCAGTTCAAGGAATGACCGTCCGGGAGCTTGTATTGAGGCTGTGAATGTTGTTTACAACACATGGATTGTCCTGGTGTCCTGGTATCAAATAATGCTCCAACTTTCAAGGGTCAGGAATTTTAGAAGAAAAATGGAATAAGGCATATCTACTCGGCACCCTGCCATCCAGCATCTAATGGACAAGTAGAGAGATTATGTCCAGACCATTAAACAAGGATTAAAGAAGAGCAGGAACGAGAAATTTAACCTGGTACTAGACAGAGTACACTGTGGTTTACGATATACTCCTAATGGGACTACAAAAAGAAGTCCTTCTGAGTTTCTAATAGGTAGGGAGACTAAAATCTGCTTGATCATGTCCATCCCAACTTTGTGTAACAACAAAGAGATGGCCAGGAGCGAGTTGGACCAAAGAGTGCTGCGGGAAGGTTTAAACAACATTCAAATGTATGGTAAACGCCATTTTTCAGGTTATTTTTTATCTGAGTCATAAATTATTTACATCAACAGGTCATCAAAACATTGGAAATATTAAAAAAGGTTGATGTAAATAATTTAAAACTCAAACATTCAAATGTATATTATAGGAAAACTACAATGGCTAGGACAAGTGGCTTCCAGAAAAGCTAATGCCACTGGAATTACAATATACAGGAGACACAACAACACATAGATCAGCTAAGAACAAGAGCAATAAAATAAGAACAGGATCTGTATAAGAGCTGATCTCAGATGGAAGGTCCATCAATTGAACACAATGGTAATGAGGACAAGAGCTCAGCTCATTCATAAAATCTACCAAAGAGTAGTTCTGAAGAGCCACCACACATCCAAGATAAAGGCCCGGAACTTCGGAATAGACACTGAAGCAATATTCAAACAGCCTAGTTACCTCAAAGACTGTGAATGGTCTTAGAGGGCAGAGGTGTTGTGTATTATTCTTGGCAACAGATCATTGTTGTCATTGATAATGCTCTTTCTTATCATCATCATGTTGTTGTTGTTGTTTCTTATCCCCTTGTGTAAAAATTACACGAATTCCATGAGTTCATGCTCCTCGAGCTGTTTTATGATGAGCAGCAGCCTCTCCCAAAGGTCCTGTTTAGTGCATCTAATGCAAGCCAAAATGTGTTCTGGAGCTGCAGGTGACAAGTTACATTTTGGGCAAGTGGGGTAGATTTTGTTATTATTTTCTATCTTCAATGGCTTGAGATGGCCTGTTCTAAATCTTGTTAGTGTTGTTTGATGCTGTCTATTTCTGATGTTCAGAGCTCCTCCTGGGTTCACTCCACTGTACCAACTGTGCTTAGGTGGGATCCTCCAGTTCTTGTTTATTTTTGTTTTGGCTATTGTTTCTATTTCTTTAAAAGTAAGTTTATTTTTCTGTGGCAAGGGTTCATTTGTGCCTTTTTTCGCTAGCACACCAGTAGCTTCATTTCCTTCAATTCCAACATGTGAAGGTATCCATTGAAGGTGAATTTTTGAGGTTTTAGAGAGTTTTTGTAGATAACCAATTATGTTCCTGCTTACTCTGTCTCTGAGTTCCCCTGTGTGACTCAAGTGCTGTATGGCACTTCTACTATCAGTAAGATTCCAGATATCTTGATAATTAGTATTTCTGATGGATTTTAAGGCTTCATGGATGGCTATAAGTTCTGATCTGAAGACTGAGCAAAAATCTGGGTTTCTTCTGTTCATTTTCTCAATGCCATTTGTGGTTTTGATGAGACAGCCACTGCCAGTCTGTCCTAGCTTGTCTCTGCTACCATTGGTATAGGTAGTTATTGCATTTTTAGGAATGTTATTAATTATTTCTAATGATAATTGTTTTAAGTATTCTGGATTTTGGTATTGTTTGTTGGTGGGTTCATTTAAAGTGGCATTAAAAATAACATTTTGTAGTGGTTTGCATGGAGAAATTTTTTCTGCTAAATAATTTTTTCCACTTTATATTTTAAAAATCCATTTCTTTTGGCCAGGTGGAGAGGGCCTTCTTTTTTGAGTCTTATATTGGATTCCCAATTATGTAATTGGAAGTTCTGTGTTTGTTTCCATAACTTTTGATTTTGTTTATATATTTTGGCAGATTGTAGCTTCTTCTATCCTTTAAGGGCATAATGTCTGCCTCATAAAGTACAATATCATTAGGGCAGGTATTTCGAAGACCTGTAATAATTCTAGCTGCACTTAGTTGTATCCTTTCCAGTGATTTTAGATTTGTTTCAGATGCTGTACCATAGATTTGATATCCATATTCCAGGATAGGTCTAATTAGAGATGTGTAAGTTAATTTTAATGTGGTTGCATCGGCTCCCCACTCTCTTCCTGAAATATATTTCAGAATTTTTAGTCAGTCTCTTCCAGGCTTTCGACCAGTGCAAATTTCAACTAGCCAACGCTGCCCTCTTGTACCATCCTTTTCCAGAAGCGCCTCTCTGCCTTACGGTAGATGCCTCGGATTTTGCTGTGGGCGCCGCGCTTCACCAGCAGGTTGGCAACAATTTCCAACCAATAGCGTTTTTCTCAAGGAAACTAGACGCTGCACAAAGAAAATACAGCGCATACGACAGAGAACTCCTGGCGGTATACTTGGCTATCAAGCATTTCAGGCATTTATTGGAAGGGCGACAATTTCCGGTCTATACGGACCACAAACCTCTCACATACGCCTTTCAACAAAATCTGGACAAAGCCTCACTGCGCCAATGTCGACACCTCGATTTCATCGGGCAATTCACAACAGACATCCGCCACATCGCGGGCTGTGAAAATGTACCTGCAGATTTCCTGTCACGTGTGGAACCCATCTCCCATCACCAACCTTATGACTCGAAATCCCTCGCCGAAGCGCAAGCAGTAGACCAGGAGCTACAAGCTCTCTTGACTTCGGAAAACCACAGCTCACTACAACTGGAAAAAGTACAAATACCAGAAACGAACATTTCCCTGTACTGTGACGTTTCCACAGCAAAACCCAGACCATTCGTACCCGCATCCTGTCGTCACATAATTTTTTCTGCATACCACAACTTGTCTCACCCCGGAGTACGAGCTACTACAAGGATGGTCACCGCCCATTACGTCTGGCCGGCCGTCAAGAAGGATTGCGCACTTTGGACTCGCGCCTGCCACCGCTGCCAAGTCTCCAAAACCACTAGACACACAAGAACGCTCCTTCAGTCGTTTAGTCCCCCAGACGGAAGGTTCAGTCATGTTCACATTGACCTGGTCGGACCACTACCACCGAGTGAAAACTATCGGTACATATTCACCTGCGTCGACCGTTTCACTAGGTGGCCCAAAGCCCTACCCATACAGGACATCACCGCCAAAACAGTAGCAAATGCCTTCCTATCGGTCTGGATATCTCGTTTTGGCGTGCCAGCAAAAGTGACTACAGACCAAGGCAGGCAGTTTGAATCAGCACTTTTCGGCGAGTTGACACGGCTTCTGGGAATCAACAGAATAAGGATATCACCCTACCACCCAGCAGCAAACGGCCTGGTAGAAAGATTCCCCAGACAGCTGAAAGACTCCCTTCGCTGTCACGATTCCACGAGCTGGTCCTTGAAACTTCCCCTGGTGCTCCTATGGATTTGTTCGTTGCTAAGGGAAGATCTCAACACCACAACCGCTGAGCTGGTCTATGGGAAGCCCCTACCCCTTCCAGGAACATTTTTCGAGCACCCCCCCTCTGCAAGCTCGCCTACGGAACCGTGGCTGGAGGACTTCAAGCGCGCGATGGCATCTCTGAAACCTGCACCAAGCAAGCCACATGGGAACCGCCACATTTACGTGCCCAAACCACTCGAGACATGTTCCCATGTCTATCTACGTCGGGACCTGATCTTGCCACCGCTAGCTCCCCCATACGACGGTCCATATGAAGTCCTTTTTAGGAAACCCAAAATTTACAAACTGAAAATTAAAAAGAGATCCACGTGGGTGTCAATCGACCGCCTCAAGCCTGCTTTCACATCAGAAGGACCGCTGTTTTCCCAAGACCCGAACTTGGCAAGCCAATAAGATTGCATAGGATCGCTGGAAAGATCCTACTGGAAGGGGAGTAGTGTGGCGACTACACTTTGCTTCAGCGAGCGCGAACTCGCAGGGGCAGTGGACAGCATCGGCAACCGCGAGCGTCAACCTGACTACGCATGCGTGCGGGACGTCATCAGAGACTCTGACCACTGACGTGGTAAACATCTAGGCTAACTCCAACGGCTGTTACTTCAACCGTTGCTTCTTTTCTATTTTTTATATTTCTGGCTTTAAATAAATTAATTTTAATTATAATTTTATCAGCAGCCTTTCCACAAGCCACACCAACACATTACGCAACAATCCTACAAGTCTTTCTTTGCCATTTTTGCCCAAGTTTGATATCATTTTTGGCCATGGATTCCATCTGGCCCAAGAGTCTTGTTCAGGTCAGTGTTTTCTAATGCATAATCTAGCTCTTTCATATTGATTTTTTCATGGAAAATATTGAGTGCTAGTGACGTTTTTACAGTCATGGATAATCTTTCGGGCCTTTTTTTCAACTTTCTTATCTTTTATTTCAAATTTGATTTTACTACTTATTTGATATGAATTACCTAAAAGATTAGAAGCATTTTTGTCATTAGTTGCTGGGGTACCATCTGTATTCTTAATCATATTTGTATTTTCAGTTTGTGGCTGGGCTCTCAATTTGTTTTGCCAAATGCCAAAGTTTTGTATTTGGGTTTCTTGGGTTCAGGTTTTCACAAGTTTGTTTCCATTTTTCCCTTTTCATATTTACGTATAATCTTTTTATTTTTGCATTCACAATGTTCAGTTCAGTTCTACAATTTGTTTGGTTTTGGGTGCACTTTTTTTGTAGTTCATTTCTTTTAGTTATAAGTGTTTGAATATATTTTGCCTGGTGTGTATAATTTGGAATCCATTTCTTAATATTACCTCTTGGTATTGAAACTTTGGCTGCTTTAATAATGGTGTTTTTGAAAGATATCCAATTTTGTTCCAGATCTTTTATTCTAGTGGGTGCTTTTCTAAAGTCTTCATTGGTGTTTTGCTGGTAAAGATTCCAATTAGCCTTTTTGAAGTTCCAGAATTTTTCTTTAATTGAGCTGGTTTTGGTCTTGGTGCTAATTTCTATCAAAATAGGCAAATGATCACTTCCAATACTTTTTAATATTTGCCATTTGCATTTGTGGAAAATGTCAGGACTGGAGAAACTTATATCAAGGGCTTGTGCGGTATTATAACTGTAGGAATGGTGGGTAGGATTCCCATCATTTAAGCACATGAAGGCATTGTCGTCAAATAAGTTTGAAAGTATTTTGCCTCTTGGGTTTGGCGTGGAACATCCCCATAGTTGATTTTTGGCATTAAGGTCACCTACAATAATAGTGTTGTCTGTAAGAAATTGAGCCATTGTTCCATCGTCAATAAGTTTATTGTTTGGTGGGTGATACATATTGAATATGTTGATGGTTTTGTTTTGATTGAGGTAGACTTTGATACCTTGGTCTGATGTGTTTGGAATATTAATGGCTATGTCTTCATAGTACAAATTATTGATTAAAAATGCAAGGCCACCCCCTTCTTTATTTCTGTCTTTTCTGAGGATATTGTAGTTTTTATATTTGAGATTGTACTTTTCATTTAATTTGGTTTCCTGTAGGGCTATAATTTGTATCTTTTGTTTTTCAGCTATTTCCATTATTTCTTCTAATTTTATTTTTGTTGCTGTTGAGCACAATCCATTTATGTTGCACTGCAGAATGCTCAATTGCTTGGAAACTGCAAAGTGTGAAGTTTGTGGAGACTGTATTATACTTATCGGACAGAATCCTCTACCTAAATCCTGAACACGCCCCTGTTTATTCTGCGTGATGGGCGATGCAGCATGCAAATCAACATCTGATCTCATGGAATGGGGTGTAGGGGTGCAGCTTTCGTTGATCATGGCACCATGATCCAGGCACACTTTGGTGAAAGTCTGACTTTGCCTGTAGTTTGAGGCCGTTCCTAACATGGAAGCAGACGCCCTTGCTGCCGACTCTAACATGAGTACAGACGCAGCTCCTCCATATCCCTGGAGTGGGACCCTTGCTGAGGTCCATCAACTGGGTCAGTTGAAGTCAGGATTTTTAAAGAGGTCTACTCCTCTTCTAACAATGCTGCTGTTGGTCCGCGACTGCTTATTTGTCAGAGTTATTCTGCTTGTTTCGCAGCTGGCCTTCAAATCTGAAGGTCGTTCCCCTATCCGCCACCTGGGGACGCGCCCTATAGCAGTCAGCTCTGCCAAGGGTATCATCATCATACATGTATATATTTAGCTTGTAACCATTATATGTATAGCATATAATTTAGACCAAATAAAAAGCTGTCATCACCTACTGGCCTTCTCTAATTCCTACACACCATCAAGGATATAGCATTTGGTGTTTCAACAAAATGGCATCTCTCATAAGAAACACTCAATTGGTTTTCAAAATGAAAATAGAAGTTCAAATGTAAAGTGGAGGTGCAGGATGATCAGAAAAATATATGCCAATGATAAAGCAAATATTTAAAAATATTTCTTAAAAACTCTATTTATCAATTTATCTATTTATCAATTTATCTATTTATCAATAAAATTTGTAGCTTTAATATTTGAGAAATAATTATTGAGAATGAAATTGTAAATGGGACTGATATTTTTGGAAAAAATATCTTACATGAAAAATTACTGTGTTCAATAATGAACAAATTACCATTGGAACTAGGCTTGAATGGACATTGGCCCCAGTCTAACTTTAGATGTTAGCAGCACATCAATGAGGATCATGGATATAGAGGACTGAGAATATGGAAAAGATTGGTATAAAATGTCCAATTGAGGTAAAGACTAGATATTAATGTAAAACAAAGCAAGAGGAAAGAAGATAATTGATACAAAGTAAATCTTCCATAGATATCTATAATTTTCAGTTAATTATGAGCTAGCAGAGAAGAGATTGAGAGAGAAGTGGCAAAAAGATGGAACAATTTGATCACTACCTTCAAATATTTCAAGGTTGGAAAAAAGAGGAATTCATTAAAGATACAGTTACTTCATCATCCTTTTAATTAATTTTTTAATTGGAAAGCATTGAAAGCCAGAGCAACATGTGTTTGGTGCGAGCTCTAAAATAGGGGGGGGAAACATCTCTGAATCCATGTTTAGAACCAAATTATGTCCAGAAGATTCCTGAACTTGTGTTAAGATTCTGAGAGAAAATTGTTAGTGTTACCTCAGATATATAAAAAGACCTTTCAGATAATATAAGTGCAACAAGATTGGAATTTGCTCCATTTCCTATGATTGGAGAGGACACAAAAAGAGAACCATACAATTAAAATATATAGACACATGAGTCACCAGTCCAGTGTGCCGGTGGTGTTACCCTTCTGGTACACAGACTCCACCATCACCAGCCTAGCCACCTTGGGTGCCAGACATGGTCCCAGAACCAGGGCGGCCTCTGTCATGGAGTCCTCTAGCCCGGTGTCCTCCTCTGCTTCATAGAAGCCATGGAGCAGGTGGTACACTGTCACACCATTCTATGATACACTAGGAATGTTGCTACAAGATGGTGAGAAGGTAGATGCTAGACCATGATGATGATTTAACACTTTTATTCCTTGTCTTTTGAAACCACAAAGATAAATGATGAGAGAATTATTTTGACAATGCACCATTTGGATATTATAGAGATGTTTTTTTTTTATGGCACACAAATATTACTCTATTTTTGGATTAGTTGTTCATTGATAGAATATTATTTTCTTTTTTTTTTTCAAGTTGTGTTTTTATACATTTAAAAAAAATCCACCATTGGTCCAAGGTAATAAAACCAAATCCAAATAAATAGTGTGTGACATTTTGGTAACAGTGTTGTTACCATCTTCAGACAAAAGTGCTAAATGACACACACTATTTATTTATTTGGATTTGGTCTTATTACTTTGTGTTTATAATCTATAATCCAAATTGTGCCTTATCAAAATGCATTGGTCTTTATGTTTAAGAATTAGAAGACAAAAGCCATTGATATACTCATGTTCTGTACATGTAGTGTTGGATATCTCCCTCTCCAACACCTGGTGTTGAACTCCTCTGCAACAAACTTCTCAAGCTTTCGCAGCATCATTTCATGAACAAAATGCAGAATTACAGAGAATTATGGGAAAAGCATCTGACTTTTTTACTATAGAAAACATAAGGTAACAAGACCTAAATTCAATAAATTGTGCTGGTATTTCAGTAACAGCATTGCTACCAACAACAACAACAAAAACCGTTATTACGACACTATTGTCTTACAAGGGGATTCCCCTGAAGGTTATATATGTACATGAGTGAGGAGGAAAAGCAATCCAGAGGAGAGGGGGAGCAATCAGCCGTTGTCTGTGGAGTTGAGCACCTCTTCTCTCATTTTATCAATCGCCTTGAATAATTTAAAATATTTATAAACAAATGTTTTATCCAGCAGGAGAGTAGTAAAGATTTTATATACATGTTGTTCATTGTAGTGAGTTAGCGCCGAAAATTCGCGAATTTCCAGAGTCTTTTCATGTAGGAATGGGCAATGGAATAGATAGTGGACCAAATTGTCTTGGATGCCAACATTGCAGAAGTAGCAATTTAAAGGGTCGCTGTTCCAAAATCCTGTGATATCCTCGCAGAAAAGTAGCCATAGAATCCTTTGACGGGCTATAAATCGTTTAATTTTCAAAGGGAGGTTTGATAGTAAGTAGTCCTCCGTCACAGCATTGCTACCATCTTCAGACAAAAGCAATCAGCACCTTTGTCTAAAATGGCAATAAAACTGTTACTGAATGTTCATGTGCAATTTTTTGAATTTGCATTTGGTCTTGTTGCCTCATGTTTGTGATCTATAATTCAAATTATACCATATCACTTAACTAGAGAAAGAATTACAAGGTAACAATATGTCAAATATAATAAGCAAATTGAAGGTGACATTTTGATAACAACTGTAATCAAAAAAGTGTGGCAAATAATTTATTCAGTTGGATTTGGTCTTATTACATTGTATATATGATTCTTATCTATAATCCAAATGGAACTTTATTTGACTACAAGAGAGAAAGTTGGGCACACATAGGTGTCATACGAGAACACTATTCAGTGATATACTGTAAAGAAAGCATAAACAAGCTTTTGAGTCTCAAATACAAGGTCTGTTAGAAAAGTATACGGCCTTATGTTTTTGTGAAAACCTGGTATATTTCAATGAAGCACGCTTACATGAGGCAATATTGAACCTGCATACACAGGTGTGAACGGGGCTCTGGCACATTTGTAAGTGCAAAGTCGAACTGCTTTCACATGTGTAGACATGTGGTGGGCTTACAGTAAAAAGCAGTCGCTAACTACCCACCATGATTATCATGGCCTGTACCACGTGTACTAGGGATAAGCAAAAAAAAAAAACTGTAAGGAAAATGACAAAACCATTGGAGCAGCGCTACCACCACAAATTTTTCCAGAAACTAGGCAACAGCCAGGTGGAAACCATTCGGATGATTCAGATGACTTTTGGTGACGATGCTATGGGCATCACAGGGGAAACATTCCACATCACCAAAACCAAAAAAGGCCCTCAAAATGGACAGTAACATCAGAGTGATGCTAACTGCTTTCTTTGACTCCTGTGGTGTGGTACACCACAAGTACACACCACAGGGTCAAACAATCACTAAAGAGTACTACAGGGATGTCCTCTATCACCTACGTTATGCTGTGTGGGCACAAGAGACCAGAGTTGTGGTCAACAGACAATTGGTGCCTCTATCACGACAATGCTCCAGCACATTACCTGCACTTAATTTAAACTTTTTTGCCAAAAAACAGACTCCTATGGGTCGCCAGGCTCCTTACTATTTTGTTATAGTTCCCTGCGACTTCTGGCTACACCCCAAAGAGGCCATTGAAAGGAAAGCAATTTCAGACAAAAGAGGACATTATGTCTGCAACAACAGCTGAGCTAAACACCATTATAAAAGAGGCTTTCTCAGATGTTTCCAACAATATCAGCAACACTGGGAGAAGCGTGTGGAGATCCAAGGAGACTACTTTGAGTGTGATTAAATTTCCAGTGCTATTTTTTTCCCCGCTTGAAGGTCAGATACTTTTCTAACAGACCTTGTACATGTGCTAGGTTAAATAATAGGCTTTTAAAAAAAAGTAAACATAAATCAGTTATTCACAAGGTAACAAAGACCAAATAAGTATTCTACATGGGACATATTCAATAGTAATAACAAATATTGCTAAAAACCAATATTACTACCACATACTAAGATGCTCCTTCAAAAAGAATAACAATAGTGTCAAATCACATTAAAATTACTTATATTTGGTCTAATCATCTAGTTAATCTTATATTTGTAAGTCAATTAAATATAAAGGTAAAAGAGAGAGTTCTTGTCATTTTTACCATTGTAAAGAAGAAAAAATGCCAATTAATAAATAACTACTTCATTTGTTATAATATTAGTATATATAGTATATAGTAATAATAGTATTGCAACCCCAGACACAAAGGACATGACTCTTACACCGTCGTTTCCTGACCACAGTTGTCAAGCTGGTGTTCAGTGTGTTGACTCATGATAACCCATGAGATGTCTTCTAGATGTAGAATCTTGTTTGGAGGTTGGACATCTGAACTTAACTCTCCTTCTTTTAGTTGTAGAAGTTTCTACAGAACTGGAATCACACAACACACACAGGTTATTTTACTCTTGTGGGTAACTTTCATTGAATAATTTATTAGGTTTTTTTTTTACCATTATCTTTTTCCTTTAAATACATAGTTACATTAAATCTTTGCTGTCCAATTCAGAAGTTATTCCAATGAGGCAATGTCAACACAGGTGCCAAACTGTTACAATGATGTTTGCTAATACTTAGTGCTGGGTAGAAATTACTTCACCACCAAATCCATTCATGTTAGGATGTACTTGGTGCAGTTTAGCCAACATTTCTATCAGTTCAAGTACAAATGATTGCTGAATGTCAAAGTGCATGTATGTATGCAGGAGAAACTGGTTGAATTTAGAGGTCAGAATTAAGAACAATAAACAAGATTTAGGAACAATCTATATGGCACATAGGCCATAATGAAATGGCCTAGAAAGTTTTCAAAAGATAGAAAATTAAAAGAAGAAATGTATTTTTAGAGGGTGGTGGATATATTACGTGTACGTAGAAGCTGTCTTGATATTTTAACTAGCAAATTCCAGGATTCTCTGCAAGTGAATTCTGTCTGCCTAGGAAATATTGTTTTAGAAATAGTTTTTATTCTAAATATAGTAGCCAAGATAATCATTTTCCAATTCTAAACTATGCAACTCTAGAGACTGTTAAAAATTCATCCAGATATTGTGGAAGGTATATGTGGAACAAACATTTTTATATAATAGAAGGCATATATGTTTGCAAATAAATTCTTTTTTTTTTCTGTCTAATATTTGTCACATTTATTATATAAGGATGAATTTATGGATTGCTCTATTCTAAAAAACATACATTACAATTTTATTTACATATATAGATTCGATATACAGTTAAACCTGTCTATAGTGCCTCCCTCTCTATAGCACCCTATTTTGGTGAGTCCCAAGAGGGGGCGCTATAGACAGGTTTAACACTGTATTTAGATAATATTTATTTTGCTATTGTATAATTACCTTATAATTTCATTTTTATAAAGATAAAGAAAACATATAACATAATGATAACAGAAAAACAGTTTTGGGACATAACTAAGGGTGGAGGAGTGGAATAAACCATCAACAGCCATGACCAAAATCCCACATTGGGCCTTTTTCTCAAAAATAAATTGCTTCAATGGCCCCCAATTGTTGTAGAAATCCAACCTACCAGTGAGTGTAAGTTGACAAAAGAAGCTCTTGTACACTTATAAATGCAAAAGTTGAACTGCTTTCTACATATGTTGACAAGTGGTGTACTTCCAGTAAAAGCAGTCACTAACTACCCAACATGTTTAACACAGCCTGTACCATGTGTACTTGGGAGATGTACCACAACCCCCCACAAACAGAGATATTATATAATTGATTTTATTCAGACGAGGGCAAAAATTTTTTGTTGATAAAATATAATATTTTCTGGCTGAGAAGTTTATGTTCTCAAAAGTAGTATTCTATAAGTATTGACAAGATAACAAGATGCTCTGTCACATACTGTTTACTTTAATCTCTTTGCACCTTGTGAATCCCCTATACATCAAGGTATACCTCAGTTTATCTATCCCTTAATGTTTATATGTAGGTAGTATATGGTGTTCCCTCTGATTGGCCTTTTCTGCTTCCTAGTGTCCCCTCTAGGTAACACATTCATTTACACTCAGCTACCATTTGTGTGATGAGCCAGTGTTTACTTCACACAGACAAGAGCCTGTCTAAAGAACACATTGCATGAGCTCGCTGGCCAGGTGTTACACAAACTTGCTAAGTTATTTATAATCAGAAATTAAATCTAACCTGAAGCCTATAAGGTATAATAAGGTGTTGTTGATGTTACTTATTCCCTTATGCAAAGATTACACAAATTCCATGAGTCTGGGCTTCTTGAGCTTTTGATGATAAGCAGCAGCCTCTCCAAAAGGGGCCCTGTTTAGTGCATCTAGTCATCTAATGCAAGCCAAAATGTGCTCTGGAGATGCAGGCGCCGAGCTACATTTTGCAGCAAGTGGGATATAGATTTTATAATTTTTTTTTATTTTCAATTTCTTGAGAATGCCTGTTCTAGATCCTGTTAGTGTTGTTTGGTGCTGTCTATTTCTGAGGTTCAGAGCTCATCCTGAGCTCAGAGCTCATCCTTCTACTATCAGTGAGAATCCAGATACAGTATAACCTCGTTAATTCGACACACGCAAATTCGACACTCTACCTTAATTCGACCATATTCTGATGTCCCGACCTCCGGCCTATCAAATAACAAACCGTAATTCGACAGTATCGATAATATGACAGTTCCGATAGTTCGACCATTTTAAAATTCGAATTTCGACAGTTGAATGTTTTTTTTACATACAACTTTACCGCTAAAATGATATTACAGCGGCGACGATCGGCATCGGCGAGCGACAATAGAATTGCGCTGCGCACTTTTGGTTTCAGTTTAAGTTTCACTTTGCAGTGCCATTGCGCAACGTCGCGAGTGTTATGGTTTTGTTTGTTTTTTTACGCTGTAATTTAGGCTTTGTGCGCTAATTAATATTATTTTCTTTTTCATTTTCAGCATTGAAATATGTAGCCACAATGATTATAATAACATTTTATTTCAATATTCCATTTCTGTGTTATTATAAAAGATTTAAACACAAAATCAATAACACCTGCAGCATCAGTAGATGCCTTTAATACAATAAAAACACTTTGTTATTTAAAACACATTCCAGAGGAAGAAAGACATGCATGTTTTTTTTTTTTTTCAAATAGACCACCTGGAATACATTCTGAATAGGATTTCAGTGCAAAAACAGAGAGAGAGAGAGACATCTATAAAGGAATTTTTAAAAAGAGTTCTTCATGATTATTTTTTAATTATATTTTTAAATTTTATTTTTATTTTCCCTATTTATATTTCCTTTCAACTGCTATATTCTTCAATTAGAATAAAATACTATTTGTAATTATTTATGTTTCAAAAATAGGTAATTATTGCCATTTTGTCCCTGATACTAAAAGTTGATCATGAAAATAAAAAAAAATAAATACAAAAAAGTACATACAATAGTTTAAATTAATATCATTAATTTATATTACAAAGCAATTTTAAAAAAATATTATTTTAGTGAGTTAGATGATTAGCTAATCATCTAACCTTAATTCAACACTTCCTTTAATTCAACCGAAAGCTCTGATCCCTTGGGGTGTTGAATTAAAGAGGTTCGACTGTATCTTTAAAATGAGTATTTCTGATGGATCTTAAGGCTTCATAGATGGCTATAAGTTCTGATCTGAAGACTGAGCAAAAATCTGGGTTTCTTCTGTTTATTTTCTCAATGCCATTTGTAATTTTAATGAGACAGACACTGCCAGTGTGCCCCAACTCATCTCTGCTATTATCAGTGTAAATAGTTATTGCATTTTTTTATATGTATAGGAATATTATCAATTATTTCTAATGATAACTGTTTTAAGCATTCTGGATTTTGGTATTAAATATTTGTAGGTGGGTTCATTTAAAGTGTAGTGGTTCACATGGAGAAATTTTTTCTGCTAAAAATTTTTTCTACTTTATATTTTTAAAATCCATTTCTTTTGGCCAGGTGAAGGGAGCCTTTTTTTAAAGTTTTATATTGAATTCCCAATAATAAGGTTAAGGTATAAGTTACTGTGATCTGAGAGCATTTTTAATTTGAAAATATAAACAAATTTCTAAATAAATTTTTAAAATTTTACATCTAACTGAATTTCATAATAA
Organism: Cordylochernes scorpioides; assembly: GCA_030710605.1. NCBI lineage: Eukaryota > Metazoa > Arthropoda > Arachnida > Pseudoscorpiones > Chernetidae > Cordylochernes > Cordylochernes scorpioides. The sequence continues at coordinate 44,528,285 of CP092867.1, forward strand.
TTCTTGTACATATTTCAAATGAACTTTCTTTTCTTTTCTATGTTTAGTTTACCTCTAAAGTGCAAGTGTCCCTAGAGATACATGGCGCTCTAAGTCAAAATAAAATAAATCATGCAACTAAAATTGGCTGTTGGCTTGCATTATCTGTTGGAATAAATATCAAGTAATCATTGATTTAAGATTTTGTTCAACAATATTGACCAATAACCTTTCTTGATAAATTAAGAAAAACCAACCTCACCTACATGGTTCAGGTTGTTGACTCTTCATCAGTTTGACAAATTTACAACACTCTAAGAGAGGAGTTATGAAATCGGTCAAATTTGCCAAAAAATGTGTTTAAGCCGGTGAAATGACAGGGCTGACTTTCAGGCCAAAATAAGTCTGCACTGATGAGGGGGGGGCCAAAGTCTAAAACTATGGTAAATAGGCTTTTTGTTTGAATTTGACAAAACTGGTGTTATGGCTCATTCTTTATCACCACCATTACATTTTATACTGAGGTGATAAAACAAAAGCATTGTTTTAATGCATTTTTTAAAGGTAGTGGTGTCCCTTTTGGTACACATATAAAAGTTGAAATGACAATGTTAAAGTTGATATAAATACCTAATGTATAAAAATAAAACAGAATTTGCATGACAAATGGCATTTAAATGCCTATTATCCTAAACTAGGGGTATTACAGGTTTGCTTTGTATAGTTTATTCTATAACCCCTTCACACACTGGTTATACCGCAGTTCACTAAAATCGAGGTAAATATCTCCAAATCAGTCCATAATTTAATAAACAATAACGATTTATTTCTCCCGCGCGCACAATTCGCTCTATGCGAATTATTTAATAAAGATGTTCAAGATTATATTTATTTTTTAATAACAGAGGAAGTGATAATCTATAAAATATTTGCCATACCTTATTGTCATCACGACTTATTGTCTTTTTTTTTTTTTTTTTTACAAGACGAACTAAGAGGTACAAGGGGTAAACCAAAAGCGTTGTTTTCGTCTACCTGGGTTGTGAATAGACAGTGTTGTTAGGTGAAATTTACTAAAATTCAATTGATATATTTATTTATTTTTAATTTACGCACACAAAAAAAAAACACCTAATAATTATGTGGCTTTAATTATATATTTATTTGTTCGCTAAGAAATTGAAAATCATTAATATCTATTTATGAACTTTGAAGCATTTAATTTTTATATAATGTAATTTTTTTTTTTTTCAGGGGACTCTGGGAGGGTTCACCACTGTTGAGCCAGACCTTCCCATTAATTTTTCTATTGCAGCAAGGGTAGTAGAAATTCTTTAATTTTTAAAAGAACCATACGCGTCTATAATAGTTTCGAATTTTCATAATAAATCGACTTGTTTAAAATTTCAATAACATTTTTTAAATACCCCCTTAAATTAGAAAATAAAAATATCTCATGCACATACAAAATAATTACAACTATAATTTATGAAGAATATTCATTAGATGTAATACAGCAATAGGAGTCTAGTTTTAAATTAAATTATACAAAATTTTAAGTTTAAAACAATTATTTAACAATGAATAAGATAAATAACACCCCAGGGGTGGGGGGGTGGCCCTTCACCCCAGACTGATTAAAAGACAGATTGTTAAGACTATTATACACTTCTGGCCATAAAAATTGATAAACCATTAAGGATGTACACGACAAAAGACAAATTTGCATTAAAACCCAACATGCCTGGGTATGCTACTGATTAGAATTTCAACTCCAATATGCACAACATCTGGAAATAAGGACACTTACAGTCAGTATTGAAAGACAGCTCTCAAATCAGATATCTCATATAAAAATCTCATTTACATTTTTTTTACTTGTGAAAAGGTTCTGCTATCCCTCATGCAAAAAAAAAAGGAAGGGGAACCCATATAAGCAATTATGGAATTTAATTGCGGCAAAAAATATTCTACTGAGACTGTGGCATATCTTAGAATGCTGCTCGTATTTTCGAGATCCCATGACCACCACAAGAATATGGAATCGATAGATCCATAAGAGCCATATGGAGCATCATACACGATCTCAAAGACCCTCTGTCACTATTGCCCGAGAGGACAAACATCTTGTTCTCATGGCCCTGAAAAATTGAACATTCACACGAAATCAAGAACTTTAATCATTTTGATGTTTATAAATGTCTGTGAGAGAACAGTGCGACTACACCTGCAACACAATGGGCTATCAGTGGCATAAAATATCAATGAATTCATCTCTGAATAGCTGGTAATTGTGGAAACAGCTACCATTTCCTAAATGTTATGGACTATGGCGTTAGCCATTCCTTGATACCTTCTTCACATTACCTTTTAACATAATAATTTACGTTTTCATGTTTTCCAAGGTATCCTGACCTTTCTCAGAAGGAGGAGGATTCAGCTCTTGCCCTAGCCAGCAAGTCCTCCAGATCTCTCACCAAAAGAAAACATCTGGTCCATAGTTCATGAGAAACTGACACGCCACCACTCTCCAATCAATTAAATTGATGTACTATGGCTTATAGTTGAAGCGACATGAACTTCTCTACCTATTATAGTTCCAGATGGATTTAAGCTGTTATTATAGGTATTGGTTTCTGTGTTGCACTATAATTCAAAGTCACTTACAAATTTATTCAAAACGTCCTATCCTTATACATTATGTGTTCAATAAATATAATTTTGCTATTTAAATTATTTCTTATAGTAACAATTTCAGTAGCCAGTAAAATAGAATAGGATAAATGCAGACTTCAAAATATTATTTATTTGTGAACGGTGTTAAAACGCATACACTAGATCTATTTTAAGCCAGAGCCTCTTGAGATGGGTTATATATTGTCAAGTATAAAAATGAGGGAAAATAAAAAAGAAAATGACAACGCATTATATTTTGATCAAAACAATTACAAATTTTTACCAACAATCCTGACAGAATGACTAAATATAATGAGAAACAAAATATCTGAATTTATTATCTGTTATGATTCACATACAAATTTAAATATAATTCTACAAATTTAGTTTCCTAAGGGAGCTGTGACCCACAGCTTGCAAAGCTCATTGTTGCTAACATGGATTTTATGTATTTCAGTCAAGTTTTCCTCAGCGTCTTAAAAGTGGTCTCTAGTAAATTTACTTCAATTTTCTTGTGGCATTATATCCTGGAGTCAGTCGCGGAAAATTTATTCCACGGTCCCCATGGCCTCGGGGTCAGTTCAGTGATCTTCAATTTGTTTTCTCTATCCAACCCAGCACATCCACCAAAATGACACGAAGAAAAATGAGTGAAGACAAACACGACCTAAAACTAATGGTACCATAGAACATGCCCACGTATTTCCATCATCCAAGATTGTCCCCTTCAGATTATCACTTGTTCTTCCCAATGGCACATGGGTTACACTTGACCAATTTGAAAGAAATTCAAAATTGGTTGGATTATTGGTTTCAATCCAAAAACGTGTCGTTTAAAGCCGCGATATTTATGTATCTCCAGAATGATGGGGAAATGTAAAGTGTTTTAACGAGGAATGATATTTTAAATAAATTATTTTTTTACTTCTCTTCACATTTACCAATTTTTATTAAAACAAGAAACTTAATAAGATAGAACCTATTAATGTAATTATTAAAATCTAATATTCTTGTAGCATAGAGTCAGCGAGGTTTACTAGGTGTGTCAAACTCTGATGAACGACGACAAATAAAGATTTCAGATCCTGCCTATGATGCTTTTCCCCACATTGGCAGAATCTTTCATGTTTAAAAGAGATACCTTAATTAACAATATTCCTTGTTAAAACGACGCTTCGCTGAGAAATATGAAAAAGTTGAAAAGATATTTATTACCTCTTCTATCCAAATTTTTAGAAGAGGAGTGGCTAAACCATTTTTAGTGCATGTGGTTTATTTTCAGAGACTCTGTCATGTCAGCTCAAGTCAAGAGGAGCCTTTCGACCGAGACAATCTCAGATGAGAGCACTTCCAGGAGAGACCGAGTTTGGACAAGATTTTAGATTATGGTGTTCTCTAATGGAAGACTACTTTATTTATGCAATAATTTCTCGAATAAAAATCAATGGTTCCAAATCATTCCTTCATTGTAGTTAAAGAACAAAGTTAAATAGACTCTCGACGATACATGCCAATTTTAGCGGACAAACTAACAAACATACCCTCTCTATGTTATAAATTAATATTGATTATTAAAAACAGTGCTTCGTGCCTCACAAGCCATGCATCATGATAGAGGGACAGATTCCCCTGGACCCCGATCATTTATAGTCACATACTATGTTGAAAAGCATAAAGCATCTTGTTCTGCGTCAACTGAGTCCTTGTCTACTTCTTATATTCACTTCTTGACTACTTATCTTCATTTAAGAAAAGAAAATATTTGGCGCGATTTTTCCCAAATAAAACGACCTTCTCCTTTTCTACTATAGACAAGAACAATAACAAAAAAAACCGTTTTATTAAAGACTTCCGGAGTCCTAAAAGAGGGGGGGGGGAAGTATAACACGAAAAATGGCCAACAGATATATATAATCTTTATGTGTATTTTGGTCATATTCGTTTTCATTTTCTAACCATACTCTCAGCTTTTCTGCTAAAATGTAGAACTGGTAGTATAAGTAGCTCTCATCGGTCAATGACTCAGAGAGAAGCTTTTAAATATTTTAGTTATTTCAGTGATAGGCAGTCCTCACTACAGTAAATAAAATATTCGACAAACACTTTCAGCTGTTTGACCTGTTTAATCTAGTTTTACATCGCAGTAGGAACAGTATGAAGTTGTTTTCTTCTAATTGAATTCCTCTAAAGAGAGCCAGATATATAAGCAGAACATCTAAGTACAATATTATTGTAAAAAATTGACCCCTCTGTGTATTTATAGATATATTTCTAAACTACTGTGGAAAATACAAAATTTCCAATGTAAGACTTCAAAGCCCAGAGGTTTCAAGAGAAAAGTTAATGGCCTTCCAAACAACAACCAATCTGTAAAGCTTCCAAAAGCAGGGAAAGGTTCACCAAGGTCAGCACCTCGAGCCTAAGAAGGCAGATGCGGCTACAGAAATCCGAACTAATTGGCAACAACAAGCCCATTGAAAAACTCGGATGAACGCTGCTACATTCGTTCAGTGCTGATTCATCGAGCAGTGTGCGGACTTCGGGCACCTAGAATATGTCAAAGCCTTGGAAGCGCTGCTAAGAAAAAGTTCTGTTTCTGAGCTTATGAAAATGTTCGGCCAAATAATGGCGGGACTCGCATGTGTAAATGAGGCAACAGCCTAGTAAAAGAGGGATTTACCATCGCAACATTTCTCTGAAAACGTATCCTCATAGGAAAAAATCCAGAGAAAATTACCATCATGAACCTGCCTTTCATCATCAGCTACGAGGATGTCGCAGAGGCCGCGCGTAGGCCTTTGTAATAAACTTCAATCAAGAATCAACATCAAACTCAAAGGAATGATCACTCTCGCATAAATCACGCACAGCGTGAAGTGTTCCAAGTGCATGCGCCAGGGACACAGGCGAGTTAACTGCCTCAACTGACTAAGGGGAACGGAAGAGACAACAAGTTGTCCCGTGAGGTCAATTAGGGACCCTCCACCAGCCCTGTACAAACCCTCCTCAAAGCCTCCTACAAGCTACTCCAAGCATCCTCCGGAGCCTCCAGCCTCTGAGGCTTCTTCTCAGAAACCGAGCACCATCCCGATAATATGTCCATCATTTCAAACAGTGCCCTCCTCCAACAATGCTGCCTTGATACGAGCGGCGCCCTGCCCAGCCCCTAAAGAGGTGACAGCAAAACCTGAACCAAGAGCTCGCACTTCGTATTTAAAAGCCGTCTCCAAAGCAAGAGATGCCAACTAAGATCCTCCTGACAGCCAGAGGGAAGAATTATTCTGATCTGAAGATCCCGTTTCTGGAAAACTAAAGACCCATCAGAAACTCGACGAAGCGTTGAAACATGCCCCTAACTCCTTATAAAGAGTGTTTGACTGGAGAGAATCGAAAGGAATAAGTTGATCCAGACCATCTAATCCAGTAAGAACTTGAAGACCTTCGCTGAAACCATAACTGCTGGGCAAGCAAAGGCGCTGCACGCCCTGCTCAGCAGAATAATAGAGCTTGTAGAGGATCTGCTGCTTCTACAAGAAGCCCATCACCCTTCGAGCAGCAACATCAAGTATTATGTCATTAGCTTCCACATAGCCTGTCTCAATGTGCGCGGTATTGCCGTTCGCGCTAGGAGTGTGGAGATGTGCTGCTTCTTGAATCAGCACGAAGTTGATATCGCGTTTGCCCAGGAGACTAGCGTACTGGCCCTTAACAATGCCCGGTACATTTGCTCGGCTACAGCGCTGTCTATGCGCCATCATCGAAACCCAGGTGATCCAACCTATCCGTCATCGTGGCGCCGGGAGTTACCGTCCACTGGTACCGCGTTCATGGCCAGGCAAGATCACAATCGCCAGTATCAACATCCGGGGTCTCGAGACCTGCGTCATCAACTGCCACCGGTTCAACACTCCTGAATAACAGCATCTTTAACTGCAGATCATCGCGGAAGAAACCATCAGGAAGGATGCGTGGGTCCTCGGCGACTTGAACATCACCGAGGAGTCGTCGAGAGATATTAGGTCTGGAGCCGTCCAACCTTCGCGGAACTTCCGGACCGGACCTTCGTCATCGACACCGCCACCATCTTCGATGCCGCGTACCTGCCTACGAAGATTTCTATTTACGGCAGCCGAGTAAACGCCGCCTGTCTGGATAGAGTCCTAATACCATCAAGGCTCTCCGGACACGTCACCTATTACTGGATCCTCAAGTACCGCTGTTCAGACCACCATGCCATTCTTCTCCGCGCTTCTCAGCGGTTTGAAAAAATCACAATCCCTTTTTAACTAAATATTTAATTTCACCTTTTGTTTTTGGATTTTAGCATCTTTGATTTTTGAGTTTGGCTCACCCTGACTTCGAAATTCGTCGGATTGGTTTCAGAGTCATAGCCTTAGACTCATGTTTAATCTCCTGTTTTTACCTTGTCCTTCCATTTCATCCTTGCCATTTCAAACATGTTCCTACAAGTTTTGAGACGGCACAGCTTCAGCTCATATATGAGAATTCTTGGAATGAGTTTTTCTGGTGTATTTTTTTTAGATTAAAATCTTCTCTCATAATGTATATATAAATCAAATAATTGTTTTTGAGGTCTTGTCTCTTCTTCCGGTTCTCGTACAGTAGATCGAGGGTTTTCTTTGATCGATACCCGGGTAGTTGGCGACTTCTGTACGCTCCAGGAACCTGGGTTACTTAAATAAATAATAATAATTTGATCGATTTGCTGATTTGTATCACATTTCATCAGTTTTTTGGCAGGATAGGAGGCCTCCTTGAAGACTTCAAATCATATTCTTCCATTTATAAAAATAAATATGACTAAGTGAAGAATGCCCTATTAATCACATATACAGTTTAGTTAGCTGATTTTTTATGAATTCTATGCAGGTCATTTGTTTCAATTTCTGATCCATTCGCTGAAGTAGTAGTGGTAGTCTTTCCAAAAAAACGACTTATTGACGCACATGTAACATCTCTATACAGGTGTCATTGTGCGGCCAATACTTTCTTCTATTACGATGCACTAGCGCGCCATCTGTTATGAAAATTAGAAACTATTTTAGACGCGTAAGATTCTTTTTGAAATTAAACAATTTCTACTGCCCTTACTGCAATGGAAAAACTAATTTTCATAACAGATGGCGCGCTAGTGCATCGTAATATAAATATTCTAATAAAAGACTCAATTTGATATTTGCGGAAGAGCGATTGCTCAATGCATATTATATATTTATAATTACGTTTAATTCTACTTTCCTCAAAGCTTATGTCCATAGTTCATCTAAAATACCCATTCCAAGAGACTAGCAACAGTATCACTATAAAAGGAAGATCGAAAAATGCAATATAACAGCGGTATGGTAGATTAAACTGGCGAAACCGCTGGGAGGGTTCACCACTGATGAGCCAGGCACTCCCATTAATTTTCCCATTGCAGTAAGGGCAGTAGAAATTGTTTAATTTCAAATAGAATCTTACGCGTCTAAAATATTTTCTAATTTTCACTTTCTTCTATAAATACAGTCCGAAGAAATCCGTAAAAATAACCCTAACTTATTTCATGGCTTCAGTCAAGGAACTTGTGTTGAACATACCATATATAAATAAGTACCTGAGTATGCTATGTTTGTTCCCGGGTTATCTTCTAAACTGCTCAACCAATTTTACTGAGAATTCTATTATCTATGTAAAAAATACAGAAAGTTAAAAAGGCAAATTCAAGATTTTAATTTGGAATTAATTTGATGTAAAATGAGCTCGAAATTCCAAAGTCAGAAAATTATAAAAACCATATAGTTGGCCAATCCTGATGAAACCCTTCTAATCCATAACAACATTAAAAAAATTGAGTGTCACTTTTGACAACAAGCGGAACTCGGCTAGGCCCCTAGATTACACTCTCAAGAGATGAAAATGAGTGTTCTCTTGACTAACCAGCATAATCCAAGGGCATTTTGGACTCACCTATACCACAGACCGAAAAATTCACGCCATGGTGATCATCCTAGCCATCCTCTATGGCTCGGATGTTTGAGGCAAACGGATGTTTGACAGCAATGACGCTCGTATGTTACGTAGCCTTCACTATAAATTGTCCAAAAACTTGATTAGAGGTCCCTGCGCTCCCACTATTCCAGCAATATCCTTCACAGACTTTTCTTCACTGGATATATTAATCAAAGCATACATTGATTACTTGGAAGCCTTAAGAAAGGGCTCTTTCAAACACGTCCCAGACCATCTTCTGCACCCTGCCCACCTCGTAGAAAGCTATTACAATACAGGTCCCAACCAAAGCAGACGATATTCATTTACACCGATGGCTCACGGTCATCCAATGGCGTTTATACAGCAGTGGTGCTATCACCTCCCTATGCACCACTGTACCTCAAGCTCCCAGATAACTGTACCTCATACCAGGCGTAACTACTGGCCATCTTGTATGCTACGAGGGAAATACAGATCATGCCAAGACATCGCGATTGTATCTGATTGCATGGAAGCCCTACACGCCATCTGCCATCCTGATGTTCCAAGAACCCTATTGCGGAGATAGTCAGGAACCTCAATACTCTGGAGGGTGTCCAGACAGCTGGGTATAGAGCCGGCTTCGAGAAAAACGAGCAAGAAGATCAAATAGTAAAAACAGCAGCGCACTCCAATTCACCTCTGCACTTTGCTACCCTCCTCAGAAAGCTCGCCCATATTCGCAGTAAAGAGTTTTCCATACAGCTATGGACAAACCTATATACAACAGATCACTTCACAAGATACCTCATAAGAGTGACAGCATTTCCCAGACTTCTAATTTCCATGTTTCCAAAAATCATACTATGCAACTCCACATCCATAATATTGACAGGCATTGCTTTGTACAAGCGGATGAAATAACGAAATACCTCACCCCTCAGTTCCATGATAATAACTTTTTTAAATTTCAACTCTAGAGAGACTATATGCCAAATTTGTATATAAAATATAGAGTTCGTTTGAGGTAGAGAAATGAGCTATATATATATACACTCATAGACAAAACTTAAGAAAGTTGTACCTTTTAGCATGTATATCGGGAATCAGACAATAACTCTGAAAGATATTTGATACACAGTGATATTTATTTAAGAAATACGAGATAACCAAGTGTGAACAAAATTGCCTTTGTCTTCTTTAAAAAAATAGACGATTGGCGATATCAGACTTTCCACTTCCATAAGTTTTGTCTATGAGTGTATATATAAATATTGATTTTTTCTCAAAATAAATATTCTGTGAATATATAAAATATAATTTAAAAAAACAGAATATTTACTCTGTGTTAATTTATCATCATATATAATAAAGTGTGTTACCAAATTATAATCACGTTAATAAAAAACAAGCTGACTACAGAAGTAGAAAGGTAAGTAAAGTTTTGACCTTTTTTGCAATATACCACCGAGTATGTCTATTACATTACATATCAAAAATAAGTGACTTGATTCAACCTCAGATGGATGAGACCACCTCCAAAAGAGGCCAGGATTATTTGAAATTTTGTCAAATTCAGGAAATAATTTGTTAGCAAAAATAGAATGACTTACCGCATTATTTTTTTTAAATTAAATTTATTGCCTACTCTTTCAAATTTTGCTCCCTTTCTCAACCTGTAGTGCGTTTTATGTCATTTCATTTTACTTATGATAACTCATTTATTTAATTTTTGTCAGACCATAAGTAGCTCTTTTTTTTTAACTGGCCTTCAATAGGAGATTCTACTGTTTCACTTTTTTTAATGAAAACTAAAGCGCGAATGTTTTTTTTTTTTTTTTTTTTTTAATATAAGCAATTTTCTAGTACCCTTATTGTGATGATAAAAAAGGCTGGCTTATCAGTTGTGAACCCTCCTAACGATAATTCGCCAGTTTTATCTTCCAAATATTATTTACACATCTAAATACAGATTGCGGGCTATCGATTGTGTCTTAATGGTTCTAGATATCGTTTTCTTCATCATCGAATGATGATAGAAATTTGCATAATTTGTTCTAATGATTTATTTTCAGTTATATTTCCCCCTGTCACCATTTACACTACTTACAATACTGATTGCATTCAAATTCCGTGAATTATAAAGTGAAGCTATATACAGTGATGGATAAAGCATCTGACATATTTTGCTTTTAAGAAGAAATACTATATATGCATATATGTATATATATGCATATATATTTTGTATTATAACTCTTACCTTTACATGAGACTTTACCCAACAATACATTGTTCGGTCTGCATTTTACATCAATGAATTTAACAAGATATATGCGTGTTAAATTCATGTTCAAAGAAATATCCTATCTGAACGAATTGTTGAGCTCTGTAAAGTAATAGGGATACACCCATACTCACTGTAACTGTCGTTAAGAAAGATGCTTTACTCCAGCATTTGATGATCACTCTTAAATGTTTATAACAATATTTATATATAGAGTTATATACTAATTTTAACAATAGATGGAAATGGAGATTATAATGCTGTTTGAAAACCACCCAATTGCGTAATTTGTGCTAATGTTGAAAATGATTCAGCACAACACATTTGTTAAAATATATATTATTAATGTAATACTACTTTAATTGAATGTTGTATATGTATGTTCTCTGATAGATTTAAATTGATATTTCATTGAATGTGTCACATTTTACAACTTTATTTGTCAAACCATTTGATATGGTGAAGACAATCACAGCGGGGTGTATGTGCATCCATCCTTGAGATGATAGGACAGAATATTTGATGACACACATAAAAGTAAGATCTGATAAAAGGCTATATTTGACTCTTTAAATTTCAGTCTTTATCTATCCTATGATAACTCTGATTGGTAGAGGAGTACAACTACAATTCCTGGAGATGGATCCATATAAAGAAGACATTCTTCTATATAAAGAAGACCTTCTTCTATATAAAGAAGATTCATTAGCTGTATTCTAAACGTACAGAATCTAGGTCTTCCTACTATTTCTAACAAAGTCCATGGGTTGCCAGAACCTTTTGCTGTGAATTCTCCAAGCCAAGCTTTTCAATACCATCTTTCTGCTCCCTTCAGTAGAGCGTTGCCAATTTCTTTGAAGCCACAAACTATATCACACACACACACACACAAAAACCTTTATTAAGACACACAGGTCTTACAGAGGATTCTCCTTGGGGTTACATCTACAGTCCTCCGCTCTGCCAACTGAGCTATCGAGGGTTCACAAACTATATCATCCAGCCATATTATTCTGTCGCAAGGTTACCTCAACCATGTCTTTTCGGCGTTTACCCGCAATTGTATAAGTATCGTGAGAAAATAAACATATTTGTTGTGTGTGAAACTACATGTCAACATAATCAGTTCGACCTTGGATCTTACAAGTTGTCAGAATCGTCAACATCAATCGTCATACTGATCTATAGAGTTCAGTTCCAAAATCACTTTATTAGGTACCTCTCAACAAGAGCAACCTAGTTTATAATATTTGCAACAGTGAATAATATGTGAAGGTTATTCACATATTAAACAAAATGTTAACGCGGGATTCAATCCAGGTTCATGACTGTCGGGAATCGAGGGTGTTACCTACTCGTCCACCGAGGATTCTCTTTGATCTGTAGAGGTATTATTTGATAATATATTTCAAAAGAAACACATTGTCAAAATTGTTGCAAATAGTATCGATAGATGGTAATTAAATGTATTAATTAAGTCTTCTGTCATCTTCGTACAGAGGCCATCGATTGACAATCTATAGGTCCTTCAGAATATAATAGAGTTTTTTATTTAATAAAATCATTAAAGCATCCAGAGTTAAGCTTTTGTACTCTTTTATTTCTCTAGCATTCGGGCTAAGATGCTCTTTAACAGGAGCAACTAGGAGTATAACTTCTAGTTGCTTCTGTTGAAGGGCATGTTAACCTGAATGCTAGAGAAATAAAATTGTATACAGAAGCTCAGCCCTGGATGCTTTATTGATTTTTTATTAAATTATAAGTCAGGGTGAGTTTCGTTTAATAAATAACAACTATTTCTACAAACCTCTTTATACTGCAATGAGAAAATTTGGAAAATGGAAGGTCATGTCTTATCAGTGGTAAATTTCCCATTTTGAATTTTGATCATTGCAATATGACTTCTATAAAAATATTTTTTATTAGATTAATTAAAAAAAAAGAATTTTTAGCGATAGAGGGAACTAAGATGACCTGGTGATATTTGACATGCATGCATTACTGGGAGGAAAACGGGACAACTTCAAACTTCTATGTTTATATATTTTTTTTGTTTTTTAAAGATATATTACTAGCATTGAGAGATGTAATTTGTTGTATATAATCATAATATATTGCTGATTATTGTTTATACCTTGTTATCTACTCGGAGAATCTGTATAAGACCAAAAGGTCTTTAAAAAAGCTTTTGTTGTTGTTTCATATAATCATAATTATTTTTTGGGCGAAATATCTTATTTATTCTCTCCCTATCTCAGCTAGAGTAAAATCTGTCTTAAAATGGAAACTTGCTTTATGTAGCAAAGTCCACGCGGTAAACAGCGACACACGGGTGGCCGTCTAATACAGGTTTTTCTAAAAATTGATACAAAATTTCCTCAAGTTTTCTTCTCAGAATTTTCTCTACAGCCGTTTACAAACTGATAACCCGCGGTACAAATGGCCTTACAATGCTGTCAGTGCTCAATAGTGTCGATAAGAGAAAGATTCTAACAAAATAAATATTTGACACAGATACCTGCTCTTCAAATATTTGTTTTGATGCTTTCGTGTTTTTATTTACGTTAGCGTGTTTACCATTCTTTAAATATTCCGATGTTTATTTGAATATATCGTTACAATGGTAACAATTTCTATTAATGTATGGTGGTGGTGATGACATGGTTAAACCAATTCCTGAAGTCCACTCCTATCAATACTATTTTTGTATAAATATTATAATTTTATTTTATAAATTGACTCTTTACGGTTAAATATTTATATTATCACACTTGGTCCCTTTCAACTAGATACACGCATAGTTTGCACCTACATTGCACTTGTACATGTTCTTTTGATGTTTTCCATAATTAAGTTTCAAATGCTGAACCTGTACAGTAGCATAAAACAAGGAATTCACGTTGTTTTATCTGTGCGATAGATTTATTTAGATTTTTATTCGTGTGATACTATTAAGAATTCCAGTTCCCCAAACCACCTCTGAATCAGTTAGCTCTGGTATAAATACAGCAGGATTTCACTTTCAAGACGTACCCAGAATTATTTTGATTTGTGGAAAGCGATTTAATATTGCCCATGGTAAAACGATTGATGGTGGATGATATTCATTGTTATTGGAATTATTGGTGGAGGCTAGTCTTCGTCAACATTCAGTCCCGTGTTGATGAATCTAGTCGCAACAATGTCTGGTTTTAATTAGAAATCGTATATGCCTTCCGAGCCTTATTCCAAACAGCTGTACTCCTACATATAGTACACTTAAACCTCCATGAGAGGATACCTCTCTACAAATGACAGTTTTCATTTGCAAAAATACCATTTTTACGATTTAGCAACTCTCCGGTAAGAGGACAACTTTCCCTAAAGGACACTTTGGCGCTTCAATTAGGTATCCTTTACAGGGAGGTTTTACTGTATAGATATACTATAGTATTTTAATAATTATATTTATTTTCATTGCAATTTTTTCACCCTACCAAACAATCAATACCTTCTTTAATATCATTAGTTTTATATCTAACTAGCCGAATGACCCTGGCAACGCCCGGGTTTTACCCGATTAAATGTTTATTTAAATACTATTCGTTACAATTATAAATTGGCGCCGTGGATGTCACTCTTGTGAAACGTCCCGCTCCAAACTTTGTGTGTCTTCTTGCCCCTATCATTACGTCACTCTTGTGAAACGTCCCGCTCCACCAATCGCCCCACGTGGTCCATCCTTCCTCAACTTTACTTCTCGAAGTTACCGCAGTGAGGCGCTGGTTGCGAGTGAAATGGGAAAATTTGTTAATAATTTTTTAAATACAGTGGACCCTCGGTTTACGAGCACCTTGGAGTACGAGCTTTTCGCAGTACGAGCAAAATTTTTTGAAAAATTTCACCTCGGATTACGAGTGAAATTTCGCATTACGAGCAACTCGTGATGGTTGCCCGTAATCGTGATGGATGAAAATTCACTGGGATCCCTCCCTTCAGATCAGATTCGGGAAATATGTAAAATGTGGGAAACTGTGCAATTGTTCGTAGCAAGAAGAATTGCCCGAGTTTCAATTATTAAAAATTAGAAATTAGTTTCGCACTACGAGCGTTTTGGAGTACGAGCATGGCTCTGGAACGGATTATGCTCGCAAACCGAGGGTCCACTGTAACTTTAAGGATATTCGAGATAAAAGCCTGAAAATTTTGCCTATAAGTTTTTCCAGATTCGACTCTATATACTGTTAAAAATTTTCAGCCCGATTATTTACGTATTGTAGACGTGTATAGCCGACAAACATACATACACTGACTTTTATATATATAGGGATAGGATTTTGGGGAATTTTTTTTATCAGTAGCTCTCAGTCAAGGTCACTTAATAGTTATTAACAAGGATGTCCATGAATAGAGGATGACCCCACAAAGGCATCATGGAAAAAAAAACTAAATTCAATTTCACTTCTGAATTACGTGTCCTCAAAATTTTAATCTTATCCTATTGATAACTATGATAAGTCCATTCCCGACATTTAATACAGATCATTAACCAGAAGCCCCCATTGCAACGAGCGGGTTTAAAACGACCCCGCCAGTTTGTCTAACCCTTATTAAATTGTTTATACCTTGAGAGAGAGCTAAATGAAATAGATTACTAATTTCAAAAAGAATTATTCCCTAAAAATGTGTCGACGAAATAAAACCAAACTATCCCCCCTCACGCCGCAATTTTTTTTTTTTCATTATAAAATAAAAAGATCGATCGTCAAATACAAAATAATTCAGAATTTTATTGTTTTTTATGAGGCACAAAGCGCCGTTTTTTTTTTTTTAATTCGTTGCTTTGATTGTCTTGTATATTTCACCCCTCTCTGGCTTGCAATTGCGCACGAAGTCTCAGGCATTTCAACACTCTACTATATATTGTTTGATTGAAATATAAGAATATATTTGTTGATCTCTTTATCTTCAAAATAAGGATATAAGGTTAGCACAAATAAATTATTGTTGTTTTAAAAAAAATCTGTTATTGCAATGTCTGGGTAGTATAGTGGATGGCATGAAAACTTCCAAGACCGTGGCCACATGAATTTACATTGTGGTAAAGGAGAAGCAAACCTTTGTGATCTATGTGCTTCAATTTCTTATTTACAGAGACAGGTTTCAGGTCATTGAACTCTTCCAATTTACAGAAAGAGTAATCGATGTATTAGCGCGCGCCATATGGTATTAGAAATGTGAACTATTTTTTATGCGTATGAAAGAGTAATGTATCCCGCCATATGTTAAGTTTATAATCCTGTAGATTGACTCTCACCTAAGACTAAATGGGGAGAATCTGCTATACTCTTTTATAATTTTGATTAGGTCAAATATATTTGCTGTAATTTGTAAAAAGTAATTTGCTGAGTTGAAAAAAATGTATTTCTTAAAAATATTCATTAAAGTAACTCACTCTGATGCAATCCAGACCAAGAAATCTTGCTAGAACAGATATAACATCACAGGTAAATCTTTTGACTGACTCGAAATATGCTCAAGAGCTGAATAACAATGATTATGATAGAATCTACAGTTTATGTTAGAAAACATTAAAAAAAATTACCTACCAGACCTCAAATATAAAAATTGTGAATAATGCTTAGACATCAATTTATAGTCTTATTTTGATCAAAATCTGTAATCGTTCTACATCTGGGTATATGTAAACATTACTGTTATAAAACTATAGTTTAGCCAGTCGAAAGTTAAACATTTCGATAATAATAATCAAACCTAAAAAATGTATCGATGTAATAAAATCTAAATATTCTCACGCCGCTAAAATTTACCATTATAAAATAAAGAGATAAAGCGACAGATCTCTATAATAAAAATAATTCTTATATATAAATCTGTATTTTTTTTTTCAAAAGTGCAAAAAGAATAAGACAAAAAATATTATTTATTAATATACCAAAAAATAAGGAAATTCCTAGTTATCAAACCATCGATTTTACATAAAATTTCGATGGTCAATGACTCTGAGCTAAAGAAATACACACTCTGATTGGCTGAATATGGTCACATGACAGCGAACATCCAATCAGAGAACGAATAAAATGAGGCGAATATTATGATAGGTTGATATTTTTTATCATTTGTATGCATTATCTCATGGCTGTGAACTGATGATTTTTCCATTCAAAATATATTGCATTCAAGACTAAGGTTTTTCAGTTACGATACACAAATACAATTTTATATTGGATGAAAACTATCATAATTAAGGCATTACATTTAAGTCCAATGTTTTAAACTCTTAAATTCCGTTTTTTTTTGTATTTAAGAATAAAAAATTTGTTTCCAGATCGCGATTCTATTTTGGTTTAAATTTACTCTTAAACGATTTAAATATAACCCAAATGAATCAATATCAAAACATATTGTCATTTCGTGAAAATTGGCGAATACTGATTGATGGGGTTGACCTTTAAATAAACGATTGAACCTGATGATTTAAAATACTGTATTTGTGTTGTGTGAAAACTGAGATTCAAGATAAATTTAATGAGGTATATATATATATGTTGTAAAGGAGTGGAACCAACAACGTCATCCAACATGCAGTCATGGGCCCGGAAGTAGAAGCGCACTAGCCTGAATACAAAAGAAAACAACACGCATAGGAACATGGTTTCCTCTGTTTAGAGGTGGTTCCCGGGAAGGATGAGACTAAGGGGAAGTACTGGGACCGCTTTGGTCAATTGAGCAGCATGACGAACTATCTCTCTCCTACCCTGTGACGTCAGAGGGGGAGGACGTCCGCGTCCAATCAGCGACTGTCACGAATAATATGTTTATACATTTCTCTTATTTATATTATCCTTCCAGGCTCACCGTCCATTTCTTTCCTGAGTATCCTTTGTTGAAGTAAACGAAAAAATTGCGCTACAAATTATAAAAATAAAATACAAAACCTTTCGCAATGAGTTTCTTTTATTATGATATGTATCCTTTGTATTGGCACCATTTTGTAGCTACACGTGAGTTTGCTGTCTTTTTATATACAATATACAACATATAAAAAACGACATATATTTTTTAATTTTATATGATGCATTGATTTATATGACCTGTCTTCTTCTCGATTAAATGTTTTCCATTAAAATATTGTTCCTGCCTATTAAAAATAATTGTCTGGCTTCGCGCATGGTCTGATTTAGAGAATATCCCCCCCCCCCCCCCCCCCCCCCCAATGAATTTTGTTCATAAAAATCAAACATGATACTGCAATATTGTCATCATCATTTTCTGACTAAAAAAATATATATTTTTGCCCAGCACTTGGTTTAAAAAAATGTGCCAAAAACTCTTCCAGATTTGTCTCTATTTCCTGTTAAAATTTCAACCAGATTAGTTACATATTGAGGACGTGCATAGCCGTGCATCTTTTTTTCTTCTTATATATAAAAGTCAATGTCTGTTGTCTGCTTCGCGATAAACTCAAAACTACTTAACCAATTGGTACAAAATTTTGCATGTCACTTTTTATAAACCCGAGGAAAATTTTCGGCTACATTTTGATTAGTATTTTTGGCTATTTATTTTTTTCGTTTGAAGACATTTTTTAGATAAATATGATAAAATAATATTTTTTAGAGGTAAATAAGAGGCGAAGTAACAACACCAAGCCAATTAAGCAACCAATGAGCGTTTTGCTTTTTTTTTTTCAAGTTGCTTGCGTACTTTTTTTGAAATATATTTTTATACAGTACGTGCACACAATGCAATTTAAAAAAAAACTTTACAAAATTAGCGTTACTGTGTGTAAATAATGGCTTTCGTATATTCTATTAATTTTTATTCTGGCCTTTGTTTTTTTTATCTCTTTTTTTTTTAAATCGCTTAAAATGCAGTCGCAGTCATTAGCAAACACATATGCTTACCTAATTTCCATGTGCTCTTTTATTTTTATAAACCTTTTTTTTTTCTCATTCTTACTGGGCATCACTGTAACTCACTCAACTCAGGCAATTCAAGGGTTAATGCGCTGGGGCGGGTACCTCGGGGGTTGGATGGAAAAGCTGCCATCTATTTAAACTATATTGATTTTGAAACAACTAAATGGATTGCAAAAAAAAATAATTAGATCAAATACCTAAACACTATTATAATACAATTTTTGCCATCACACAAACTTTTTGCCTTTGGTTTATGTGTTACTTCTGTATTGCTATTCTATGGCACTTCTACTATTTATTATTGATGTAATTTCAGTATGAAGGAAATTGCACTCGCGGGAATTCTCGGGCGAAGCCGGGTCATTAGTCTAGTATTCATATAAATATGAGGGATGCTTCTTACTAATCGAGATGGGATGATTTTCAGTTCAAACATCTTAATTCAGCGCGGTCAGCAGATCCTCTGTGTTCTCCAATAAATGTGTAGTGAATTACATTAATATCCAGGATATAAAAATTATGTTTAAAAGAATTTAGTGAACTCAATTAAATATTCAGGGATATATATATATTTTATTTTTAGTAATAATATTTATTTATAATTTAATTATGATAATTTGACTATCTTCTGTCACGCCTGTTGCCATTTATTAAATATTTGAGTTTTTGAAGCTTCTAAATATGTCATATTGACATTTTATTTATAACTAGCGGACGTACCGTGTTTGTCTAACCTCTCGATAAAGTGAACATTTTCCCCCGTCCCTTGAAAAATACTCGATAAGTTGAATAAAATCAATATTAATTGGTTCCCTCGGTAATTGGGAGTTAAAGGAATAGTATCTTGCCTTGGAATTGTATCATTATTCTTGTCTCAAATAAATTGCCATGTCATCCTGAATTTTGTCTTTCCTAATTTTCTAGGAATTTCTGTCATTACAAAATCATCGTATCATCATGATAAAATTTAGAGCAGATTGTTGAATTATAACAGATAAATTAGAATATTTATCTTGATTATTTTTAGGCGAAAAGTTATTTAAAAAATTTTATTTGCTAGAAACCTTCCCAGTACTATACTAAATAACTTCCCAAAGTTTCATGGCGTTCCAATGAGTGGTTTGGTCAGGCATAAAAGACAGACACACATACATTAATTTTTATATATATATAGATAATGATAGATAAAATTTTTACTTTTTATTTATATATAGTAGCATATTATATTCTTTCTAAAATACTTTTTAATTTGAATAACTTCCTTGTCCTTTTACATAAATTTGAATTAATCAGTGATAAATGCATACAGATGTAAATATGTTTTTTTGTAAACAAGTGATAGATTTTCAACATAATAGTTGCTTTTCTTAGCTTTCTTTCTGCTGTGCAAAATTCCTGCCTATTTTGACAATTTGAACTTGAAATCGCTAAATTCATTTCTTCCAAACCAATTATTAAGCTCAAAGAACAGAACCTTCTTGTTAATGTTAGTCAAACCATTGAGACTACTGCGTGCATAATCTTATGATTAATGTTTCCACTATGTTGTTAAGAAGTTTTAAGTTGTTACAACAAATTTGTTATTATATTAGAATATATGCAGAAACTCATAAAATTTCGCAACTCTTCCATCTGCGAGCTCCAGTCTAGCTAACCAATTAGCAGAAGCAAGAGTTTCTTGTCATCAGTAATCGTCCCATACAGGAGCCTCGCTTCCCATTGTGGTCACATAAATGAAATGGGAATGAGACACCAGATGGCAATGGTAAACATTGGGAAATTAAAACTGATAAAATACCGATTATAGCATATGTTATATGGTGTCTTCTATTCTCGCACTGATTGGCTCTTCTACTCTCTAGTGTCATATAGGCGAAGCAGGTACAGTTAAGTTCCTAACATTGTTCTATGCGCTAAGCAGACTGAAATTGAAACACTGCTGATTGGTCTTTGAGATGTACACTCAATTTTTTTATTTCTTCTTCTCTTTAATATAATCTATAATAATCACAAAAGCAATGTCTCCTCTAAGTGTAGGGCCGCAGTTGGTGACATTTCTATGCCAATTATATCTTGAATTCATAAATAAGGCAACACTGCCATTCTGTCTTTGCTCAGCAGCTGTTTATTGTTTTTAATGGAGCTGCTACTACAAAAAATTCAGAGTTATTTTATTTATTAGGTTTTGAACGCAAAAAGGTGTGTAAACCATTAAAATTCATTGTTTATTGATAGTAGTTATGGAGAGTTGTGCATGGATGTCAATAATATATGCAAGTTATTTAGGGAATTTATAAAATTAGAGAAACGTTTACGAGCTCCCTTATAAATAATAGCGATTTTAGCTAGAAATTTCAAGAGATTGCTTGAGGGGAATGCAACTTCTCTAGAGGAATTTGGTTGAGTAGTCCTAGTGATGGGTTCCCGGTTTGGATAGTTGAAAAGGGAGGATACACGATGTGTCTTATTAAAAGTTTCCTTACTTAAGTATATATATATATATAGCAATTTAGGCCAACAACCCCATGTATATAACCCGCAGCAAGACCTTAATGTTGTATAACAGCAGCACAGCTGTCAGTGATGCACTATCGGCATATGTCTTTACATCATCACATGTAATGCAATTTATGCAAACAGGATAAATAAAATAAATAAAAAAGAAAAGGGGGAAAAACTCTGTAATTGATTAAGAGTTGAGCTAAAGCAAGGATCGAGCATATAATATTGTCAGAACAATGGTCTAAAGATGGAAACAGCCGCGACACTATTATACAATTTCATCAGACAACCCATGAAATCGTTATTAAATTGGGCAATCTATAAAACACTGAAACACAGACACTCGCGGCAATGTATGTGGCCGGTAATTTATGGGAGACTTGATTATTAATAACATTCCCTTCAAATAGGTAAGAAACATACAACATTTCATTTAAACAGTGGGAATAGCACCGTAAGGCAAATTATGTATGAAATAGGTAACAGAGGAAACAAGAAAATTTCTCTAGATATTTATTTAAGTATCTTAAAATTTGGGAACATGTCTATACTGACGAGATATGCTATTTACATAGTAAAATTTAGATAGAGGTGACCTGAAGTTACTTTATAGCCCTTTAGGGCCCATGCGAAATCTAGGTTGGCTACTACACAAAGTGGGGGGGGGGGAAGGCGCTAAGACATAATGACAAATGGCTTACCTTTTCTCGAAAGTACCGGCAAAGGTCTGGTCTCCTGTCTGCAGACTGTCCTTTCACTGAGCGACTCCGATCGAATCTTGCCTTTTGGCAAAGAACCTTCTTTTATATCATCTCTCTCTCCATTTTCATTCGCCGAAAGAAACACCAATCAAAATGGCCAACGGCTCCAGTATCAATTTCATAGACGCCCCAGGCCTCATCAAAATAGAACATATAGTATTACCAAAACAAAAAAAAATCTAAAGAGAGAAACAACCCCGGCACTAGTGTAAGATTTCAGACGCCAGGCCTCTTCCATCAAAATAGAACATATAGTATTACCAAAACAAAAAATCTAAAGAGAGCAACAACTACGGCGATAGTGTAAAATTTCAGACGCCAGGCCCCGTCCCTCCACATGGATTGAAATACCATCCTCCCTTTTTCTCGGGACGATATATATATATCGCCCCCACTCCGTCTTAGCTATAAATCGACACAGGCCCCTTTTCACTTGAACTGTAATATAACGCTTTCCTTTCTCGGGAAGGATATTTTATAAGGTTCAGTCCTTTAGAGATCTTCCTTCTCCATTTTTTTTTTTTCTGGTCACCTTTACCTAAATTTTTGGTGAGGGGAATATATGTACATATGGAACAACAGCTTCCAGCGCGGATGTCCCTGGATGTCACTGGTGTTTCCTTCACCAGGCATCGGCATGGAAGTCTGGTGTCATCAATTGTCTAGGTTTCTGGGCAAAAAGATGGTCTGTAAGTCTATGTGGGAGGGAAGCCATGTATCCATTTGATTTGATTATACATACGCCTTCTGTTGGGGTATGGTTACAAAAAAAAACGTGCCCCAACACTAGAAATAAATTTCTATCCAAACTTCTAGATGGTTTTGAGCAAGTGTTTGTTCTCCAATATAACCATTCATCAGTGTTTTGATTTTATGTGAAAGAGAGAGAGAGGGGAAGAAATATTTAAAATATAACATTATAACCTCTGACTCTTTTAAAATAGAAAATATTATATTCTCTTAGAAAATATCATATGTAATGTTTACGATTTTAATTAAGCACAGCAGTAGTTATTAGTTAGTATATAGTTAGTAACTTGAGAGTGTGGGATTTAGAATTAAATTATTTTGATGTACCAGAATTTTTAATAGGGTAATAAAATTATATTTATTTTATAAAATTCTTTATTCACACAAATTCTTTTCTATATATTTTCTTAAAATACAAAAATCATGTTCACAAGTTAAAACGCTTTAAGAAAATCAAATTCTAATTCATCTTAGTTTCAATTAAAAATTCTTTCAAAAATATTTTTGAAAAAGCATCGATTTTGGTAAAATAATATTTTAAAATAATATTGATATAATTGAATTAATAGTTTCATTAACAGTTTATTAATACCTGTTTTGAATTTCTGTGATCATAGCAGATAAAATCCAATGTAGCCTTTATTCTTATTAAAAATCCATATTTTATAAGTAAAAAAAAAAAAATTCGTTCAAAGATATACAAGTTATAGTCTTTGGAGTCTTGTATATGTGTTATCACATTAAGACCAAAACTATATGTCCATTACAATATTCATTTAAAAATAAGCCTAAAATAGTTTTATAAGGTGCTTGTCTTTGTAATACGTCCAAACTGTATATTTTTATTATAATAAGTTAGTGTTAAAAATTTTTCAGGTCACGTGATTTTAAGGCGCCATATTGCCGTTTGCCCATTCATTCATATACTTTAGGACCGGCAAGAAAAATTTTTTGAAAATTATAATAATTAAACTTAATTTTTAAAATATCACGTTTTGATAAATGTGAGTAGATATTTCATATATTTTGTTTTTAAAATACAAAAATCAATAAAATTTCACATTTTGCTGATTTTATTCAATGCACTATATAAGTGGAAATGGTAGATTGCATTTTTGATGGTTGCCTGTAGCTTCACGCAAGTTGCGGGATAGGCTTAGTATGAGCGCCATATTGGTTAATGCATATAATGTTTGGTTATTTTAAATACATATACGCCACATTTTACAACCCATTTAAACGAATATAATTGACCTATTTTTTTAAAGAGTGAAAATTTGTAAGTGCGAATTGTTTATGTCTAACCAAAAGCTGTTTATCCAAAGCTGACAATTGGCCATGTTACACGATATTATTTAAAATTAACAATTTATTTATCGCTTAGTACATATATTACAGGTGTTAGTAAAGTGAACGGTTTCAATTATCAAAAAACGATTCTACACCAATGATAATTAAATGGGTCAAATTGGAAAGGAAATTACTTCCTTGAATATCAATATATTTTAAAACATTATACTTAATATATAAATATATATCAAATTGGCCCTATTTTAATATAAATAATATGAAGATTATATAATAATAATTATTAAAATATAATTTATATACATTGAGCTATAATGAATTTATGTTTATCAAAACTAGTTACTAAGGTGAATCATAATTTTTGTACAACTTTTATAGTCATATGCACACAATTATTATATCTTTTGTTTTTAAAGTGCTGAGTGTGGCATGGTGGCAAATTAAATATGGTATTTCCTAAGGTATAAACAAATATATATTCACTGTTAGGTGTGTGTGTTGTCAACATTTATATATAACAAAATCAAAATATATTATTTAAATTTATTATTATTATTATTATCTTTCTCAATTTTTCATATTGTTTATATATTTTAAAGTTTTAGAATATAGACTTGTTATGATTTTTTTTTTCTAAAAACATATTATATATTGTAAACTATTAATAATATATATTTAAAACATTAAAAAGAAGAAATTGTCAATTAAAATCACTTAATAATCACACATCCATATAGTTTTAACCAGTTTAAAATTTTTCTTTTGATAATATAAAATGACAATATATAAGAACATTTTTAAGACAGCATTAATAATTTTTAATTAGATTAATGTATTCTTTATAATATATATTTTTAAAGAAATAATATTGCACAAATAATTTTTTGAAAATTTGATTAAATTTATATTTTAAATTATTAACACCTTAATATTCTTTTAGTTGTTTTCAAATATTCTATAAATATACATGCTGGGTTTATAATGCACAAACATAAAAAAAAGCACAAGATCAAGTTATATTTACTTGAAGACAATTTAAACATTTTATAAAAGATGTTAGTGATACAAACAGTTTAACCGCATAAGTTTCTTTTTATTTATGAAAAATCATTTTTAATTTCAAAGAGAAATATTTAATAATTTCTCTTTGAAATTAAAAATGATTTTTCATAAATAAAAAGAAACTTATGCGGTTAAACTGTTTGTATAGCTTTATAATTATACGCCGCAGTCATTTATAAATATTAAAAGATGTTAGTATACATTATTTTTGTTTATATTAAAAAATGATGCACAACATCAAAGTAATTTCCTACAGTAAAGGAGATTTGACATGTAATTAAAAAGGAAGAAATCATGTGCTAATAAAATGTTATCATATATAAAAGAAGAACCATTTACAATTTATATCTATCAATATCTGATAAGGCACAATTCGGATTATAGATTATAAACACAAGGTAATAAGACCAAATCAAATAAATAGTGTGTGATGTTTCGGTAACAGCATTGTTATCTTAAAGATAGAGGCTGCCTGGCCGGCATTCATAGTTCTTCAAATTAAAGATACTTCGGCCAGTAAATCTTTTTTATTATCTCGACGTTTCAACAAAGCGATGTTACCATCATCAGACAATTCAGACTGCATTCAGTACTCTAACAAGGCTGTTACCAAAACATTACGCACTATTTATTTGAATTTGGATTTGGTCTTATTACCTTGTATATATCTCAATATCTCTTTATATAATAAAATATCTATATTAGATCAGAAAATTATCTTCTTTCCAACAAAAAGTGGACGAGTGGGTAACATCCTCGATTCCCGACAGTCATGAACTGGGATTGAATCCCGCGTTAACATTTTGTTTAATATGTGAATAACATCCACATATATAATTCATTGTTTCAATTATCATAAACTAGGTTTTTCTTTTTGAGCGGTACCTAATAAAGTGATTTTGAACCGATATCATCTTTCCAGTTAGTTTTCAGCCAACTATAAAAGTGATACCATCTTTTCTAATCCCCCAATATGCCATATAAATATTTATTTATGTTTTCTTTCTTGTGTTGTTGATTCTATTCTCCCGATCTTTATAGGTTTTCATCTTAGCCATTTTTTAAACATTTTTTTAAACATAGCTATTTTTAGAAGGTTAATGAAACTATAAATAAATTCATTTTGATTTAGGGTAGCCTAGGTTTTCACTGCGAAGTTGTAGCAAAATTATTTAATAGGTTGAAAACAATGTCTTTGGTTGGCTCGCTTGCATTATTCACTTTTGATAGAGCCTCCTTAAACTCATAAATTGTAATATTCTATTCTGCATATATGATAATTTTCAATTTTGAGATAAAATGTGTGCTTAACATTTGTTTTAATAAAGCAATTTAACAAAGCTGACATCCTCATGTAATGCAAACTTCAATACTGAGGTTTGAGAAAAGAAAGCTAATCTTCTTTCTTATCTCCACTCAATCATATTATTGTAGAGCTTGAGATGGTGTCTCATCAATGGATGAGTCAATACAGTCAATGATTTCTTCTTTCTTATCTCCATTCAAGCATATTATGGTATCAAGCTTGTAGAGCTTGAGATGGTGTCTGCCGGGGAAGAGTTCATCAATGGATGAGTCAATACAGTCAATAATGTGAGGAAAGCTAGTCCTATGAGTAAGGCCATGATGTGACTGATATAAGCCATCAGAACCAAGTGTGTGTAGTTGTCACATGAGTTCCCTACCAACTATCAGCCTGGATCTGCCCCAGCTTTAGGTAGCCAAACCCACCTTGTCTTTGTCTTCTCTTCTTCTTTCTTTCTTTTCTCTACTCAATCATATTATGGTATCAAGCTTGTAAAGTTGACAACCATCATGACTGGGTGGAGTAGAATGCGTCTGCCTTTGTCATAAAGACTGGGAGCACTACTCAGTGGCAGGCCGACTTAGCTCCAAAAGAAATGGCCGCCTCTGACATGAGGAACAAACACCATGTGCAGCGGCTCTTAACATGGAGTACAAACGCTGCTCATCCTGTATCCCTAAATTAGGAGCCCTTACAGGGTACTATCAGCCAGGCCAGCTGAACCCAGGTTTTTTACCGAGCTTGTTACTGCTCCCCCTCCTCCTTTTTCATCCAAGCTTGGGCCCGGCAAAGGCGGAGTTCCTTGTCTTTGTGTGTGTAGTAATTTATTTTGAAATCCTTATGATGTTGATGAGTTTAAGACACAAAAGCTACCATTTAGATTATAAGTTCTTTTTCTTTTAATTCACTTTGATAATTATAAATTTTTAAATGCCTGTATCGAATGTTTCTGAGTTCACTATTGTCTCCTTAGGTCAGCTCTCACTGAGGGTGCTAATGCTCATATTGGGAACCTATGGTTTAGATAAATAGTGAGAATTATGAGCAGGAATGCCATCTTGGATGGCTACCATCTCATAGGTGTAGATGATACCTGTCATGAAACAACCCGGTTGAAGCATGCACATGGGGGTTGTTGTAAACCTTGTTTCATCTCCAAGGAATAGTCTTCTTCCCATGTAACAGAGAGAATCACACACATATAGCTATAAATTTCTCAGACATGCAGTGTTCCACTAAACCTACATCACAGATATTTCAGCTGACAATCCATATATTGGGGCTTGACAGCATTCCCATCATCCGACCAACTTTTAAAAGTATCTCAGTTTGATGTTGTGATAGCAGTATAAAATATCACACAGGTATTGTCTCATTCCTGTCCTTAGCATATTCTGTATATTTTTATTTCACTTATCTCAAATATATGACAGCCAAAACTTCCCAGGCACAACCATCCATGTAAATTCAATGAGGACTTGATCTGAACTAAATAAACCTTCAGTAAAAGACCATTTCCTAATGTGATCAGAAGCATCCTTGTTTTAGGGCTGTTTCTCAAGGTAGATTTTACAATATATCCAAATATAGCATAAGTTCTTTATAAAGCAAGTTTTCAGACTAGTGTTTTTTTAGATTATGCCAGTTTGAGAGCTATACTATCTCTAAAAATGGAAGCCTGCCTGCCATTAGGGTGCTCACTCCTATTTTTAGTGTCAAGCCCCACCTTTCTCCCACTGCTCAGTGAAGCTGGGATCCTTCCACACAATAATGGAAATTCTCTAACCCAACTCTATGCAGGAAGCTTGTATATTGGATGATGACTATTTTAGGGACAAAGTTTAATTGAAATGTAGCATATATGAGCCAACTGGGTTTTAATTTTGATTTGCTTTGTCTATATCGGAGAGTTTGTCTGGTTGTGTTTGCTACACACACACATTGTCTATAATCTGTGATAACCTCAACAATGCTTGTGCTGATTCAACAAGTTTATGCCAACCTGTCCACAAGTACTTTATAGATTCTTTAGCTTTTCTCCTCTTTGATTTCATAAGGTCAGGCAACTCATCTCTTGCTTTCAACTTGATGCGGAAGATGTTCTTTAGAAAAGAGTGATGGCTTACTTTTGAATACATTTGAAAGCTTGTTGTATATCGACAATGTAATGATGATATAAGCTGGCAGAAATCTGCCGTGTAATTAGAAAAAGAGATGGTAGGTTTGGAAGCATCCTCTGGGTTCTCCAACCAATGAAAAGGAAACATACTTAAAAACCACTTTATATAAATTGTTGAATTAATTTTGAGAATTTTTTTTGTATCTCTTTTGTGTACAAATATATTTTTCCCTCAAAAGAATCTCTAAAAATTATTTGCTAATTCTTGGATATGAGTTTTTGACACTGTAGTTCTTGGTTTACCATTTTTCTCTCTTTGAATACAGATTGATTCCTGGAGTACACAGGTTGCTTTGAACATCTGAGGTGTTGATTTGAGAAGTATTTCCAGACCCACTTAGTGCTGTGGGCAGCAGGAAAGAGAATACCTAAAAGAAATTGCTGACTGTTTGTACTGATACAAATTTGATGTGCCATTAACTTGATTAACTGACTGAGGATTGGGTTTTATTTGAAAAACTCAAAAACTGATAAAATAACTTGCTCCTACCAAGCCTTTGCTAATGATTCCGTATAGAACGTAAAGCTCAAATTGTACATTTATTTATGTTTGCTCTTAGCTTATTACCATGTTTTTTACCAATATAGAAGTCACCCACCCATCATGGAACACAATTTCTCTTTGTTTTATCTTCATTGTACTAAATATTGAGCATGAAGTGTTCACTGCTATGTCTTGAAATAGCCTTGATTTCCGCAAGTTCTGGTTTCCTTAGGCCCAATTTGCATAGTAACCTGTTATGTGGAGGTTAAGTCCATTCTTGAATTCTCCAT
The DNA here is from genome assembly GCA_030710605.1 of Cordylochernes scorpioides. Classification (NCBI taxonomy): domain Eukaryota; kingdom Metazoa; phylum Arthropoda; class Arachnida; order Pseudoscorpiones; family Chernetidae; genus Cordylochernes; species Cordylochernes scorpioides. The sequence continues at coordinate 44,557,758 of CP092867.1, forward strand.
GTAATTTGATCTTCTCCTCGCCACAATTCTCCCTTGATGTGCCAATTAATTAAATATTCCTTTCGGTGTTGTGGCATTTTGATTGTTATCTCTATCCCAAATTGTGGGTCATTTAAACAAAATTACCATTACTCTTCTTCCATAGGTCCCATCTTACCAGTGCACAAGTTTCCTGATAAACCTAAAAATGTTTTTTTTTTTTTTTTGTGTGGACATGTTTAATTCATTATCCACCAAATAGATTTGAAAAAGGCTGATGTTAAGATGGCTCTTCTATCCTGGCTGACTTTGATTTGGACAATTTAGCATTCACTCCTTGGTCTTGTTCATCATTATTACCTGATTATACAAACCATCATCACAAAGGTTCATTAAGCCCAAGGTCTAATTTTATTGAATACAATAAAAGAATTTATTGAATACATTTTTATTTTTAAACATGAGCTTGGGAGGAAACATAGTTGGGTATTGTGCCGATGCTGTCTATACAGCTTTCTTCTAGAGATAAATGGCAGTACATGATCTAATATTGTACTCTTGACTGTAAAGGAAAGTGATGAGGCACAATTTAGATTATAGATTACAAATACAAGGTAATAAGACCAAATCCAAATAAATAGTGTGTGACGTTTCGGTAACAACGCTGTTACCGAAACGTCACACACTATTTATTTGGATTTGGTCTTATTACCTTGTGTTTGTAAAGGAAAGTAAAAATGATTTGTGGTCATTTATTATCTTCCTTCAATGAATCACATTCTATACTAGTATGCAATTTCTGGAATGGTTTCTTTTTTTAAAAGGAAATATCTTGAGACTATTTGAACATTGAGAGCCGCCTGTAAACATTTGTTCATAACTGATCAACATTTCCGTCATAGTGCTAATTATTTTCTCGTACTTTTTTTTGACAACCAAATTTGTAGAGCCACAAAAACTTCATCTCCCTAGCTTTAAAACATTTTCCTGAATGGATAGCAGAATGTAAGCAGAATAGACAATAGTTGTAGCTGTGCAATAAACTGATTAATTAAACAGGTGAGGTTTAACTACTAATGAACATTGTTTCTTGTGTTGAGTGAGTTTAGCTTTAATATCACCAATATATTCTCAGAATTCCGCCCTCCACCAATATAGGCTTTCCATATGATCACTCACTTGGTGTTCTCTGTATGAATTGCCTCTGTTCTGATTTTGTATATTCATAAAACCTATAGAAAAATAAATTATCCCTGATGGATAGTTTTTTTACAAGAGTTATTCCAATAAAGTTGCTGATCCAATCTCACAAAATATACAGAAAGAGATATTGTGCATATCTAGCAATGTTGGAATTTTATGGAACACACATTCTATTGGTATTCAGTTATTGGTTTCAACTGTTTGGGTCAAAAATCAAACCAAGGTCAAATAGGTAGAGAGGGGGGCCTCTTTCTAGCCTTGTTTGGCAACCCATCCAGAATGGAAAAAAAAGGCTTTTATCACAAACCTTCAGTTTCTGTGGCCCTTTGATTGTAGCTCCTCCGTTGTAACTTGGTAAAAAGTCTTCCATTATAATTGATCAATATTTTCAACATGTTTATTAATGCCAATTCTGTTTTCCTTTGCTCTCCTGAAGTCAAGGGCCTTATTTTCTCTTCTTGTCTCCCTCTTTTATTACATTTCTCCCTTTTATCCTGTGTCAAGTGATAATTTTTCCTGAGTTTGTTGAGTAGTGTATATAGCGCACAAACTTGATTGAAAGAGAAGTTGAGCTATATTGAATATAGACGTTGATGTGCTGACTGTATTCATCATCCTAGGATGATAAGGCACAATTTGGATTATAGATTATAAATACATAAGACCAAATAAATAAATAGTATACAATAATATTTATAGTATACATTACAATAAATAGTATTACAACACACTATTTATTTATTTGGGTTTGGTCTTATTACCTTGTGTTTATCATCCTAGAATATAATTTCAGATGTATTCTCCCTCATTTTATTGTCTTCTTCTCATGATACAGTACAATTTAGATTATAACATGTAGAAGGTAACAAGACCAAATCAATATATTGTCTATAATTGCTGTTACTAAAATGTCACACACAATTTATTGATTTTGGTCTTGTCACCTTTTATGTTTATCTTTCTACATCTTTAATATACCTTGAACATGTGGTTATTTCCATAATTTGGATTTTCCTTGCTCTCGCACCTTATATAAAAACTAAATTGATTTCTTCCCTACTTTTCCTTATAAAAAATTTATTAGAAATGTATTTAAACGTGTGTGTTACATATCCCACACAAGTACACCATGAGATAATCATGTTGGGTAGTTAGTTACTGCTTTTAACTATAATTGCACCACATGTCTACACGTGTAGAAAGCAGTTTGATTTTTGCATTTGTGTGCCCGAGTCCCATTGTATTTAAATGTGAAAAGAAGATATTCTTAAAAGAATTTGGCATTACACTGTTTATTATCATTATTTGATTCAAAATTGTAAAGGTACTTTTTTTTTAATTGAATAAATTTGACTCGCTCAGAGCTCGATTAAAAGTGTTTGGCACTATGATAAAGTACAATTTGGATTATAGATACAAGAAAATAAGACCTAATCCAAATAAATTAATAGTGTGTGATGTTTTGGCAACTTTGGCAAATTCTTTTGTCTGATGGTGTTAACAATGTTGTTGCCGAAATGTCACACATTATAAAATTATTTGGATTAGGTCTTATTTTCTTGTATGTTGGCACAAGTTTGAGCTAGTGAGCTGGACAGCCCAGGCGGGATAGGTGGCATTCAGTGCTCCAGGAACCTGGGCAATCTATACAGGGTGTGGTAGATAAGTAATGAGGCTCAGTCTAGAAAAACAAATTTATTGATCAGATTTGTACAAAACGTTAATATTCTTCAAAGAACTCGCCTTGGGCGTCGACACAACGTTGTCAGCGCATTTTCCAAGCTTCACAGGCCCCACTGTAGTCCGTTGGAGTTATCGCAGTAAGTGCCTTCGTGACAGCACGTTGGATGTTCGGGATATCGTCAAAACGATGACCCTTCAGTCATCTTTTTACCTTCGGAAATAGGAAGAAATCAGGAGGACTCATGTCAGGGCTGTATGGTGGCTGTGGCAGAACTTCAACTCCAATTTGGGTCAAATAGGAGGTCACGAGGAACGCTGTGTGCGGCGGAGCGTGTCGTGGTGAAGACGCCAGCGTTGAGCAAGGTCCTGTCGCTTCCGTTTGACGGCTTTGTGCAATCGCCAAAGGACTTCTTTGTAGAATTCAGCATTAACAGTTTTCCCCTGAGGGACAAACTCTTTGTGAATTAACCCCCGCTTGTCGAAAAACACAATCAGCATTGTCTTGATTCGGGACTTTGACATTCTTGCCTTCTTCGGCCGCAGGGATGCCGGTGTGTGCCACTCCGAGCTCTGGGCTTTCGTCTCCGGGTCGTATTGGAATGTCCACGATTCGTCGCCTGTTACTACGTTGTCTAAAAAGTCTGGATTATTTTCCAATTCATTCAACATCTCACGGCAAACGTCCACTCGTCGTTGCTTTTGTTCGGCGGTGAACACTTGGGGAACCAATTTTGCCCAAACTTTCCTCATCATCAAATCTTGCGTAACAATTTGGTGAACTGTAAATTTATTCACGGAGACCTCATCGGCGATCATTTTGAGACTTAAACGACGGTCGGAGTCCAGGAGTTCTTTCACTTTAGCCACCGTTTCATCCACACGACTCGCTGAAGGGCGTCCAAATCGTTCCAAGTCTTCAACGGATTCCCTCCCATTTTTAAATTCATTAAACCACCGGAACACTTGAGCTCTTGATAGGGCGTCCTCTTTGTAGGCCTCTGTAATCATAGCAAAAGTTTCCGAAGCAGTTTTGCCCAAGCGAAAGCAAAATTTGATTGCATACTGCTGTTCTATCGAGTGATCCATCTTCAGCGTTTTCACAAGTGTCACGGGCACACAAACGTAATATGCGAAGCTCGACCCTCACTGCGCCAGAGCTATGACGCGACTGCGAACCGGTTCTATTGTTAGCTCAGATCCCCCACCACGTGACCTGCAGGTGGAGAACGCACTGCGAGCGACTGGGGCGCCGCGCGCCGGCCAGGCTCATTACTTATCTACTGCACCCTGTATACAGTTAAACTTGTCTATAGCGCCCCCTCTAAATAGCACCTTCCTCTCTATAGCACCCGATTTTAAACATTAAAATGTAAACCTTTTACATTAAAAGTGACCTGTCTATAGCACACCCTCTCTATAGCACCCTATTTTGGTGAGTCCCAAGAGGGGGCGCTATAGACAGGTTTAACTGTATATCTTTAAAAAATGTAAAATAACATTTTAATTAAAATTTAAATAGTTATATATATATATATATATATATATATTTTTTTTTGCTTATCCCTAGTACACGTGGTACAGGCCATGATAATCATGGTGGGTAGTTAGCGACTGCTTTTTACTGTAAGCGCACCACATGTCTACACATGTGAAAGCAGTTCGACTTTGCACTTACAAATGTGCCAGAGCCCCGTTTGGTTACTTGCACTCGCTGGTGGGGTTGGACTTTTGCAAGAATCGGGGGGCCATTGGAGCATTTTTTTTTAAACAGAAAAAGTGTCCAATGCGGGGATCGAACCCGGGTCGTAGTGGTCGTAAACCAAACGGTTTAACCAGCCTTCCACCGACCCCCCCTAAATAGTTATTTTAATTGTTCACTGCAACACAACAAATATTTTAAACCTGGATATTTATTGGTGCATGTTTTTTGGTGGTTCCTTGAAATCACAGAGGGATATAATCTTTCTCCATTTTTTATTTCCCACTTTCATAGGTTTCCCCGTCTTGTAACCCCAAGGAGAATCCTCTGTAAGACCTGTGTGTCTTAATAAAGGCTTTTGTGTGTGTGAAATCACAGAGGAAAAGCTTACTGTATTTTAATAATATAATTTTTAAAGACAATCTTTGACCACACACAGTAGAAAACATTTTCATTGATGCTTCATTGATTATTATTCTCTTTAGTCAGTCAAACGCGTGATCTCAAAGCACCCAATGCTGTCCAGTCAATCTTCTTCTCTATAAAAATCAATACAGATTTTTTCATCACTACTTCTTATACATAGTTCTTAAAATGATAAGGCACAATTTGTATTATAGATTATAAACAGCACTTTTGTCTGAAGATGGTAACAACGCTGTTACCGAAATGTCACACACTATTTATTTATTTGGATTTGGTCTTATTACCTTGTGTTTATTTTATTTATTTTATTTTTTTTTTGCTTATCCCTAGTACACGTGGTACAGGCCATGATAATCATGGTGGGTAGTTAGCGACTGCTTTTACTGTAAGCGCACCACATGTCTACACATGTGAAAAACAGTTCGACTTTGCACTTACAAAATGTGCCAGAGCCCCGTTTGGTTACTTGCACTCGCTGGTGGGGTTGGACTTTTGCAAGAATCGGGGGCCATTGGAGCATTTTTTTTTTTTTTTAACAGAAAAAATTGACCAATGCGGGAATCGAACCCGGGTCGTAGTGGTCGAAAACCAACGGTTTAACCAGCCTTCCACCGACCCCCCCTTGTGTTTATAGTTCTTAAAAATAATTTTTATTAAAAAATTTCAGCAATAGATGGGGCTTAGATGGTGTGGTACAACAAACTTGTGTTTTAAAACAAAGTCTTAGCTGTTTTCAAATACTTTAGTAACAAATTGAGATTAATTGATTTAAATCTACTGGATATAAATAAAACAATCAAACAGGTTTCTGGAGATAAGTTTCTTTTCATGAAATCTCCAGAAACCTGTTTGATTGAGATATTTTTGTGTGTAATATGTACATCTCTTTGCTAAAGGATCTCTGTAGTGAGATGACCACAGTATATAAGTGCTGCTGCACTCTTACATTGGTTTATAATGGACATCGCACACCTAGTTGCATAACTTTAATAATAAAATATTTTTCTTTCTGTGATGCACATTTGGTAAGGGACCTTTAATCTTGATGTGATTTTTTTTTAATCATGGACCTCAAGTGTTTTGTTTATTATTTTTATATTTAAAATTATGTAACTGGGTCCCCTACCTCTTTTGCTTAATTTTTTATAATAACCATATGATGATGAATACATGCTTAAAGACTATGATAAAGTAGAACTACCTCCCTGTAAAGGACAACACCTAATTGCATAGCCAAGTGTCCTTTAGAGAGAGGTGTCCTCTTACTGGAGAGTTGATAAATAGTAAAAATGGTAATTTTGTAAATGAAAACTGTCCTTTTTAGAGAGGTGTCTGCTAGTGGGGTGTCCGCTAAAGGGAGGTTCTACTGTACTAGCATGCTACCACTTCTAAAACTACATTTCCAAATTTACCAAAGTTCAACAACCAGGATATCTGCTAGATTGTTAACACATTCAACAGATGATGATGGTACAGTAGAATACCTCTCTGACAACACTTAGTTGCAGAGCCAAAGTGTCCTTTAGAGAGAGGTGTTCTCTTACTGGAGAGCAGCTAAATAGTAAATATGATAATTTTGGTGATAAACTGTCCTTTGTTGAGAGGTGTCTTCTCATGGAGGTGCTAATCTACATTGCTTGCATTTTGATAAAAATGATAAGTAACAAAATTTGGATTATAGATTAGATACAAAAGGTAACAAGACCACATACAAATAAATCAATTATGCATGAAATTTCAGTAACAGCGTTATTACTGAGGCTGTCATGTATAATTTATTTGCTTTTGATTAAAAATGTTTTTTTTTTCTTTAGTGTAATGAAAATGTTTTTGTTTGTCCTAAAACTGAGCCATAAAATTGATTTATTGTTTGCATATTTGAATAAATTTCTTGTGAGCTATGGAAAGCAAAACCATTTGCTTTAGCCTGGCAGATGACCTCTGTGGAAAGTGAAGAAATATTTTCCTTCATAAAATGTCAATAGTCAACAAGCTTTTATTTCTCTATTTACTGAGGAAATTAAATTTTGTGTAACAACCTTAATTTTCCAGGTTTAAAATATCTATTTCCACCACAAAACTAATCTCTTCTTCTTCTTTCTTATCTCCACTCAATCATATTAGGGTATCAAGCTTGTAGAGCTTGAGACTTTTGATGGTGTCTGTCGGGGATGAGTAGAGCACATCAATGGATGAGCCAATACAGTCAATAATGTGTTTTGGGTTTGCAGGTTGAGAATTTCACTTAGTACATAGTGGGAAAACCTTGCAACCATTCTGGAATAACTAATTTCTTGAAAAAAAGGTTCTGATTTACACAAAGCCAAATAGAAATAAGACTGATTAAGCATGAGCATTACCACATAAGATTTTTGTTTTTGAATCAATTGTTAATAAAGGCAATCAATGTTGATACCTAGAAGATTCTAAACAGTCTCTTTACATCTATCGACTTCATCAGTTTTTTTCTAATCCCAGTCGGCCTGTATACTTTAACCTACTATAGTTTAACACTCACAACACAACAACTATAATCTCGGGGTATGGAATGAAAGAAGTTGTATTCTCTATTCCAACTATATAAATGGGAAAGTGTACAATTTAGAATAGAGAAAGTTGACCAAAGTAAATTTGCATGCAATATTTTGGTGACACCATTGCAGTGATCTTAATAATGCTGCAGCATGTGTCACAGATATGCAGGGTCACTAAATTATATTTTAATATAAGGCAATAACGTACCACTTATACATAGGAAATACAAATACACGGATATTTCTTTTGAAGACCTACTCTTCTTACTTTTCATTGCACACTAGAAGTTTGTCTTATGTTCAAAAGAGATATCCGTGCTTTAATGTTTGTATTTCCTAAATTTTTATTTTAAAAATAAACTAAAAGGATTGTTATAATTTAAATTCCTTTTGACTGAAGAGGAGAACATTCTTCTCTTTAGTTTTTAAGCTAAAATATATGTTTGATAAATAAGTTAGGGTTAATGATATTTTACACTTTATTTGGGGCATTATTTTAATTTTGCTATTTTGTACAGCTCTGTTATCATGACAATATCATCAGATAAGTCAGTCTAGTCTTGATATCTTGCCAGAGATGAAACAAAAATGTAGATATCAAAGGATTGTGGGATGTTACTGACAATGCTTATGTGTATACTATGTCCTCACTAATTCACCCTTATAATACAGTCTTTCATTCAATTTTACCTCCAAGGGATCTTTAGGTTGAATTGTGTGTTGAATTATAGTAGGTTAGCTTATCATCATGATAAATGAATCCATATGATTGACATCTAACTCATTTTAAAGTAATATTTTTTGAAAATATTATTTTATTAATGTTAATAATGTTGATTGGAAACCATTTGTCCTTTTATATTTCATTTGTTTAGAATTGATAAGGCACAATTTGGATTATAGATTATAAACACAAGGTAATAAGACCAAATCCAAATAAATAAATAGTGTGTGACTTTCAGTAACAGCGTTGTTACCGAAATGTCACACACTATTTATTTATTTGGTCTTATTACCTTGTGTTTATTTGTTTAGAATGTTTCACGATTAACTTTTAGTGAGCAAAAAAATTGTATTGCGCCACAGTTTTGTGAACATATAAATATTAAAGATACAATTTTAATCTAAGCGAATAATTGCAATGGAAAGAAAGTGAATAAATATGGAAAAAATAAAGAGAAAGCTAAAACATTATATTTTTAAAAAATCATGATATTTTAAAGAAATCCTTTATGGTTGTTTGCTTTTGGGCTAGAGCTCTATTTAATGTGCATTCTAGCTGATCAATCTTCAAAATGTAAACATGTATCTCCTGTAAGTTTTTTCAAATACCACAATGTTACTATCCAAGACACTTGACCTTGGAGACTTGCTTAGGTTATCAAGTCAATGATGCTGAATTTTCCTCGAAAAAGTATAAATGTCATGTAACAGAGCTAGCATGTGTGCCGACCGATGCAATGATTTTAGCTGCCATGCACATGCGCTATGTTTGCCGAGCCTCCAAATGGTACAGTAATCCATTTCTAGGGATTTCATTTAAACATCAATTAACAAATATTGACTAATTTATATTTAAGAAATAGTTTAATTTACTGTGATGTCAAAATATCATTGGTTATTTGGTGATAGACGGCTGGAGGTTGAGACTTGAAAACTTGGTTGGATTAATGGGGCTAAACTGTAATAAGTCATTACCTGATTGTGCAAATTAAAGTTGCTGATAACTTGTGTGCCTTCTTTCAAAATAAATATCTCAACTATAATTAATGCTTTATAATTCTTGTTTTCAAACAAAAGGTGTTTGGTCAATATTCTGGAATAATTAAAAATCAACGATTAGTTGAAATTTATTTTGACAATCTGATCCCAGTACAATTTCACCTTTATGCTATTTTATATTTGTAATAATATATAGTTTGACTAATTTTTTAAATTCAAACATTCTATAAAGCAAAGAATTGTTGTTGAAAGTTGCAGCAGACTGTAAAGGACAGCTAATTGCAGAGCAAGTGTTCTTTAGAGAGAGGTGTTGGGAGAGTTGCTAAATAGTAAAAATTTTGGTGATGAAAACTATCCTTTGTAGAGAGTTGTCCTCTCTGTAAAACTTTTTAATTTTATACAATCTCTAGGAAATAACAAAACTCTTTTTTTTTTCAAATTCACCCATAATTATTTGTGTAGATAGAAATATTTGCTATATATCACAAATATACAATGTTTGATCAATAATTCCCAGACATGAGATCTATAGGGATAAACAGAAGTATGGAGCTAGGGTGTGATGTGTTACACTTGTAGAAACCTATGTACAGGTGTCATAGGATCTTAAGACTTCCACTCTAAATATGTTATCAATGCCCCTGTGTTCATATTTCTTATCAAGGCTTTTTTGCTAGCTTGGCCTTGTGTATTTCCAGGTTTTCTGTCTGCCGATCTTGACGCTGTAGTTTCTTCAGATGGTTGTTCTACAATGATCTGCGCTGGTCTTCTCTCCTACTTTCAGGTACTTCTTGTAATAGTTTTGTGTACTTTGGGCTAACTCTGACTTCTACAAACAGCAATATTCTCTTCCTGACTTTGATGCTACGTATCAAAATGCAAATATTATTAGTGTCCATTCATAGATATGCATGTTGTACATTTCCTATAGAACTAGCTATTACAAACCTGGCACAGAAAAGAAAAATCTTGGATCTAAAATGTTTAAATGCACAGAGGGTGTTCCATTTTTAAAAGAATGATTTTAGTGGCTTATTAAAAATAATTTACAAATGTTTGTACAACTTGATTGTTTTCTATGTATAAGCTTTGACATTTAGCAACAGACCTACAATAATATTTTCCAAGAAATAAGGCTTATCTTAGATATTTTTACCCAACCATCTCAACAGTCTTAACAACTTTCCAGAGACCATCTTGCATCTCCGATTTTCTAGATCTAAGAGCAATTTTCAGCAAGCCAAAAGCACAAAAATTCATAGGGGCTAAGTCTGGGTATTTTGGCAGGGATGTGCTTAAAAGGGATGTAAAAAGTGCCGGTTTCATCCCTATTTTTGTCCAGGTATTGACGTGTTGAATGTGAGGTATGACTCATGGCTTTATCGTGGTGCAATCACATGGATCTTGAGTCATTTGGATACAAAAATGGGACCTCATTGTCGAATAATTCAACACTTCCTTTAATTCAACCGAAAGATCTGATACCTTGGGGTGTTGAATTAAAGAGGTTCGACTGTGTATATATATATAAGAACAGATTTTCTAAAAATGTTGTAAAGATATGTTAATAATGAGAAAATAATATTGACAAACATGTAACTTGTTTGTCTAGTGCAGTGATTCTCAACCAATGTGCCGCGGTAATTTTGTGTGCCGCGAAATTCTAAAAATGTGCCGCCGAATTTTAGTCATATGATTATGTTCACGTTTGTATTGGTTTTTCTTTTTCATTTTTTTACTTTTTAAAATAACGAAATTAGCAAATTGAATGTTAGAGATGTATATTACTTATATTTTGCATAGAAATATTGATACATAATTTGAATTTTCTTGCATTCAAGTTAGCAAAAGTGTGCCGCGAAATTCTAAAATTGTGCCGCCAAATTTTCAAATCTTTAAAATAATGCTGCAACAAAAAAAAGGTTGAGAATCACTGGTCTAGTGCTTTCAATTGCCCATTACAACAACCAGACCTGGGTTTGACTACGATAAAAATTTGTTTCTTTGGCTCATACCTAACCTCACAAGTGAGAGGAGTAGTGAAATTTGAACTTCTACTCGTGGGTAGACATGAGGCAAGAAGTTATCAAGGCCTGTCTGTACCTTGGTGGAATTAATTAGAGCTGGATGGAGACTCATCAACCTTCTAAATTTATTGTCCCAGCAACCCACTGGAAGTATTGTTGTATTTGTGCCATAAGTGGGGGCACCTCTCCCTTTAAAATATATATACACACAGTATATATATAAAACCTTCATGAGCAGACACTTCTCTACAAAGAACAGTTTTCATCACCAAAACTAACCTTTCCACTAATTAGCTGCTCTCCTGTAAGTGAACACCTTTCTTTAAAGGAGGCTCTACAACTTGGTGTCCTTTAGAGAGAGATTCTACTGTATATATTGTTTTGATGTATAACATTCCTTATTTAGAAGTTTTCCTACCCTGGCTGCAACTGAGTGTGATAGAACCACAAGTAACCTTTCAGATATTATCTAGCCCAGATGGAATTCCCTATCTTTGTTTATCTTTATTCTCTCTCTCTCTCTGGGTATATTGTGTGTAATAGAGTAACAACACCAATTTTGTCATCCTCACTCTTCTCTAGGACAAAAAAACCTTCAATAACTGCTTGAAAAAGCAATAGTGCGGAAGCTTCTTAGGAACATATCTCATCATGCTCAGAACTGACAATAGAGGATCTATTTTCCAGGCCTATAACTACCATCGCAAAATTGGAGAGGAGTGGATTTCAGGAATTGGTTTAACCATGGAAATAAGCACCACCACCACCACCACTCTTCTCTAAGTTCATTCTTGTCTGAGGAACTTGTGTGTTGAATCCAAGCTCTGTTCACTTGGGGTAATATTTACTTCATTTGTGGGGGCAAGTTGTTTGAAGGGGGTTGGAACACACATCTATAATTTTACAGGATGAAAGACAAAAAGCATAATTGTGTTCTACAATACTCCCATTATCTCCTACTCCATTGTTTTTGACAATTCTTTGCTGATAACTCTCTCTATATAGAAGATAAGGTAGCTGCTCAGCACTGCCATACACACCAATAAATTAAGTGTTGCCTCACAAGGGGCTGGCTTGGCGGGGTGGAACCACTGAACCCTGCCTCCAGAGGTCACATCTATTTATATACTTCATTTGAAAGTACATCCTCTTGCTCAGTGGCACCTTGTCTACATTTTATATACCTTTGGTTCTTGTATATTTCTTATACTCTTCTCTACTTCTAATCTACAGTAAAACTCCTCTATAGTGAACCCCAACGGGACAGAGCTTTTGGTTCACTATAGCCACGGTTTGGCTATTTTTTTACTTTTTAAAATTTTTTGACCGTATAAATTAAAGGAAAGCCATACACACAGGAAAAGGCTGCCTCTTAATAGTGGTCACTTTGTTTTAATTCCCTTAATTGACCAATTTCCTTACATTAATACTGAATAATAAAAGAAATTATTTGATGATAGGTTCTTCTTATCATTAACATACATGTACCTCTATGTCTAATTTAAAAATCAAGACAAATCCTAGGCAAAGTTTTATTTATATATTCAAAGATATAAAATGATTTTTTAAAACATTTTGTCATATTATATAATACAATGTTTACTTGAAAAATGGCTCTAAGTTGCTTCAAAGCACTCTTCAAGCATTACACTTTTGAAATTAACCCTTAACTGGACGGGTGGATATTTCTTACGTAACTGGACGGGTTGGGTAGATTCAACCCACCTATGTAACTTTATGAAATAAGCGCTAAATAATGATTGAAATCAATATTTTAAAAAATATTCAATTAATATATAGTTAATATACAGATTTTGACTTTTAAAAATTCTGAATATAATCTATTTACAGTTTTCAAAAAGTATAAAGAAATGTTATTGCAAACACTTAGTTGACATACAGAGTAAAGGGTTTTTATTTTTTACTGCGCTTTTTGATGGACATTTGTAGCACCTTTATGGAGTATCTGATTGTTGTGGCATCCTAGATTCACTTGGTTTACTTAACCATCATTCTTCCTGAATTGTCGTCTGTAATTGCAGTGGGAGAGAATTGACATTACGTGTAGCCAGGTGTTCATCAGTCAATGCTCTCCCAAGACCACCAATAAAATTATTCCTCTCTTTTTTACCTTTTTTTATCAATCTGATTACCGATTTTTTTTTTTTTTGGAACATAGGAGACTAAAGTGGTTGTTCCAGAGAAACCAAAAATAGAGGTTCCTGATTCTCTATTAGGGTGCGGTTGAAATTGTGGTGAATCTAAGGTTTGTTCTTTCTCATCGTTCTTAAATATGCAAGGCCATGTTCTTTCAACTTATCAACTAATTCTACTGAAGTAAATCAATTGTCTGCTGGAATATTTCTTCCAAAGTGTGGTCGACTAATCTCTAAAACATATATATTTTGGGTTGGCAGGGATAGTTCTCTCTGTTGACTTGTCTGATAATTCTACTTATCCAAAGAAAGAAGTGTTATTTTATAAAAAGGAAGCTAAAAATAGCGGAAGATACTCAAGTATGAGCCACGAGCTAACACTGAGACAAAAAATTCTCACGCTTCTGGACGGGCTGGGTGGAATCCGCCCACACATTCAAATTTAACCCCCCTCCCAAAACTGAAATTTATAAACGATGGATGGAAAATGTTTGTATCACTGTAAAATTGGAATACATTAAAGCTTGTAGCTCTAGGTAAACGAAAAATATATATTTTTCCTATATTAAATTTATGCATGGGCAGAATCTACCCAACCCGTTCAGTTAAGGGTTAATAAGTGTTTTCCTTCCATTTCACGTTTCCACATATTCTGAGGAAATTTTGTTTTGTTTTGAGCCCGTCATGCAAACCATTCCTGGCTTTAAAATCACCATAGTTCATGGCATAAAAAATAATATTTGTTGCATCACGGTCCCGTTTATTTGGACATTTTTAGCCCAAACACGTACGATCGTGGCAAAAGTTGAGGATGGTTCCCTTTTGTAGCAATTTTTAATAGCCTTCTATTTTATCTCTTAGAAAAGTTATATTTTATATTTTTAACTTGTTCTGAAATTTTGCCTGCGTTGTTTCACTTAGAAAAGTTTTGAAAATGGCGCCTTTTTTAGAATGCCTTTGTTTTCTGTATTTTGAAAGCCATTTGCATTTTACTATTTCAAATTTGATGGTTGCCAAAGATATTCTATTTAATAAAAGTAAATGTGTAAAAATTTATACCATATACAGCAAAAATAGAATATAAATGAAAGCAAACAATGCAGCTAAATTTATTGTTTTGAAATTGTTATTCGTAAGCCTAAAACATGCTCAAAATTTTGTCATTTCAAATTTTTTTAAATTTCAATTTTAAGTTCGTTATAAGCCTAGTATTTTAAATATATTTTATTGTTTTGGGACTTAAAATTGGTTCATTATAGGATTAGTTTGTTATTTTAAAATTCGCAAAGTTCGTTATAACGATTGTATTTTCAATGGAATTGAATTGGGAATCGCCTTAGGTTCATTATCTATATCCAGGGTTTGTATTAGCAGGGTTTTACTGTATATACACTTCTTGGCTACTTTTTGTATACCAAGCACATATTTTTAAACTTGATACATATCAATTATAGGGCAATAATGTACCTTATATATATATAGGAAATAAAACTAAGCATGAATTTTTCAAATAAAATAAACTTTCTACTGTCCTTACTGTGATAAAACCTTATTGGGAGGGGCTTCCCTCCCCTCACTCACTGTTGCTTCAATCCTTTCTCAGGCTAACATAATTAAAATTTTTCCCAATCCTTCTAGATACCCTTTTTAGATTTTAATCACAGTGTTATTTTTATTTTATTTTGACATAGTGAGAGCGCTATGTCCCCCTAGGGACACTTGCACTTTAATGGTAAGCAAAACATTGAAAGAAAAGAAAGATATTTTAAATATATACAAGACTTTTTAAAAACTTTTTTTTCTTATTAGGAGTAAAATTAGTTGGGAATTTTTTTGTAAAAAATTGGTTAGACATTCAATGTTCAAAGTATTGTCCGTCGCTAGCCACTTATTTTTCCCATCTTTTTGGCAATTGACGGATCCCATTTGGCCGCTATCCATTCATCAATCCATTTTTTGACTTCATAGTAATTGGAGAAGTGCTGGTCAACAGCCAGGCCATGTTGCATTGATCAGAAGAGATAATAATTGGAAGGAGCAATGTCTGGGCTATACGGCGGGTGGGGTAGGACTTCCCATTTGAGTGTTTCTAAGTACGTTTTAACGAGTGCTGCAGCATGTAGCCGAGCATTAACATGTTGCAAAAAATCTTTTCCATGTCTATTGACGTATTACACAGTTTTCACTTGCTCGGCTCAAACACATCAATTGTCTTTGGTAGTCCTCCACTGTGATCCTTTTGTTCAGTTGTAGCAGCTCATAATATACCACTCCCAGCTGTATACCACACCCAAATACACAGCATAATCTTCTCGCCATGAATATTCGGCTTGGCTGTCAATGATGAGGCACAGCCAGGGTATCCATACATTGCCCGACATTTTGGATTATCTTAATTGACCCAATTCATCAGCAGTTACGATTTGTTGCAAAAGCCCTTTCTTTTCTGACGTTGGAGCAGTTGTTCACATGTGGAAAAAAATGGTGTTCAACGTCTCTTGACTTCAGTTCATATGGCACCCAATTCCCTACCTTTCAAATCATTCCCATTTATTTTAAGCGATGAAAAATGGCTGTTTGAGTGACTCCAAGTGTTTTTGCAAGTTCCTTTTGCATTTGTGTTGAATCTTCATTAAGCCTTGCTTCTAATTCTTCATCTTCAAACTTTGGTGTCACTCTGGGTCTTTCTTCCATCTTCCAAAGCAAAATTGCTACTTTTTAACCATGCAAACTACTTCTGACACGTTCACTCAGCTAGAGCATGGTCACCATAAACTGCCACTAAAATATCTTGACTCTCAGCAGCTTTTTTGTTCATATTGAATTTATGAAGTAAAACTCCCTGCAAAAACGCATTATTTGGTACAAAATTTGCCATTTTAGGAGCAAACAAACTAGGTTGGTTACACTTCAGAGAAATGACGGTTACTGTAAAAGGAAGCCTTATGATGACGCTTCAAAATAGTAGTGTTGCCAGATGAAACAATGGAATAATAAACTAGTAGCGCCATCTTTATCAAACCCGCACAAACTTATTTATACTCCCAATATATTTTTATGGTAAAAGAGTATAAATAAAACACTTGGAAGGGAGAAATGCTTAAAAATATATCCAAGACTAGATAGAAGAAAGGTGGGAAACAAATTAGGTTTATAAATAGGAATACAATAAGAACAAATAATCTTCAAATGTGCTTCCAATCAGGATCTGACTGGCATTGTTTACTTTTTTCTTTTTTGCGATCTATACAGTTGAACCTTCCTGAGAGGACAGCCCTTCTAAAGACACCTCTCTAGGTGTCCTTAACAAGGAGGTTCTACTGTATTAAAAAGGCAATAAATGAAGTGCTGGCATTAAGGTGTTATAGGTGTTGCCTCCTGTGAAGTTCTCAGAACCTTATACCACCATAAATAATGAGAATTCCCATTCCTAAAGTAAAAGAGTAGATCATTTATTCTTCTGCTATTTTAATACTTTCTTGTGTGGAAAGTAATGGAGTAAAATCTGGCAGGATTACATTAATAGGAATGGTGGAACCAAGAGGATGTAGCATTCTTCCTAACAACAGTCTTTTTTAAAAACCTTTTTTAAAATCGTTTTCTTCAATAGATTGATAAGGCACAATTTGGATTATAGATTATAAACACAAGGTAATAAGACCAAATCCAAATAAATAAATAGTGTGTGACGTTTCGGTAACAGCGTTGTTACCGAAACGTCACACACTATTTATTTATTTGGATTTGGTCTTATTACCTTGTGTTTCTTCAATAGATATAAAAATACTTTTATAAAAAGCATAGTATAACCTCTTAAATTCACTACTTATAATTCAACAATTTACCATAGTTCAACTATGTTTGGATTCTACTCAGCTTATTCACCTTAATTTAACCATTTATAATTCAGCATCCTTGGCAACTAAATGTCTATTTGCATTGGATGCTGTGATAAAATTGATAATTATGATTTGCAACACCGGCTTTAAATTCACCCGAAAATTCTGATCTTCCTTGGGGCGTTGTATATTGGGTAGTTAGGAATCCACTTGAATCCCAACTTAGTGTGCCTCTCTAATTCATACTAATGGGTGATAAAGCACAATTTAGATTATAGTTAAACCTGTCTATAGCGTCCCCTCTTGGGACTCGCCAAAAAATAGGGTACTATAGAGAAGGGGTGCTATAGACGGGTAACTTTTAATGTAAAATGTTTACATTTTAATGTTTAAAATTAGGCGCTATAGAGAGGAAGGCGCTATTTAGAGGGCGCTATAGACAGGTTTAACTGTAGCTACAAAATAAAACCTAATCCAAATAAATTGTGTACGACGTTTCTGTAACAATGCTGTTACCGAAATGTCACACACTATTAATTTATTTGGATTAGGTCTTATTTTCTTGTAGCTATTATGCTAATGGAATGTATCAATTGGTGCTGTTTATTGTTGTAGGGGTGAGTCATTCTTCCATGTCACACACTTAGTAATGTTTTCTGTAGCTTTGGTTCAATGGTGTTGTTCATAAGAATATTTTCTCAGTTTGGCACTTTGTATAGCTCATGATTTTATTACTATTATATGTGTATCAGTTGGGACTTGGTGAGAAGGCAACAATTTGAGAATATTATGGTCTATATAATCACACCAAAAGTCAACTTGGACAACAAGAAAGCAACATTTAGTAAAGATTTTATGTACAGAGGTTGGCCATCATGGAATATCATTTCACTCTGTTTTGAGCAATTCCAGACCATTTATTAGATTATTGAGCCATTCCTTTCTTGGTCTACCACTCCTTTCATTCTTCAAGGTGTATCTCTCCAGTATGGCCAATTAATCATTGATCTGTTTATCCTTGAAATCTATATCTTCCATTTCTTCATGCTACTTAAAACTACTCTTAAATCTCACAAATGAATACCTGGATTTTTTGACAATTTCTTTTCGATGACAAGATCCTCTTTTAAAGACTGGAAAAAAACCTTCTTTACAGCATGGATGATAATATGGCAAAATATTAAAAAGTTGCCTATCTTTGGTAATTGTCAATAATTTGGTGCCATTTGAACTTTTAAGTCTCCATATTGTTTTGATATTATACCACCCATAAATACCAGCTTCTAATGGATGTGGTTTGGAACAAGAATTTTATAATTTAAAAAATGGGAGATGGGTGGCTGGCTGGTCATGTGTGTTACCAGTAGATGTTACAAAACCCCTCAGAGTGGCTGTATTCATGTGAGGGAGAATTGATGGATAAAAGGTCGATTTTCAACAGCCGTGACCCGGGATTGAATCACACATTTGGCACTTTTTTCTGAATAAAAATAATTGCTTCAATGGCCCTCCAATTATTGTCCAACCCTGCCAATGAGCACAAGTAACCAAATGAGGCTCTGGATAACTTTTAAGTGAAAAAGTCTGACTGCTTTCTACATGTGTAGCCAAGAGGTACACTTTGAGTAAAAGCAGTTTCCATTTACGACCTACCATGATTATCATGGTCTGTACCATGTGCACTAGAGATAATAATGAAAAAAAAAAGGGGGGGGGGGGATAAAACTTAATATAAATTCAAATTTCTCAAATACCATCCTTACTGTGTATAAACCCTTGGTACACCTAGTAAGATAGGTTATAAGTTTATATTCTAGTTGGTCCTTATAAACACAAGGTAACTAAAATATGTTTGTGTAACAATATTACACTGAATTGTCACATTTTTACTTCATGTTCCAATCTGTAATCCAAATATTGCACCTTATTATATTGTAGCAGATTATTTATTATTCTATGAAAAAAAAAATAGATTTTTCTATTTTGATACACTGTAAAATTTTCTCATTGTCTCTGCTATTTTATTAGTTTTAATTTAGTTTTACATTAAATAAAAATTGCCGTGTGAGTCTAAAGTTTGACTTCCCTAATTTTCTACGTTACAATATATTATACCAATGAGGGGATTTTAATTGATTGGTCACAAAGGGGCTATTTTGTTTGCCATCTTAAAATTGTCCGGTTGAATCTTAAATTTGAAGTGGGCCTTCATCTCTCTCTTTATATAACCTAAAAAATATATTCAGTTTATATGAATGGTGTCCATTTTGTTTGACTGCTGATTGATTCTTTTTTTTTAATCACATTATTTGCTAAAGATTATGTTTAAACACAAGTATTGTTAGGGTTTTATTAGAATTTCTTGGATGTACATGTAATAGACAGTTTCTTATATTTTTAGACCTTATGGTTTAAATGCTGTTATTTCAATATCCTCCAACCTATCCCTGTTGTGTGTAGTTGCTGACATGGTGTGTGTGTGCTTGCAGTTGAAGATAATGAGCCTACAGCCCTGCTGAGATCTATTTAGAATGGATGGACCAACCATTTCTCAGCCATGCATAGATTTTGAGCCTGATGAAAGGTGGCATATTAAAGAGGAAGCCAACAAGCAAGATACTTCCAAGGGTGGGAAGGATGATTCCAAAACTCTGACAGAGGACTCCTCCATTGAGGAGTCCAGACCTCTAAATGAAGTAAATGGAAGTGCCTTTGAATGCCAAGGTGGTCCTAAGGAGACATCTGGTGGTGAGCCCAAAGTCAATGGGGAACTAGACACACCTTGCCTAATGGACACCACCCCCTCCGACAACAACAGCCTTTCTGAACCCTCCACATCTCCCGCTAAAGCTGATGATAACGTTGCTTCCAATGAAGCAAAAGAAGAAAGTCAGCTAGAAGCTGCCGCCACGGAGAGTAGCAATAGCCATAGTGAAGTGAAAATGGAAGTAGATGAGCCAAAAGAAGAAGAGGCAGCAGCACCCCCAGCTCAGGAAAAGAGTACAGCATCCTCCGATACAGCCAAGGAGAATGCTGCCCCTCAAGGCAGCTCAACGAAAGAGGCGGACACTTCTCAGGTACAGAAGAAAGAAGAGAGGAAAAAGAGCAGTGATACAAAAGTGAAATCATCTGATACTACACCCTCTCAGGGAACTTCCAAACCTAAGACTGAAAAGCCATCTTCAGAGTCTAACAACAAATCATCCGAGGATGGCGGTGAGGAACCCTTTGTTTTACCAGTGGATCCAGGGTTCCCTTCCTTCTTTGATGGTGCCATCAAACTAGGCGGCTACAAGCCAGCCAAGAACATTCAAAAGGAGTTCAACATGGAAGATGATGAGGCCCTGCTAGAAGCTCCTTCTTTTGTTCTGCCCCTTTTGATCAGGAAGTCTAATGTGATCTGTGTCAAGGGTGAAGGGGAGGATCCCAAAAAAGAGCCAGTTGAGGATGACAAGGGTTACTTTGGAAAATCAGTTGGCAAATTCCTGATTGGCTTGGGGCTCAGCCGTGCCAGTGAGTGCTACCAGAGGGATATGACCCGTGTAAAACTCTGGCAGCTAAAGAAGGAAGGCAAAACAGATTACCTGGAGGAAGAGCTGGCTATGCACAAGAATGCATACAGCCAAGCCAGAATAGCCAATGAGCCTTTCAAATTTAAAAATAAGAAGTGTGAGTTCTGTGACTTCCAGACCGAGTCCATATTGGTGATGGACCACCACTATTCCATTCCTCACCTCAACTTCAGAAAGGAGTATAAGTGTAACTACTGCACCTACATGTCTCGGGACCCAAAGAGCATCTTGTTCCACTTTGAGGCAATGCATGGGAGGCGTGCAATCTTGGATCTTCCCATTCAGTTTTATCAGTGCCCATTTTGCTCCTTTGAAACCCACCTAAAGACCAAAGCATCTAGCCATATAAACAAGTGTCAAAAGTTTTATGCCCCTGGACGTAATCAACTCCCTTCTGGCGACTTCACCTACCCTGCTCTCACTGCAAAGCCGTTAAGTATCCAAGAGCTCAAAGTGTTTGAAATGGCCTCAGCTAAGGCAGCCCAGGCTCAATCAAGATCTTCATCCCAATATGTTTCAAAAAGGGGCCGTAGACCTGGTCAGGCTAACATGGGCAATCCAATGGCTCAGGGAAACAAATACATGTCTAGTAGGTCCTCCTCCATGCCTCTTTACCACCAGCTTGCCTCTCAAGCCCTTTCTAACATGGACTATAACTCTTCCATCATGCAAAAGCCTAAAGGCAATGTCCCCAATGCGGCCTCCACCAGCCTCCACTTCCCTCCAGGGTTGATAATCACCAAGTCCAACAAACCTATTGCTCCGGCTGAGCAATCAAAAAGTTACTCGGGTCGGGGGTCTTCCCAGAATTCTCTGTCTCTCAAACGCCCCTTGCCCTCTTCCACTTCTGTCTCATATGTTAACTCAGATGGCAGTAAGGGCAATAAACTGCAGGGATCGCAAGCTGCCTTATACTCCAGCCTGACAGCTGGAGGCCTGGAGATTACTCCAACCACAGCCAACTCCAACAAACCCATCATCACCATTCAGCCTGCAGGCTCCACCAAGGCCAACCCTCCACCCCCCAAGTTACAGGGGCCTTTCATTCCAGGCCAGCGGGTTCCTCAGTCAAAGCACACCTCCCTCCAGGGTAATTCCTATGTCATCTGTGAGATCTGTGACGCCTACATCAAAGACCTGGATCAGCTGAGGACACACATGCAGGCCTCGCACAAGATAAAGATCCACCCTAAAATGCTGGCTAACAGGCCACCCCTCAACTGCCAGAAGTGTCACTGGCGGTTTTTCACAGATCAAGGCCTGGAGAGGCATCTACTTGGTGCCCATGGTTTGGTCACTTCCAACATGCAGGACATGGCCAACAAGAATATGGACGGAGGTAGGTGCACCATCTGCGGAGGCATATTTGCCTGTAAGCTGGTGGCGCACATGAACCGCGTTCATAAGGTTACCCTCAAGCCGGCCCACCTATCTTACAAGTGCACAGTCTGCTCCACCACCTTCATCCTCTACAGGCTCTTTGAAAACCATGTATACACTGTTCACAGTGGGGGCAACAAGCGGGCTGCCCAGGAAGAAGCCACAGCAGCACCCCCTGCTAAGAAGAAGAATGTACAGCCACAGCCTAAACCCAGCACCTCAACAGAGTCTTCAGCCATCAACAAGATCAAGCTGGGGAACTCCATTTCTATTACTGTGATAAATAGAGACGAGGGCAGTGGCAAAACGTCTCCAGCCAAGGCACAGGCCGCCACACCAGCTGAGGAGAACCAGGAAGTAGAGGAAGAAACGACCCCTCCAGTTAACCAGCGGTGTAGTGACTGCGCGGTGGAGACCTGTGACATCCAGCAACATCTCAAGGAGAAACACCTCAAAAGGTGTTCGGTAAAACTGTGCCGTATTGAGAAGTGCGAGAAATGTCTGAACTCCTTCGACGGGATGGTGGTTCTCCACACCTCGGACCTGGGACTGGAGGATGAGGAAGATGAAGAGGAGTCCGCTGCCGAGGACTCTTCAGCTCTTTCGAACAAAGACGAGGAACAACCCGTGGAGAATTAATAACCGGGGCGTATATTTATTATTCTTTTTTTTTTTTTTTTAATTGTATTTAGATGGGTTATTTCGAATCCATCTCTAAGTTGTGTATAAAGAAAACAAACCCTCAGACTTGCCGTCGCTGCGAAGACATTACCAACCAATCCCAGATTTATCTTCTAGATTGTAGCTAGAGCAGAGCGGAGTGAATGTACTACCACTGTTTTTTCAGGTAAAAACAGACTGAATGGTTTCTCCTCCCCTCCCTTTTTATGTGAAATATAAGCTTAATTTTTATAAATAAAATGTTTAAAACCCTGCAGCGAAGAGGATTTACAAAAAAAAAAAAATTGTGTGTGAAAGATATTGTATATAATATATATATATATTATACATATATATTAATAAACTTTTTTTGTCATTTTAAGTTAAATAAAGGGATAAGGGATCCTCTTTTATTTTTTTTTATTTAAACATTAAAAAAAATTTTTTTTTACTAATTTTAATTTTTTTTTTCTTTTTCTTCCATTTGTGGATTGATCATCCTATTTGAATATTGAGCATGGAAGCCGCCCCTCACTACAATGTCTTTATTGGGGAGAGGACACTAGATGTAGGTATTTGCTTAACCATTGTTTTAATCACTTTTTTTTTTGTTGTTGGTGATTTAAAAGAAACCTCTCCCCACATCATCTTTCTTCAATTTACCTCTTTCTCTCTCTCTTTGTGCTATTTATTTATAAGAACACTATAATTGATCCTTCGCAATTTAATGTTATGAAAAATGTACAGTTTAAAGTTTTTAAAGAGATACAGACAAAAAAAAGGGTATTTGAAAAAAAGTTAATGTTTTAAAATTTGATTTTTTTTTCTCTCTCTCTCCTCATCTCTCTTTATCTCCAATAACTTTTATTTTTGATATTGGTAGTGGAAAATGTTAGTTTGTTGAGAACTGTTTTTTTTTTTTTAATGCCTTAAAACTTTCTTGACATTAAAAAACTCTGGAATTACAATAAGGAAGGTAAACCATCTTTTTGTTGTTCCCTCTCTCTTGTTTTTTTGAAAATTATTGTTTTTTTTTTTAACAAATTTTTTATTATTGTGTTTTCTTTTGCATGTATCATATTATCAAACACAACAAACTATTATTATTCTGAAACGACAAAAAAATGTGTTCACTTTCTATAACTTGTAATTTGTTTCATGGTTTTTCTCTACGTGGATTTGTTTTTTTGTTGTCTTCTCAGAAAAAAATCCTTCCTCATTGTCTACTTAGGTCACATTTTCCTTTTTTTTTTTTTTTAAATCTTCATTTGTGACGCTTTTTTTTTCTATGAGGGGGGAATATATCTTTATTTTTTTATATTAAAAAAATGTCTCCACCTCTCGAATAAATTTTTAAACCAATGTGTAAATTTTACATATATACATATAAATATATATATATTCCGAATGCTCTTTCCTTAATTCACCCTAGTTTCCTGGATTGTTGTTGGAATATTTGGAAGAAGGTATAAAATGTATTAATACAGTTTCTTAAAAAAACCAGAGCCACCCCCCCTATCACCACTATCTAAATACTATTTTCTTCCCCACAACCTCTCTTACCCCCTCTGTATAAGTATTAATAAAACACAAACAAATATTTTAGTCAAGAGCATGATAGTCATATTTTTTAAAACTGTGCAGGTTTCTGATTTAAAAAAAGGACCCATGAAAGGTTCATTTGCTGGAAGCTTTAACTTACTGGGGCTCAAAAATCATCCATTTTGGTTAGCAGCCCCCCGTAAATACAGATGTTTACAGTCATATAATTAAATCCTATCAGAGCTTTTTTGACATCATTTCTAAGGTTGAGAATCTTCTTTCTGCACCACTGTCCCATGATATAGTCATGCCCATCTAGGAAGTGTCTACCATGAGAGACCACCTAAAACTATGGCTAAATTCCTGGAAGTGGTCTTATCAAACACTATCTGCTGCCAAGTCTTCCAACCAAAACAGTCTTATGATATGTAACCACCTCCAGAAGAGACCCATGTTTTTGGCTGGTCTCTCATGGGAAGCTACCTACAGTATTGGATGTGAGGAAATTCCCCCATGACATATTCCAAGGACTTTGCTGTTGGAATTGATCTCGTCTTGATTGCTCTTTCTATGTATTGGCACTTCTGTGAGATTTCTATTGATGGTAAGATTATCTCTAGGAGAAAATATATAAAGGATTGTAAAGTTAGTATACACATGTATATATTAAAAACAAATAATGTAAGCTTTACAAAAGGGGATAACAAACAAATAAGGCATCCTGACTCTCAAATGGCAGAGCGTGGGCTATCTACTGGTATAAAAGTTTATTTAAATATTATGTTCAGTTGATTTATAGGCTTGTTCCATGATATTTAGCCAATTTATTTTCTTGTTAAATAAAAAAATGGGTTTACAAAATATCATGGAACGAGCCTAAATCAACGTTGTTTATTTTTAAAAGAATAATTTCTGTAGTTTTAGTATTTATTTTATTTAAAAGAAAAATTTCAATCATAAGGCACAATTTGGATTAGAGATTATAAACACAAGATAATAACACCAAATCCATATAAATAAATAGTATGCAACATTTCAGTAACGGGGTTGTTACCATCTTCAGACAAAAGTACTGAATGATAACTTCTTAGGTCCATTGAAGTCTATGAAAATGTTTAGGCACAATTTAGATTATAAACACAAGGTAATAAGACCAAATAAATAAATAGTGTGTGGCACTTCGGTAACAGCATTGTTACCATCTTAAAAAAAAAGCTGAATGAAAAATCATTCAGTACTTTTGACTAATGATGCTAACAATGCTATAACCAAAATGTCACACTCTTAATTTATTTGGATTTGATCTTAGTTTCTTGTATCTATAATCCAAATTGTGCATTATCTTTTCATATAATTAAAATATGTTTAAAATTAGGTGTTTATATTCTTGATATCATATTTAATATCAGAGATATTTCTATATTGTCTTGTCAGGAGGCACCTGATTAAAACACAAACATCCTCTATAAAGAAAGACAAATTACCCCTCTTGAAATATTAGACAAATATTTCAAAAACATCTAGTTGCATAACCAAAGTGTCCTTTAGAGAGGGGTGTTCTCTTACCAGAGAATTGCTATATAGTAAAAATGATCATTTTGGTGGTGAGAACTGTTCTCTGTAGAAAGGTGTCTTCTCTACTGTAACAAATTATCAGTTATGTACCAAAAGAAGTGAAGAATGTAGAAAAGTAACCAAAAAGGGATGCAATTAGAAGTAAGGACACTGTTTTAAAATGGTAGGGTATGTCAATGACTTTCACAGTTACATGATGTGTGCTCGGATCAAAACTTTGGGTTGTTTGTTAGGATGGATTCTAAAGAAGTCGGTCTTAAGTCTTTTTTTCTAACATATACAGTTTATCGAAATTTGAAAATTATACCGCAAATGTTTCTTTTGAACGAAAAATAGAAATTTATTTTAAGGAGAAATAACGATTATTTCTAACCTTAGGGATAAAGTATGGTAGGATGAATTGTGAAGAGTAATGATAAACGGAAAATAAAGTGTCCAGGGATGGGAATTGAACCCATAGTGTTCTGCTTACCGGGCAGATGCCATGTCCACTAGGCTACCCTGGACATATTTTTCTGATGGTAAATATTATATAAAGTAATTTGTAATACAATATAATGCGGCTTATGATTGTAGATCGAAATTTGAAAATTATACCGCAAATGTTTCAAAGCGGAACACTGGGTTTGATTCCCATCGCTGGAGACTTTATTTTTCCGTACTTCATCCCTAAGGTTAGAAATAATCGGTATTTCTCCTTAAAATGAATTTCTTTCAAAAGAAACATTTGCGGTATAATTTTCAAATTTCGATCTACAATCATAAGCCGCATTATATTGTATTATACAGTTTAACCTCATTTTTAATGACAACCAGGATTTTTAAATTCCCAAGTTTTAAGTTCCATTGGTTATAACCAAAAATATCTTGATTCCCAAGTAATTTTTTTTTATAACAAGGCTCAATTGTATATTTAGGAAGCTCACAAGGTAATAAGACCTAGTAAATAAGCAGTGTGTGACATTTCGATAACAGTATTGTTACTATTTGAACTCATTCAGTACTTTGGTCTGATGATGGTAACAACACTGTTACTGAAATATCACACACTATTTATTTATTTAGATTTGGTCTTATTACCTTGTGTTTATAATTATCCAAATTTTACCTAATATAATATATATGAGGATGGGGGTTGGTGGAAGGATGGTCTAAACCGTTGGTTTTTGACTGCTACGACCCGGGTTCGATTCCCTCATTGGGCACTTTTTTTCTGATAAAAAAAATGCTCCAATGGCCCCCGATTCTTGCAAAAGTCCAACCCCACCAGCGAGTGTAAGTAACTAAACGGGGCTCTGGCACATTTGTAAGTGCAAAGTCGAACTGCTTTTCTCACATGTGTAGACATGTGGTGTACTTACAGTAAAAGCAGCCACCTACTTCTACCCACCATGATTATCATGGTCTGTACCACGTGTACTAAGGATAAGCCAAAAAAAAGGGATGCTATTCATGTGATATCTCTCCCTTTAAAATGCATTTCCTCTGCCTACATATTCAGATTGGTGATGTTACCATTTTGTTCTCTACCTCTTTTCCTTCACTTTTCACTCAACTATTTTAACCTAATTTGCAACATTAAGCATCTCTCTCTTGTTTATGAGGTGGGGAGGTAATGGGACAAAGTCTGGAGTCTTGTACTCCTGGTAGGGCCACCATAGGCATGTCCTACTAAGCCCAGCTAAATGTTAACAGGCAAAGTTATATTCCTACTTTTGTATGTCTCAGATGTTCCGATCAACGGGAAACACACCAAGTTACTCTGTATGAATTATACTTTTCAAAATAATGGTGCAAGAAAAATCACATTATTGTTCTATAAATGTCAATATCTGTTAAAACAGTAGCTGTGTTATGTACAAGTATTGTATGTAAAAATGTTAATTTATTTTCATATTGATGGAGCTCTAATACAGTAGAACCTTCCTGTAAAGTACACCTAATTGCAGAGCCAAAGTGTCCTTTAGAGAGAGGTGTTCTCTTACCAGAGAGTTGCAAAATAGTAAAAATGGTAATTTTGCAAATGAAAACTGTCCTTTGTAGAGAGGTGTCCTCTAGTGTGAGTGTTCTTTAATGGAGGTTCTACTGTATTTGATTATTCTATGATAAAGTACAATTTGGATTATAGATTATAATAAAAAAAGAACATAAGACCTAATCCAAATAATTTAATAATGTGTGACATTTCAGCAACAACATTGTCACCATCATCAGACAAAAGAGTAAATGAGAAAAATACCACAGCAAGTTCTTAAATATGACATACTATTTAACAGTACTATTTAAGAACTTGCTGTTGTATTTTTTCTCATTTACTCTTTCGTCTGAAGATGGTGAAAATGTTGCTGAAACATCACACACTAATAAATTATTTGGATTAGGTCTTATTTTCTTTTTTTGATTATTCTATGTTATGCAGTTATGATATAAAGCCTATAAGAGAACTTTTACACCACTGTTTAGGTATAAAATAAGTACATTTTGTTGTATCCCTTTCTATTAATGTAGTTTTACATACAATTAGTAAATCTTGATAAGATAACCACCTCAAAAAGTATTCCATTTAGGTGGTCTCTGATGATAGTTTATTGCAAGTTTAAAGGTCCATTAAAAAATACAAATCAATGATGAATGAAAACATTAAGACGCAAATGTTTGTTTACCCAAATAAATCAAACTTCTACTGTCCTTACTGCGATGAAAAAATATTGGGAGGGCTTGGCCCATCAGTGATGAACCTTCCCAGCGGTTTCGCATATTTAATCTACCAGACTGCTTCTTTAGAGCTCTAATACTGTAATGGATCATTCTGCTTATATATGCTACACTGAAGGGTGGAATCTTAGAAATGATATTTAAGCAAACTACGTACATAAGTTTTAGCACAGTAGAATTACATTTGAATATTTGCATCGAGCGATGTTTTTCCGCAAACAATAAGGACAAGGCCAGTTAGGCATACATTTTTTCATCGCAGTAAGGACAGTAGAAGTTTTTGATTTATTTGTGTAAAGAAACATTGGTTTCTTAATGTTTTGATTTGTTATGGTGCATTAATTTGTATTAAGAAATCAATGAGTATTATCTCTGTATAGATATTGCAGAATAGGATTTTCCACACCACCGGCTTTTGTTAAAAGTTTGCTTCTGTACTATGCTAAAGGCAATGTGTTATCAACACCTTTATACAAATTCCTAAGAACCAATATAAGAAATCATCCAACAAGGTGATTTAGCTGAAGAAGTTTAAGGAAAGAAACTGAGGATATATACACGTAGTCAGTCCATCTCCACCAGAATTAAAATTATTGCCTCTTTTTTTTTTAAATATATTCATGAACAGAACTTAAGGAAGTTGTACCTTTTAGCATGTATATCAAGATTCAGGCAATATCTTTGAAAGATATTCAAGACATAGTTTATTGAGGACACAAGAGATAACCAAGTGTGAACAAAATTGCCTCCGTCTCCTTAAAAAAAAATCAAATCTAGAAGGCCGATGACCTAAAGACTTTCCACTTGAGTTTTGTCGATGAGTGTGTATGCGTGGTACGTGGTTGAATAAGTTGTATAAGATATACAGACAGGTAAATATAATATAGAAAAGAGTCTAGTATCTGAGGCAAGATTGGCTTCAGACTTGGGATCAGACTTTACACTTCCTAAAGTTTTGTCTTGAGTATATATAAACAGGACAAATATATTTTAGAAACGAAGTCGATATAAACATGGTAATTCTCTTTTATTTAAGTAATAAAAGAGAATTACCACGTTTATATCGACTTCGTTTCTAATATTATTGCGTGGCTACGTCATGTCTGATCCTAACTTCAAATATGTATATTATTTGCACGATTATTTTTTTATAAATACAAATATATTTTGTTATTTAAATACACAGGGAGGGAGGGGGAGTTCAAATTTACCAGTAGGGTCCCCAGGTAGCCTGGCAACAACCAGCCATCAAATATGGTGGTTAGTCCTGGACCAACTGTTTATGGCACTGGAACAATTTGAAATGCAGAAAACCTGCCATGAGTTTCCACTTTAGTAAGGTAAATGACTGGTTAATCCAACCCTAGTGAGCAACCTTCTGTTTGGGAGATTGATGTCTCAAGCAAGCACCCTACAAATTAGCTCTTTACATTTGGTATAAAAAACCTAATCCCCCAAACCTAATGTTTAAAGTTTTCACTCAAATTTTTTAAAGCAAAAATAATTATTTCAAAAAGCTGTAGCCAGTGGTACCATGGTGGGTAGTTAGCAGCTGCCTTTTACTGTAAATGCATCACATTTAGAAAGCAGTTTGACTTTTGAACTTAGAACTGTCCCAGGGTCCTTTTGCTTACTTGCACTTACTGGTGAGGTTTTTTGAAATAATTCAGGAAAGGTTATTGAAATATTCACCAAGGCAATCATCATCCACAACCAGGTGTAAAATTATTCAGATTACAGTAGAACTTCCATAAGAGGACACCTCTCTACAAAGGAGTTTTCATTGTCAAAATTAAGATTTTTAATAATTAGCTACTCTCTTCTCTGATAATAGAACACCTCTTTCAAAGAACTCTGCCTCTGAAATTAGGAATTATCTTTTAGAGAGAGGTGGTTCTACCATGTACCTATAGTCAAATTCTTATAATTGCTGGTAATGCAATCATTGCATTGTGTGGGTGTGCCATTTATTATAATTAGGGCTAATTTTTTTTCACCACACCATCTAACTTCAATTAATGACTGTTGTTAAAATACATACAGTCTCATCCCATTGCCATTCAGGTAAAACATCTCATTTCTATCAATCAGGAAAACTTGGAGAGAGTCCTCTCCTGTATTTTCCATATTCTGGAGGCTGCTAAGTAGGAATTAATACACTTCATATCAAGGGTAATCTTGGAGGCTGCTGCAGTGAGAGTTGACAGGCCTGTATTGTAGGATACAGTTTTTATTGAGATTATACCCAAGCAGGAGAGACAGTGCTGGAGGGAATGCTACAGGGGATGAGATTGAGGGGAAGGAGATGACGGATACACAGACGATCTAAAACAATGGACTGGGCGACACATCTACCAGGAGATGAAGAGGATGGGGGAGGAAGTATGGAGAGACCATGTGGCCAGCCACCCTCAGTAGAGGAAGGCATTGAAGGAGGGAGATATGGAGAGACAATGTGGCCCACCCTCAGTAGAGGAAGACATTGAAGGAGAGAGATATAGAGAGACCATGTGGCCCACCCTCAGTAGAGGAAGACATTGAAGGAGAGAGATATGGAGAGACAATGTGGCC
This sequence comes from Cordylochernes scorpioides, assembly GCA_030710605.1. Taxonomy (NCBI): domain Eukaryota; kingdom Metazoa; phylum Arthropoda; class Arachnida; order Pseudoscorpiones; family Chernetidae; genus Cordylochernes; species Cordylochernes scorpioides. Next base: position 44,589,041 of record CP092867.1, read on the forward strand.
CACCCTCAGTAGAGGAAGACATTGAAGGAGAGAGATATGGAGAGACCATGTGGCCAGCCACCCTCAGTAGAGGAAGACATTGAAGGAGAGAGATATAGAGAGACCATGTGGCCCACCCTCAGTAGAGGAAGACATTGAAGGAGAGAGATATGGAGAGACAATGTGGCCCACCCTCAGTAGAGGAAGACATTGAAGGAGAGAGATATGGAGAGACCATGTGGTCCACCCTCAGTAGAGGAAGACATTGAAGGAGAGAGATATGGAGAGACAATGTGGCCCACCCTCAGTAGAGGAAGACATTGAAGGAGAGAGATATGGAGAGACCATGTGGCCAGCCACCCTCAGTGGGGAAGGCATTGAAGGAAGGATACCCAACTTAAGGTGTTGATAGGTGAGGTTACCACACAGTGACATGAGTGGATGACTCATCTGATGACTTTGGGAGAAATCTTGATTGAACCTACAACAAACAACCATCTCCAAAATACACCAAACCTATCCATGTTTGTGGTCTCTCTAGGTAGGTTCTAGTATGTTCCAAATGGCAAAATAAAAACTGGACCCATTGACCGCAGAACCCTTTCAATGACAGCAGCAGCATATGCTACAGTTCCTGGTGCCCCAGAATACCATTCCCAGTGAACAGAACCAACAATGAAGCAGTTTTTCCATCCCCTTCTTGTCCAACTCTTCAAGTGAATGCAACTAGCCAAAGCAAGTAAACAAACGGGGCTCTGGCAAACTTGTAAGTGAAACTATTTTTCACATGTATAGACAAGTGGTGCACTTAGAGTGAAAGCAATCGCCAACTTCTACCCACCCCGATTATCATGGGGTATACCACATGTACTGGGGATAATAATAATTTTAAAAAAAATCTTTTTTTTTTCTAATTATCCCTAGTACAGGCCATGATAATCATGGTGGGTAGTTAGCAACTGCTTTTACTGTAAGCGCACCGCATGCCTACACATGTGAAAAGCAGTTCGACTTTGCACTTACAAAATGTGCCAGAGCCCCATTTGGTTACTTGCACTCGCTGGTGGGGTTGGACTTTTGCAAGAATCGGGGGCCATTGGAGCATTCTTTTTTTTAAATCGGAAAAAAAGTGTCCAATACGGAAATTGAACCCTGTTCGTAGTGGTCGGAAACCAAACGGTTTAACCAGCCTTCCACCGACCCCCCATAATAATGTGCAAAAATAAGAAATGATTAAAGAGTTGTGTTAGAATATCTAGCATCAAAACAGACCATTATAGACTTGATGTAACCCGGATTCCTGGAGCATACCAGACCATTATAATATTTTTTATTGACATTTTTTAATGATCTTGTTAAAGAAATCATGGTAAAACTGCTCTTATTAAATCAATCCAACATTTAGTTAAAGAAGGTAACATAATAGGGGGTCAGTGGAAGGGGGTCTAAACCATTGGTTTTTGACCTCTACGACCCGGGATCAAATCCTGCATTGGACACTTTTTTCTGAATAAAAAAAAAATGCTCCAATGGCCCCCGATTCTTGAAAAAGTCCAATCCCACCAGCGAGTGCAAGTAACCAAACGGGGCTCTGGCACATTTTGTAAGTGCAAAGTCGAACTGCTTTTCACATATGTAGACATGTGGTGTGCTTACAGTAAAAGCAGTCACTAACTACCCACCATGATTATCATGGCCTGTACCACGTGTATAGTGATAATAATAGGTAACATAATTGAAAAACTTATAGAAAACAACAAATGTTTTTTCCAAACCAAAGGTAGAACGAAGATAATAGAGTTGAACAAAAACTCTTTGTAAACACAAGGTAATAAGACCAAATCTGTTTGGACCAAAATTGTGTTTATAATCTATAATCCAAATTGTGTCTTATCAAAAACTCTGTGTTTTTAAATACTCATAAGAAACAAAGGCAAACAAAGGGTGGTTGTACATATCACAAGTACACATGGTACAGGCCATGATAATCATGGTGGGTAGTAAGCAACTGCTTTTACTCTAAGTGCACAACATGGCTACACATGTAGAAAGCACTTTCACACTTACATTTCCCTACCCTTAATCATAAAATACCTTTAATCAATCAATGGATTGATTGTAAATAAGAACTCCACGAATTTAATCCATACAGAGATAAATAAGATCAAATAAATGAGTCATTCCAGAAAATTTACACTTGTTATCCTTTATCCTCATGATTTAATAAACAACACTCCCCTTGCTTCATTCTAGGTGGAATTTGATTTCTTTATTCCTATAATCATTTGTGTGGGATCCTGCGTGAAAATAAATAACAGAAAGCCATTAAAGGGTACAATTTGGATTATAGATTAGAACTACAAGGTAATAAGACCAAATCCACCATCAATTTATTGGGATTTGGTCTTATTACTTTTTAACAGAAAGCCATGTTATATGAAATTTAAAGCTTTTTTTTTATAAACTAAAATAGGAAGATTTTAAGAGAAAGGACAATGCAGGGGCAGGCCAGATACTTAGAATCTAATTCTTTATAACTTTAATATATACATGATAAAGCACAATTTGGATTATAGATTATAATAAAAGAAAATAAGACCTAATCCAAAAAAATTATTAGTGTGTGACGTTTCGGCAACAACATTGTCACCATCATCAGACAAAAGAATAAATGAGGAAAAAATGTTACAGCAAGTTCTTATATAGTCCTGTTAACAGGACTATGAAGTCTATAATAGTTTTGAATTTTCATAACAGATGGCGTGCTAATGCATCGCACTAATTTATAGGTAACAAATAAAGCTACTTATTTTGTTCAACTCCTATATTACAAGTATTAACCACTGTGGCTCTGCTGAGTTTTAAGATAAATGTAAGTGTACTGTAGACAAGAATGTTGCAGGGTACATATATGTGGTAGGCAGGCACTATGCAGTCATGGGGCCATGTGGTTTCAGGT
>CP092867.1:44592078-44645194 GCA_030710605.1 Cordylochernes scorpioides
ATGATTTGTGGTCATTTATTATCTACCTTCAATGAATCCCATTCTATACTAGTATGCAATTTCTGGAATGGTTTCTTTTTTTAAAAGGAAATATCTTGAGACTATATGAACATTGAAAGCTGCCTGTAAACATTTGTTCATAACTGATCAACATTTCCGTCATAGTGCTAATTATTTTCTTGTCTTTTTTTTGACAACCAAATTTGTAGAGCCACAAAAACTTCATCTCCCTAGCTTTAAAACATTTTCCTGAATGGATAGCAGAATGTAAGCAGAATAGACAATAGTTGTAGCTGTGCAATAAACTCATGAGACAGATTATTAAACAGGTGAGGTCAACTACTAATGAACATCATTGTGTTTCATCTTGTCTTGAGTGAGTTTGGCTTTAATATCACCAATATATTCTCAGAATTGCCCCCTCCACCAATATAGGCTTTCCATATGATCACTCATTTGGTGTTCTCTGTATGAATTGCCTCTGTTATGATTTTGTGTATTCATAAAACCTATAGAAATTATCTCTAATGGAAAGTTTTTTCACAAGATTTATTCCAATAAAGCTGCTGATCCAATCTCACAAAATATACAGAAAGAGATATTGTGCATATCTAGCAATGTTGGAATTTTATGGAACACACATTCTATTGGTATTCAGTTATTGGTTTCAACTGTTTGGGTCAAAAATCAAACCAAGGTCAAATAGGTAGAGGGGGCCTCTTTCTAGCCTTGTTTGGCAACCCATCCAGAATGGAAAAAAAGGCTTTTATCACAAACCTTCAGTTTCTCTGGCCCTTTGATTGTAGCTCCTCCGTTGTAACTTGGTAAAAAGTCTTCCTTTGATCAGTGTTTTCAACATGTTTATTAATGCCAATTCTCTTTTCCTTTGCTCTCCTGAAGTCAAGGGCCTTATTTTCTCTTCTTGTCTCCCCCTCTTTTATTACATTTCTCCCTTTTATCCTGTGTCAAGTGATATTTTTTCCTGAGTTTGTTGAGTAGTGTATATAGCGCACAAACTTGATTGAAAGAGAAGTTGAGCTATATTGGATATAGACGTTGATGTGCTGACTGTATTCATCATCCTAGGATGATAAGACACAATTTGGATTATAGATTATAAATACATAAGACCAAATAAATAAATAGTATACAATAATATTTATAGTATACATTACAATAAATAGTATTACAACACACTATTTATTTATTTGGGTTTGGTCTTATTACCTTGTGTTTATCATCCTAGGATATAATTTCAGATGTATTCTCCCTCATTTTATTGTCTTCTTCTCATGATACAGTACAATTTAGATTATAACATGTAGAAGGTAACAAGACCAAATCAATAAATTGTCTATAACAGCGCTGTTACTAAAATGTCACACACAATTTATTGATTTTGGTCTTGTTACCTTTTATCTTTCTACAACATATATTTATATCCCAGTAATATATGCCTCTTTAATATATACCTTGAACATGTGGTTATTTCAATAATTTGGATTTTCCTTGCTCTCACACCTTATATAAAAACTAAATTGATTTCTTCCCTACTTTTCCTTATAAAAATTTTATTAGAAATGTATTTAAACGTGTGTGTTACATATCCCACACAAGTACACCATGAGATAATCATGTTGGGTAGTTAGTTACTGCTTTTAACTATAATTGCACCACATGTCTACATGTGTAGAAAGCAGTTTGATTTTTGCATTTGTGTGCCCGGGTCCCATTGTATTTAAATGTGAAAAGAAGAATTTGGCATTACACTGTTTATTATCATTATTTGATTCAAAATTGTAAAGGTACTTTTTTTTAATTGAATAAATTTGACTCCTTAGAGCTCAATTAAAAGTGTTTGGCACTATGATAAAGTACAATTTGAATTATAGATACACGAAAATAAGACCTAATCCAAATAAATTAATAGTGTGTGATGTTTTGGCAACTTTGGCAAATTCTTTTGTCTGATGGTGTTAACAATGTTGTTGCCGAAATGTCACACATTATAAAATTATTTGGATTAGGTCTTATTTTCTTGTATGTTGGCACAAGTTTGAGCTAGTGAGCTGGACAGCCCCAGGCGGGATAGTTGGCATTCAGTGCTCCAGGAACCTGGGCAATCTATACAGGGTGTGGTAGATAAGTAATGAGGCTCAGTCTAGAAAAACAAATTTATTGATCAGATTTGTACAAAACGTTAATATTCTTCAAAGAACTCGCCTTGGGCGTCGACACAACGTTGCCAGCGCATTTTCCAAGCTTCACAGGCCCCACTGTAGTCCGTTGGAGTTATCGCAGTAAGTGCCTTCGTGACAGCACGTTGGATGTTCGGGATATCGTCAAAACGATGACCCTTCATGCATCTTTTTACCTTCGGAAATAGGAAGAAATCAGGAGGACTCATGTCAGGGCTGTATGGTGGCTGTGGCAGAACTTCAACTCCAATTTGGGTCAAATAGGAGGTCACGAGGAACGCTGTGTGCGGCGGAGCGTTGTCGTGGTGAAGACGCCAGCGTTGAGCAAGGTCCTGTCGCTTCCGTTTGACGGCTTTGTGCAATCGCCAAAGGACTTCTTTGTAGAATTCAGCATTAACAGTTTTCCCCTGAGGGACAAACTCTTTGTGAATTAACCCCCGCTTGTCGAAAAACACAATCAGCATTGTCTTGATTCGGCACTTTGACATTCTTGCCTTCTTCGGCCGCAGGGATGCCGGTGTGTGCCACTCCGAGCTCTGGGCTTTCGTCTCCGGGTCGTATTGGAATGTCCACGATTCGTCGCCTGTTACTACGTTGTCTAAAAAGTCTGGATTATTTTCCAATTCATTCAACATCTCACGGCAAACGTCCACTCGTCGTTGCTTTTGTTCGGCGGTGAACACTTGGGGAACCAATTTTGCCCAAACTTTCCTCATCATCAAATCTTGCGTAACAATTTGGTGAACCGTAAATTTATTCATGGAGACCTCATCGGCGATCATTTTGAGACTTAAACGACGGTCGGAGTCCAGGAGTTCTTTCACTTTAGCCACCGTTTCATCCACACGACTCGCTGAAGGGCGTCCAAATCGTTCCAAGTCTTCAACGGATTCCCTCCCGTTTTTAAATTCATTAAACCACCGGAACACTTGAGCTCTTGATAGGGCGTCCTCTTTGTAGGCCTCTGTAATCATAGCAAAAGTTTCCGAAGCAGTTTTGCCCAAGCGAAAGCAAAATTTGATTGCATACTGCTGTTCTATCGAGTGATCCATCTTCAGCGTTTTCACAAGTGTCACGGGCACACAAACGTAATATGCGAAGCTCGACCCTCACTGCGCCAGAGCTATGACGCGACTGCAAAGCGGTTCTATTGTTAGCTCAGATCCCCCACCACGTGACCTGCAGGTGGAGAACGCACTGCGAGCGACTGGGGCGCCGCGCGCCGGCCAGGCTCATTACTTATCTACTGCACCCTGTATACAGTTAAACTTGTCTATAGCGCCCCCTCTAAATAGCACCTTCCTCTCTATAGCGCCCGATTTTAAACATTAAAATGTAAACCTTTTACATTAAAAGTGACCTGTCTATAGCACACCCTCTCTATAGCACCCTATTTTGGTGAGTCCCAAGAGGGGGCGCTATAGACAGGTTTAACTGTATATCTTTAAAAAATGTAAAATAACATTTTAATTAAAATTTAAATAGTTATATATATATATATATATATATTTTTTTTTTTTTGCTTATCCCTAGTACACGTGGTACAGGCCATGATAATCATGGTGGGTAGTTAGCGACTGCTTTTTACTGTAAGCGCACCACATGTCTACACATGTGAAAGCAGTTCGACTTTGCACTTACAAATGTGCCAGAGCCCCGTTTGGTTACTTGCACTCGCTGGTGGGGTTGGACTTTTGCAAGAATCGGGGGGCCATTGGAGCATTTTTTTTTAAACAGAAAAAGTGTCCAATGCGGGGATCGAACCCGGGTCGTAGTGGTCGTAAACCAAACGGTTTAACCAGCCTTTCACTGCAACACAACAAATATTTTAAACCTGGATATTTATTGGTGCATGTTTTTTGGTGGTTCCTTGAAATCACAGAGGGATATAATCTTTCTCCATTTTTTATTTCCCACTTTCATAGGTTTCCCCGTCTTGTAACCCCAAGGAGAATCCTCTGTAAGACCTGTGTGTCTTAATAAAGGCTTTTGTGTGTGTGAAATCACAGAGGAAAAGCTTACTGTATTTTAATAATATAATTTTTAAAGACAATCTTTGACCACACACAGTAGAAAACATTTTCATTGATGCTTCATTGATTATTATTCTCTTTAGTCAGTCAAACGCGTGATCTCAAAGCACCCAATGCTGTCCAGTCAATCTTCTTCTCTATAAAAATCAATACAGATTTTTTCATCACTACTTCTTATACATAGTTCTTAAAATGATAAGGCACAATTTGTATTATAGATTATAAACAGCACTTTTGTCTGAAGATGGTAACAACGCTGTTACCGAAATGTCACACACTATTTATTTATTTGGATTTGGTCTTATTACCTTGTGTTTATTTTATTTTTTTTTTGCTTATCCCTAGTACACGTGGTACAGGCCATGATAATCATGGTGGGTAGTTAGCGACTGCTTTTACTGTAAGCGCACCACATGTCTACACATGTGAAAAGCAGTTCGACTTTGCACTTACAAAATGTGCCAGAGCCCCGTTTGGTTACTTGCACTCGCTGGTGGGGTTGGACTTTTGCAAGAATCGGGGGCCATTGGAGCATTTTTTTTTTTTTTTTAACAGAAAAAATTGACCAATGCGGGAATCGAACCCGGGTCGTAGTGGTCGAAAACCAACGGTTTAACCAGCCTTCCACCGACCCCCCCCTTGTGTTTATAGTTCTTAAAAATAATTTTTATTAAAAAATTTCAGCAATAGATGGGGCTTAGATGGTGTGGTACAACAAACTTGTGTTTTAAAACAAAGTCTTAGCTGTTTTCAAATACTTTAGTAACAAATTGAGATTAATTGATTTAAATCTACTGGATATAAATAAAACAATCAAACAGGTTTCTGGAGATAAGTTTCTTTTCATGAAATCTCCAGAAACCTGTTTGATTGAGATATTTTTGTGTGTAATATGTACATCTCTTTGCTAAAGGATCTCTGTAGTGAGATGACCACAGTATATAAGTGCTGCTGCACTCTTACATTGGTTTATAAAGGACATCGCACACCTAGTTGCATAACTTTAATAATAAAATATTTTTCTTTCTGTGATGCACATTTGGTAAGGGACCTTTAATCTTGATGTGATTTTTTTTTAATCATGGACCTCAAGTGTTTTGTTTATTATTTTTATATTTAAAATTATGTAACTGGGTCCCCTACCTCTTTTGCTTAATTTTTTATAATAACCATATGATGATGAATACATGCTTAAAGACTATGATAAAGTAGAACTACCTCCCTGTAAAGGACAACACCTAATTGCATAGCCAAGTGTCCTTTAGAGAGAGGTGTCCTCTTACTGGAGAGTTGATAAATAGTAAAAATGGTAATTTTGTAAATGAAAACTGTCCTTTTTAGAGAGGTGTCTGCTAGTGGGGTGTCCGCTAAAGGGAGGTTCTACTGTACTAGCATGCTACCACTTGTAAAACTACATTTCCAAATTTACCAAAGTTCAACAACCAGGATATCTGCTAGATTGTTAACACATTCAACAGATGATGATGGTACAGTAGAACTACCTCTCTGACAACACTTAGTTGCAGAGCCAAAGTGTCCTTTAGAGAGAGGTGTTCTCTTACTGGAGAGCAGCTAAATAGTAAATATGATAATTTTGGTGATAAACTGTCCTTTGTTGAGAGGTGTCTTCTCATGGAGGTGCTAATCTACATTGCTTGCATTTTGATAAAAATGATAAGTAACAAAATTTGGATTATAGAATAGATACAAAAGGTAACAAGACCACATACAAATAAATCAATTATGCATGAAATTTCAGTAACAGCGTTATTACTGAGGCTGTCATGTATAATTTATTTGCTTTTGATTAAAAATGTTTTTTTTTTTCTTTAGTGTAATGAAAATGTTTTTGTTTGTCCTAAAACTGAGCCATAAAATTGATTTATTGTTTGCATATTTGAATAAATTTCTTGTGAGCTATGGAAAGCAAAACCATTTGCTTTAGCCTGGCAGATGACCTCTGTGGAAAGTGAAGAAATATTTTCCTTCATAAAATGTCAATAGTCAACAAGCTTTTATTTCTCTATTTACTGAGGAAATTAAATTTTGTGTAACAACCTTAATTTGCCAGGTTTAAAATATCTATTTCCACCACAAAACTAATATCTTCTTCTTCTTTCTTATCTCCACTCAATCATATTAGGGTATCAAGCTTGTAGAGCTTGAGACTTTTGATGGTGTCTGTCGGGGATGAGTAGAGCACATCAATGGATGAGCCAATACAGTCAATAATGTGTTTTGGGTTTGCAGGTTGAGAATTTCACTTAGTACATAGTGGGAAAACCTTGCAACCATTCTGGAATAACTAATTTCTTGAAAAAAAGGTTCTGATTTACACAAAGCCAAATAGAAATAAGACTGATTAAGCATGAGCATTACCACATAAGATTTTTGTTTTTGAATCAATTGTTAATAAAGGCAATCAATGTTGATACCTAGAAGATTCTAAACAGTCTCTTTACATCTATCGACTTCATCAGTTTTTTTCTAATCCCAGTCGGCCTGTATACTTTAACCTACTATAGTTTAACACTCACAACACAACAACTATAATCTCGGGGTATGGAATGAAATAAGTTGTATTCTCTATTCCAACTATATAAATGGGAAAGTGTACAATTTAGAATAGAGAAAGTTGACCAAAGTAAATTTGCATGCAATATTTTGGTGACACCATTGCAGTGATCTTAATAATGCTGCAGCATGTGTCACAGATATGCAGGGTCACTAAATTATATTTTAATATAAGGCAATAACGTACCACTTATACATAGGAAATACAAATACACGGATATTTCTTTTGAAGACCTACTCTTCTTACTTTTCATTGCACACTAGAAGTTTGTCTTATGTTCAAAAGAGATATCCGTGCTTTAATGTTTGTATTTCCTAAATTTTTATTTTAAAAATAAACTAAAAGGATTGTTATAATTTAAATTCCTTTTGACTGAAGAGGAGAACATTCTTCTCTTTAGTTTTTAAGCTAAAATATATGTTTGATAAATAAGTTAGGGTTAATGATATTTTACACTTTATTTGGGGCATTATTTTAATTTTGCTATTTTGTACAGCTCTGTTATCATGACAATATCATCAGATAAGTCAGTCTAGTCTTGATATCTTGCCAGAGATGAAACAAAAATGTAGATATCAAAGGATTGTGGGATGTTACTGACAATGCTTATGTGTATACTATGTCCTCACTAATTCACCCTTATAATACAGTCTTTCATTCAATTTTACCTCCAAGGGATCTTTAGGTTGAATTGTGTGTTGAATTATAGTAGGTTAGCTTATCATCATGATAAATGAATCCATATGATTGACATCTAACTCATTTTAAAGTAATATTTTTTGAAAATATTATTTTATTAATGTTAATAATGTTGATTGGAAACCATTTGTCCTTTTATATTTCATTTGTTTAGAATTGATAAGGCACAATTTGGATTATAGATTATAAACACAAGGTAATAAGACCAAATCCAAATAAATAAATAGTGTGTGACTTTCAGTAACAGCGTTGTTACCGAAATGTCACACACTATTTATTTATTTGGATTTGGTCTTATTACCTTGTGTTTATTTGTTTAGAATGTTTCACGATTAACTTTTAGTGAGCAAAAAAATTGTATTGCGCCACAGTTTTGTGAACATATAAATATTAAAGATACAATTTTAATCTAAGCGAATAATTGCAATGGAAAGAAAGTGAATAAATATGGAAAAAATAAAGAGAAAGCTAAAACATTATATTTTTAAAAAATCATGATATTTTAAAGAAATCCTTTATGGTTGTTTGCTTTTGGGCTAGAGCTCTATTTAATGTGCATTCTAGCTGATCAATCTTCAAAATGTAAACATGTATCTCCTGTAAGTTTTTTCAAATACCACAATGTTACTATCCAAGACACTTGACCTTGGAGACTTGCTTAGGTTATCAAGTCAATGATGCTGAATTTTCCTCGAAAAAGTATAAATGTCATGTAACAGAGCTAGCATGTGTGCCGACCGATGCAATGATTTTAGCTGCCATGCACATGCGCTATGTTTGCCGAGCCTCCAAATGGTACAGTAATCCATTTCTAGGGATTTCATTTAAACATCAATTAACAAATATTGACTAATTTATATTTAAGAAATAGTTTAATTTACTGTGATGTCAAAATATCATTGGTTATTTGGTGATAGACGGCTGGAGGTTGAGACTTGAAAACTTGGTTGGATTAATGGGGCTAAACTGTAATAAGTCATTACCTGATTGTGCAAATGAAAGTTGCTGATAACTTGTGTGCCTTCTTTCAAAATAAATATCTCAACTATAATTAATGCTTTATAATTCTTGTTTTCAAACAAAAGGTGTTTGGTCAATATTCTGGAATAATTAAAAATCAACGATTAGTTGAAATTTATTTTGACAATCTGATCCCAGTACAATTTCACCTTTATGCTATTTTATATTTGTAATAATATATAGTTTGACTAATTTTTTAAATTCAAACATTCTATAAAGCAAAGAATTGTTGTTGAAAGTTGCAGCAGACTCTGTAAAGGACAGCTAATTGCAGAGCAAGTGTTCTTTAGAGAGAGGTGTTGGGAGAGTTGCTAAATAGTAAAAATTTTGGTGATGAAAACTATCCTTTGTAGAGAGTTGTCCTCTCTGTAAAACTTTTTAATTTTATACAATCTCTAGGAAATAACAAAACTCTTTTTTTTTTTTCAAATTCACCCATAATTATTTGTGTAGATAGAAATATTTGCTATATATCACAAATATACAATGTTTGATCAATAATTCCCAGACATGAGATCTATAGGGATAAACAGAAGTATGGAGCTAGGGTGTGATGTGTTACACTTGTAGAAACCTATGTACAGGTGTCATAGGATCTTAAGACTTCCACTCTAAATATGTACTCAATGCCCCTGTGTTCATATTTCTTATCAAGGCTTTTTTGCTAGCTTGGCCTTGTGTATTTCCAGGTTTTCTGTCTGCCGATCTTGACGCTGTAGTTTCTTCAGATGGTTGTTCTACAATGATCTGCGCTGGTCTTCTCTCCTACTTTCAGGTACTTCTTGTAATAGTTTTGTGTACTTTGGGCTAACTCTGACTTCTACAAACAGCAATATTCTCTTCCTGACTTTGATGCTACGTATCAAAATGCAAATATTATTAGTGTCCATTCATAGATATGCATGTTGTACATTTCCTATAGAACTAGCTATTACAAACCTGGCACAGAAAAGAAAAATCTTGGATCTAAAATGTTTAAATGCACAGGGGGTGTTCCATTTTTAAAAGAATGATTTTAGTGGCTTATTAAAAATAATTTACAAATGTTTGTACAACTTGATTGTTTTCTATGTATAAGCTTTGACATTTAGCAACAGACCTACAATAATATTTTCCAAGAAATAAGGCTTATCTTAGATATTTTTACCCAACCATCTCAACAGTCTTAACAACTTTCCAGAGACCATCTAGCATTCTGGTTTTCTAGATCTAAGAGCAATTTTCAGCAAGCCAAAAGCACAAAAATTCATAGGGGCTAAGTCTGGGGATTTTGGCAGGGATGTGCTTAAAAGGGATGTAAAAAGTGCCGGTTTCATCCCTATTTTTGTCCAGGTATTGACGTGTTGAATGTGAGGTATGACTCATGGCTTTATCGTGGTGCAATCACATGGATCTTGAGTCATTTGGATACAAAAATGGGACCTCATTGTCGAATAATTCAACACTTCCTTTAATTCAACCGAAAGATCTGATCCATTGGGGTGTTGAATTAAAGAGGTTCGACTGTATATATGTCGTAGCTAAATGAAGAGGCGCAGCCGCTATGCCTAGGGAACAGCGCACCCGCGATGTCTGCCACCTTTAATTTTTGTACCGCTTTTATACATGGATGAATTTACATATTTACATTTTAACACAATGGTAACATTTTTACATAGTTTGACGGAAATAAATTATCTCTTTTGGCATTAACTATACAAATTATGACATATATATATAAGAACAGATTTTCTAAAAATGTTGTAAAGATATGTTAATAATGAGAAAATAATATTGACAAACATGTAACTTGTTTGTCTAGTGCTTTCAATTGCCCATTACAACAACCAGACCTGGGTTTGACTACGATAAAAATTTGTTTCTTTGGCTCATACCTAACCTCACAAGTGAGAGGAGTAGTGAAATTTGAACTTCTACTCGTGGGTAGACATGAGGCAAGAAGTTATCAAGGCCTGTCTGTACCTTGGTGGAATTAATTAGAGCTGGATGGAGACTCATCAACCTTCTAAATTTATTGTCCCAGCAACCCACTGGAAGTATTGTTGTATTTGTGCCATAAGTGGGGGCACCTCTCCCTTTAAAATATATATACACACAGTATATATATATAAAACCTTCATGAGCAGACACCTCTGTACAAAGAACAGTTTTCATCACCAAAATTACCCGTATCACTAATTAGCTGCTCTCCTGTAAGTGAACACCTTTCTTTAAAGGAGGCTCTACAACTTGGTGTCCTTTAGAGAGAGATTCTACTGTATATATTGTTTTGATGTATAACATTCCTTATTTAGAAGTTTTCCTACCCTGGCTGCAACTGAGTGTGATAGAACCACAAGTAACCTTTCAGATATTATCTAGCCCAGATGGAATTCCCTATCTTTGTTTATCTTTATTCTCTCTCTCTCTGGGTATATTGGGTATAATAAAGTAACAACAATATTTCATTCAATAACTGCTTGAAAAAGCAATAGTGCGGAAGCTTCTTAGGAACATATCTCATCATGCTCAGAACTGACAATAGAGGATCTATTTTCCAGGCCTATAACTACCATCGCAAAATTGGAGAGGAGTGGATTTCAGGAATTGGTTTAACCATGGAAATAAGCACCACCACCACCACCACTCTTCTCTAAGTTCATTCTTGTCTGAGGAACTTGTGTGTTGAACCCAAGCTCTGTTCACTTGGGGTAATATTTACTTCATTTGTGGGGGCAAGTTGTTTGAAGGGGGTTGGAACACACATCTATAATTTTACAGGATGAAAGACAAAAAGCATAATTGTGTTCTACAATACTCCCATTATCTCCTACTCCATTGTTTTTTGACAATTCTTTGCTGATAACTCTCTCTATATAGAAGATAAGGTAGCACTGCCATACACACCAATAAATTAAGTGTTGCCTCACAAGGGGCTGGCTTGGCGGGGTGGAACCACTGAACCCTGCCTCCAGAGGTCACATCTATTTATATACTTCATTTGAAAGTACATCCTCTTGCTCAGTGGCACCTTGTCTACATTTTATATACCTTTGGTTCTTGTATATTTCTTATACTCTTCTCTACTTCTAATCTACAGTAAAACTCCTCTATAGTGAACCCCAACGGGACAGAGCTTTTGGTTCACTATAGCCACGGTTTGGCTATTTTTTTACTTTTTAAAATTTTTAGACCGTATAAATTAAAGGAAAGCCATACACACAGGAAAAGGCTGCCTCTTAATAGTGGTCACTTTGTTTTAATTCCCTTAATTGACCAATTTCCTTACATTAATACTGAATAATAAAAGAAATTATTTGATGATAGGTTCTTCTTATCATTAACATACATGTACCTCTATGTCTAATTTAAAAATCAAGACAAATCCTAGGCAAAGTTTTATTTATATATTCAAAGATATAAAATGATTTTTTAAAACATTTTGTCATATTATATAATACAATGTTTACTTGAAAAATGGCTCTAAGTTGCTTCAAAGCACTCTTCAAGCATTACACTTTTGAAATTAACCCTTAACTGGACGGGTGGATATTTCTTACGTAACTGGACGGGTTGGGTAGATTCAACCCACCTATGTAACTTTATGAAATAAGCGCTAAATAATGATTGAAATCAATATTTTAAAAAATATTCAATTAATATATAGTTAATATACAGATTTTGACTTTTAAAATTCTGAATATAATCTATTTACAGTTTTCAAAAAGTATAAAGAAATGTTATTGCAAACACTTAGTTGACATACAGAGTGAAGGGTTTTTATTTTTTACTGCGCTTTTTGATGGACATTTGTAGCACCTTTATGGAGTATCAGATTGTTGTGGCATCGTAGATTCACTTGGTTTACTTAACCATCATTCTTCCTGAATTGTCATCTGTAATTGCAGTGGGAGAGAATTGAGATTACGTGTAGCCAGGTGTTCATCAGTCAATGCTCTCCCAAGACCACCAATAAAATTATTCCTCTCTTTTTTACCTTTTTTATCAATCTGATTACAGATTTTTTTTTTTTTGGAACATAGGAGACTAAAGTGGTTGTTCCAGAGAAACCAAAAATAGAGGTTCCTGATTCTCTATTAGGGTGCGGTTAAAATTGTGGTGAATCTAAGGTTTGTTCTTTCTCATCGTTCTTAAATATGCAAGCCCATGTTCTTTCAACTTATCAACTAATTCTACTGAAGTAAATCAATTGTCTGCTGGAATATTTCTTCCAAAGTGTGGTCGACTAATCTCTAAAACATATATATTTTGGGTTGGCAGGGATAGTTCTCTCTGTTGACTTGTCTGATAATTCTACTTATCCAAAGAAAGAAGTGTTATTTTATAAAAAGGAAGCTAAAAATAGCGGAAGATACTCAAGTATGAGCCACGAGCTAACACTGAGACAAAAAATTCTCACGCTTCTGGACGGGCTGGGTGGAATCCGCCCACACATTCAAATTTAACCCCCCTCCCAAAACTGAAATTTATAAACGATGGATGGAAAATGTTTGTATCACTGTAAAATTGGAATACATTAAAGCTTGTAGCTCTAGGTAAACGAAAAATATATATTTTTCCTATATTAAATTTATGCATGGGCAGAATCTACCCAACCCGTTCAGTTAAGGGTTAATAAGTGTTTTCCTTCCATTTCACGTTTCCACATATTCTGAGGAAATTTTGTTTTGTTTTGAGCCCGTCATGCAAACCATTCCTGGCTTTAAAATCACCATAGTTCATGGCATAAAAAATAATATTTGTTGCATCACGGTCCCGTTTATTTGGACATTTTTAGCCCAAACACGTACGATCGTGGCAAAAGTTGAGGATGGTTCCCTTTTGTAGCAATTTTTAATAGCCTTCTATTTTATCTCTTAGAAAAGTTATATTTTATATTTTTAACTTGTTCTGAAATTTTGCCTGCGTTGTTTCACTTAGAAAAGTTTTGAAAATGGCGCCTTTTTTAGAATGCCTTTGTTTTCTGTATTTTGAAAGCCATTTGCATTTTACTATTTCAAATTTGATGGTTGCCAAAGATATTCTATTTAATAAAAGTAAATGTGTAAAAATTTATACCATATACAGCAAAAATAGAATATAAATGAAAGCAAACAATGCAGCTAAATTTATTGTTTTGAAATTGTTATTCGTAAGCCTAAAACATGCTCAACATTTTGTCATTTCAATTTTTTTTAAATTTCAATTTTAAGTTCGTTATAAGCCTAGTATTTTAAATATATTTTATTATTTTGGGACTTAAAATTGGTTCATTATAGGATTAGTTTGTTATTTTAAAATTCGCAAAGTTCGTTATAACGATTGTATTTTCAATGGAATTGAATTGGGAATCGCCTTAGGTTCATTATAAGGGAAGGTTCTCTATATCCAGGGTTTGTATTAGCAGGGTTTTACTGTATATACACTTCTTGGCTACTTTTTGTATACCAAGCACATATTTTTAAACTTGATACATATCAATTATAGGGCAATAATGTACCTTATATATATATAGGAAATAAAACTAAGCATGAATTTTTCAAATAAAATAAACTTTCTACTGTCCTTAATGTGATAAACCTTATTGGGAGGGGCTTCCCTCCCCTCACTCACTGTTGCTTCAATCCTTTCTCAGGCTAACATTAAAATTTTTCCCAATCCTTCTAGATACCCTTTTTAGATTTTAATCACAGTGTTATTTTTATTTTATTTTGACATAGTGAGAGCGCTATGTCCCCCTAGGGACACTTGCACTTTAATGGTAAGCAAAACATTGAAAGAAAAGAAAGATATTTTAAATATATACAAGACTTTTTAAAAACTTTTTTTTCTTATTAGGAGTAAAATTAGTTGGGAATTTTTTTGTAAAAAATTGGTTAGACATTCAATGTTCAAAGTATTGTCCGTCGCTAGCCACTTATTTTTCCCATCTTTCTGGCAATTGACGGATCCCATTTGGCCGCTATCCATTCATCAATCCATTTTTTGACTTCATAGTAATTGGAGAAGTGCTGGTCACACACAAGCCAGGCCATGTTGCATTGATCAGAAGAGATAATAATTGGAAGGAGCAATGTCTGGGCTATACGGCGGGTGGGGTAGGACTTCCCATTTGAGCGTTTCTAAGTACGTTTTAACGAGTGCTGCAGCATGTAGCCGAGCATTAACATGTTGCAAAAAATCTTTTCCATGTCTATTGACGTATTACACAGTTTTCACTTGCTCGGCTCAAACACATCAATTGTCTTTGGTAGTCCTCCACTGTGATCCTTTTGTTCAGTTGTAGCAGCTCATAATATACCACTCCCAGCTGTATACCACACCCAAATACACAGCATAATCTTCTCGCCATGAATATTCGGCTTGGCTGTCAATGATGAGGCACAGCCAGGGTATCCATACATTGCCCGACATTTTGGATTATCGTAATTGACCCAATTCATCAGCAGTTACGATTTGTTGCAAAAGCCCTTTCTTTTCTGACGTTGGAGCAGTTGTTCACATGTGGAAAAAAATGGTGTTCAACGTCTCTTGACTTCAGTTCATATGGCACCCAATTCCCTACCTTTCAAATCATTCCCATTTATTTTAAGCGATGAAAAATGGCTGTTTGAGTGACTCCAAGTGTTTTTGCAAGTTCCTTTTGCATTTGTGTTGAATCTTCATTAAGCCTTGCTTCTAATTCTTCATCTTCAAACTTTGGTGTCACTCTGGGTCTTTCTTCCATCTTCCAAAGCAAAATTGCTACTTTTTAACCATGCAAACTACTTCTGACACGTTCACTCAGCTAGAGCATGGTCACCATAAACTGCCACTAAAATATCTTGACTCTCAGCAGCTTTTTTGTTCATATTGAATTTATGAAGTAAAACTCCCTGCAAAAACGCATTATTTGGTACAAAATTTGCCATTTTAGGAGCAAACAAACTAGGTTGGTTACACTTCAGAGAAATGACGGTTACTGTAAAAGGAAGCCTTATGATGACGCTTCAAAATAGTAGTGTTGCCAGATGAAACAATGGAATAATAAACTAGTAGCGCCATCTTTATCAAACCCGCACAAACTTATTTATACTCCCAATATATTTTTATGGTAAAAGAGTATAAATAAAACACTTGGAAGGGAGAAATGCTTAAAAATATATCCAAGACTAGATAGAAGAAAGGTGGGAAACAAATTAGGTTTATAAATAGGAATACAATAAGAACAAATAATCTTCAAATGTGCTTCCAATCAGGATCTGACTGGCATTGTTTACTTTTTTCTTTTTTGCGATCTATACAGTTGAACCTTCCTGAGAGGACAGCCCTTCTAAAGACACCTCTCTAGGTGTCCTTAACAAGGAGGTTCTACTGTATTAAAAAGGCAATAAATGAAGTGCTCGCATTAAGGTGTTATAGGTGTTGCCTCCTGTGAAGTTCTCAGAACCTTATACCACCATAAATAATGAGAATTCCCATTCCTAAAGTAAAAGAGTAGATCATTTATTCTTCTGCTATTTTAATACTTTCTTGTGTGGAAAGTAATGGAGTAAAATCCGGCAGGATTACATTAATAGGAATGGTGGAACCAAGAGGATGTAGCATTCTTCCTAACAACAGTCTTTTTTAAAAACCTTTTTTAAAATCGTTTTCTTCAATAGATTGATAAGGCACAATTTGGATTATAGATTATAAACACAAGGTAATAAGACCAAATCCAAATAAATAAATAGTGTGTGACGTTTCGGTAACAGCGTTGTTACCGAAACGTCACACACTATTTATTTATTTGGATTTGGTCTTATTACCTTGTGTTTCTTCAATAGATATAAAAATACTTTTATAAAAAGCATAGTATAACCTCTTAAATTCACTACTTATAATTCAACAATTTACCATAGTTCAACTATGTTTGGATTCTACTCAGCTTATTCACCTTAATTTAACCATTTATAATTCAGCATCCTTGGCAACTAAATGTCTATTTGCATTGGATGCTGTGATAAAATTGATAATTATGATTTGCAACACCGGCTTTAAATTCACCCGAAAATTCTGATCTTCCTTGGGGCGTTGTATATTGGGTAGTTAGGAATCCACTTGAATCCCAACTTAGTGTGCCTCTCTAATTCATACTAATGGGTGATAAAGCACAATTTAGATTATAGTTAAACCTGTCTATAGCGTCCCCTCTTGGGACTCGCCAAAAAATAGGGTACTATAGAGAAG
The DNA here is from genome assembly GCA_030710605.1 of Cordylochernes scorpioides. NCBI lineage: Eukaryota > Metazoa > Arthropoda > Arachnida > Pseudoscorpiones > Chernetidae > Cordylochernes > Cordylochernes scorpioides. The sequence continues at coordinate 44,608,794 of CP092867.1, forward strand.
GGGTGCTATAGACGGGTAACTTTTAATGTAAAATGTTTACATTTTAATGTTTAAAATTAGGCGCTATAGAGAGGAAGGCGCTATTTAGAGGGCGCTATAGACAGGTTTAACTGTAGCTACAAAATAAAACCTAATCCAAATAAATTGTGTACGACGTTTCTGTAACAATGCTGTTACCGAAATGTCACACACTTAATTTATTTGGATTAGGTCTTATTTTCATGTAGCTATTATGTTAATGGAATGTATCAATTGGTGCTGTTTATTGTTGTAGGGGTGAGTCATTCTTCCATGTCACACACCTAGTAATGTTTTCTGTAGCTTTGGTTCAATGGTGTTGTTCATAAGAATATTTTCTATGTTTGGCACTTTGTATAGCTCATGATTTTATTACTAATATATGTGTATCAGTTGGGACTTGGTGAGAAGACAACAATTTGAGAATATTATGGTCTATATAATCACACCAAAAGTCAACTTAACAACAAGAAAGCAACATTTAGTAAAGATTGTATGTACAGAGGTTGGCCATCATGGAATATCATTTCACTCTGTTTTGAGCAATTCCAGACCATTTATTAGATTATTGAGCCATTCCTTTCTTGGTCTACCACTCCTTTCATTCTTCAAGGTGTATCTCTCCAGTATGGCCAATTAACCATTGATCTGTTTATCCTTGAAATCTATATCTTCATGCTACTTTCAACTTCTCTTAAATGACAAGATCCTCTTTTAAAGACAGGAAGAAAACCTTCTTTACAGCATGGATGATAATAAGGCAAAATATTAAAGAGTTGTCTATCTTTGGTAATTGTCAATAATTTGGTGCCATTTGAACTTTAAATCTCCATATTGTTTTTATATTGTACCACCCATAAATACCAGCTTCTAATGGATGTGGTTTAAATTGGAACAAGAATTTGATAATTTAAAAAATGGGAGATGGGTGGCTGGCTGGTCATGCTTGTTACCAGCAGATGTTACAAAACCCCTCAGAGTGGCTGTATTCATGTGAGTCTACATGGGATTGATGAATAAAAGGTCGATTTTCAACAGCCGTGACCCGGGATTGAATCACACATTTGGCACTTTTTTTCTGAAGAAAAAAATTGCTTCAATGACTCTCCAATTATTGCACAAGTCCAACCCTGCCAATGAGCACAAGTAACCAAATGAGGCTCTGGATAACTTTTAAGTGAAAAAGTCTGACTGCTTTCTACATGTGTAGCCAAGACGTACACTTTGAGTAAAAGCAGTTTCCATTTACGACCTACCATGATTATCATGGTCTGTACCATGTGCACTAGAGATAATAATGAAAAAAAAAGGGGGGGGGGATAAAACTTAATATAAATTCAAATTTCTCAAATACCATCCTTACTGTGTATAAACCCTTGGTACACCTAGTAAGATAGGTTATAAGTTTATATTCTAGTTGGTCCTTATAAACACAAGGTAATTAAAATGTTTCTGTAACAATATTACACTGAATTGTCACATTTTTACTTCATGTTCCAATCTGTAATCCAAATATTGCACCTTATTATATTGTAGCAGATTATTTATTATTCTATGAAAAAAAAAATAGATTTTTCTATTTTGATACACTGTAAAATTTTCTCATTGTCTCTGCTATTTTATTAGTTTTAATTTAGTTTTACATTAAATAAAAATTGCCGTGTGAGTCTAAAGTTTGACTTCCCTAATTTTCTACGTTACAATATATTATACCAATGAGGGGATTTTAATTGATTGGTCACAAAGGGGCTATTTTGTTTGCCAACTTAAAAAATTGTCCGGTTGAATCTTAAATTTGAAGTGGGCCTTCATCTCTCTCTTTATATTACCTAAAAACCCTATTCAGTTTATATGAATGGTGTCCATTTTGTTTGACTGCTGATTGATTCTTTTTTTTTTTTATCACATTATTTGCTAAAGATTATGTTTAAACACAAGTATTGTTAGGGTTTTATTAGAATTTCTTGGATGTACATGTAATAGACAGTTTCTTATATTTTTAGATCTTATGGTTTAAATGCTGTTATTTCAATATACTCCAACCTATCCCTGTTGTGTGTAGTTGCTGACATGGTGTGTGTGTGTTTGCAGTTGAAGATAATGAGCCTACAGCCCTGCTGAGATCTATTTAGAATGGATGGACCAACCATTTCTCAGCCATGCATAGATTTTGAGCCTGATGAACGGTGGCATATTAAAGAGGAAGCCAACAAGCAAGATACTTCCAAGGGTGGGAAGGATGATTCCAAAACTCTGACAGAGGACTCCTCCATTGAGGAGTCCAGACCTCTAAATGAAGTAAATGGAAGTGCCTTTGAATGCCAAGGTGGTCCTAAGGAGACATCTGGTGGTGAGCCCAAAGTCAATGGGGAACTAGACACACCTTGCCTAATGGACACCACCCCCTCCGACAACAACAGCCTTTCTGAACCCTCCACATCTCCCGCTAAAGCTGATGATAACGTTGCTTCCAATGAAGCAAAAGAAGAAAGTCAGCTAGAAGCTGCCGCCACGGAGAGTAGCAATAGCCATAGTGAAGTGAAAATGGAAGTAGATGAGCCAAAAGAAGAAGAGGCAGCAGCACCCCCAGCTCAGGAAAAGAGTACAGCATCCTCCGATACAGCCAAGGAGAATGCTGCCCCTCAAGGCAGCTCAACGAAAGAGGCGGACACTTCTCAGGTACAGAAGAAAGAAGAGAGGAAAAAGAGCAGTGATACGAAAGTGAAATCATCTGATACTACACCCTCTCAGGGAACTTCCAAACCTAAGACTGAAAAGCCATCTTCAGAGTCTAACAACAAATCATCCGAGGATGGCGGTGAGGAACCCTTTGTTTTACCAGTGGATCCAGGGTTCCCTTCCTTCTTTGATGGTGCCATCAAACTAGGCGGCTACAAGCCAGCCAAGAACATTCAAAAGGAGTTCAACATGGAAGATGATGAGGCCCTGCTAGAAGCTCCTTCTTTTGTTCTGCCCCTTTTGATCAGGAAGTCTAATGTGATCTGTGTCAAGGGTGAAGGGGAGGATCCCAAAAAAGAGCCAGTTGAGGATGACAAGGGTTACTTTGGAAAATCAGTTGGCAAATTCCTGATTGGCTTGGGGCTCAGCCGTGCCAGTGAGTGCTACCAGAGGGATATGACCCGTGTAAAACTCTGGCAGCTAAAGAAGGAAGGCAAAACAGATTACCTGGAGGAAGAGCTGGCTATGCACAAGAATGCATACAGCCAAGCCAGAATAGCCAATGAGCCTTTCAAATTTAAAAATAAGAAGTGTGAGTTCTGTGACTTCCAGACCGAGTCCATATTGGTGATGGACCACCACTATTCCATTCCTCACCTCAACTTCAGAAAGGAGTATAAGTGTAACTACTGCACCTACATGTCTCGGGACCCAAAGAGCATCTTGTTCCACTTTGAGGCAATGCATGGGAGGCGTGCAATCTTGGATCTTCCCATTCAGTTTTATCAGTGCCCATTTTGCTCCTTTGAAACCCACCTAAAGACCAAAGCATCTAGCCATATAAACAAGTGTCAAAAGTTTTATGCCCCTGGACGTAATCAACTCCCTTCTGGCGACTTCACCTACCCTGCTCTCACTGCAAAGCCGTTAAGTATCCAAGAGCTCAAAGTGTTTGAAATGGCCTCAGCTAAGGCAGCCCAGGCTCAATCAAGATCTTCATCCCAATATGTTTCAAAAAGGGGCCGTAGACCTGGTCAGGCTAACATGGGCAATCCAATGGCTCAGGGAAACAAATACATGTCTAGTAGGTCCTCCTCCATGCCTCTTTACCACCAGCTTGCCTCTCAAGCCCTTTCTAACATGGACTATAACTCTTCCATCATGCAAAAGCCTAAAGGCAATGTCCCCAATGCGGCCTCCACCAGCCTCCACTTCCCTCCAGGGTTGATAATCACCAAGTCCAACAAACCTATTGCTCCGGCTGAGCAATCAAAAAGTTACTCGGGTCGGGGGTCTTCCCAGAATTCTCTGTCTCTCAAACGCCCCTTGCCCTCTTCCACTTCTGTCTCATATGTTAACTCAGATGGCAGTAAGGGCAATAAACTGCAGGGATCGCAAGCTGCCTTATACTCCAGCCTGACAGCTGGAGGCCTGGAGATTACTCCAACCACAGCCAACTCCAACAAACCCATCATCACCATTCAGCCTGCAGGCTCCACCAAGGCCAACCCTCCACCCCCCAAGTTACAGGGGCCTTTCATTCCAGGCCAGCGGGTTCCTCAGTCAAAGCACACCTCCCTCCAGGGTAATTCCTATGTCATCTGTGAGATCTGTGACGCCTACATCAAAGACCTGGATCAGCTGAGGACACACATGCAGGCCTCGCACAAGATAAAGATCCACCCTAAAATGCTGGCTAACAGGCCACCCCTCAACTGCCAGAAGTGTCACTGGCGGTTTTTCACAGATCAAGGCCTGGAGAGGCATCTACTTGGTGCCCATGGTTTGGTCACTTCCAACATGCAGGACATGGCCAACAAGAATATGGACGGAGGTAGGTGCACCATCTGCGGAGGCATATTTGCCTGTAAGCTGGTGGCGCACATGAACCGCGTTCATAAGGTTACCCTCAAGCCGGCCCACCTATCTTACAAGTGCACAGTCTGCTCCACCACCTTCATCCTCTACAGGCTCTTTGAAAACCATGTATACACTGTTCACAGTGGGGGCAACAAGCGGGCTGCCCAGGAAGAAGCCACAGCAGCACCCCCTGCTAAGAAGAAGAATGTACAGCCACAGCCTAAACCCAGCACCTCAACAGAGTCTTCAGCCATCAACAAGATCAAGCTGGGGAACTCCATTTCTATTACTGTGATAAATAGAGACGAGGGCAGTGGCAAAACGTCTCCAGCCAAGGCACAGGCCGCCACACCAGCTGAGGAGAACCAGGAAGTAGAGGAAGAAACAGCCCCTCCAGTTAACCAGCGGTGTAGTGACTGCGCGGTGGAGACCTGTGACATCCAGCAACATCTCAAGGAGAAACACCTCAAGAGGTGTTCGGTTAAAACTGTGCCGTATTGAGAAGTGCGAGAAATGTCTGAACTCCTTCGACGGGATGGTGGTTCTCCACACCTCGGACCTGGGACTGGAGGATGAGGAAGATGAAGAGGAGTCCGCTGCCGAGGACTCTTCAGCTCTTTCGAACAAAGACGAGGAACAACCCGTGGAGAATTAATAACCGGGGCGTATATTTATTATTCTTTTTTTTTTTTTTTTTAATTGTATTTAGATGGGTTATTTCGAATCCATCTCTAAGTTGTGTATAAAGAAAACAAACCCTCAGACTTGCCGTCGCTGCGAAGACATTACCAACCAATCCCAGATTTATCTTCTAGATTGTAGCTAGAGCAGAGCGGAGTGAATGTACTACCACTGTTTTTTCAGGTAAAAACAGACTGAATGGTTTCTCCTCCCCTCCCTTTTTATGTGAAATATAAGCTTAATTTTTATAAATAAAATGTTTAAAACCCTGCAGCGAAGAGGATTTACAAAAAAAAAAAAAATTGTGTGTGAAAGATATTGTATATAATATATATATATATTATACATATATATTAATAAACTTTTTTTGTCATTTTAAGTTAAATAAAGGGATAAGGGATCCTCTTTTATTTTTTTTTATTTAAACATTAAAAAAAATTTTTTTTTACTAATTTTATTTTTTTTTTCTTTTTCTTCCATTTGTGGATTGATCATCCTATTTGAATATTGAGCATGGAAGCCGCCCCTCACTACAATGTCTTTATTGGGGAGAGGACACTAGATGTAGGTATTTGCTTAACCATTGTTTTAATCACTTTTTTTTTTGTTGTTGGTGATTTAAAAGAAACCTCTCCCCACATCATCTTTCTTCAATTTACCTCTTTCTCTCTCTCTTTGTGCTGTTTATTTATAAGAACACTATAATTGATCCTTCGCAATTTAATGTTATGAAAAATGTACAGTTTAAAGTTTTTAAAGAGATACAGACAAAAAAAAGGGTATTTGAAAAAAAGTTAATGTTTTAAAATTTGATTTTTTTTTCTCTCTCTCTCCTCATCTCTCTTTATCTCCAATAACTTTTATTTTTGATATTGGTAGTGGAAAATGTTAGTTTGTTGAGAACTGTTTTTTTTTTTTTAATGCCTTAAAACTTTCTTGACATTAAAAAACTCTGGAATTACAATAAGGAAGGTAAACCATCTTTTTGTTGTTCCCTCTCTCTTGTTTTTTTGAAAATTATTGTTTTTTTTTTTAACAAATTTTTTATTATTGTGTTTTCTTTTGCATGTATCATATTATCAAACACAACAAACTATTATTATTCTGAAACGACAAAAAAATGTGTTCACTTTCTATAACTTGTAATTTGTTTCATGGTTTTTCTCTACGTGGATTTGTTTTTTTGTTGTCTTCTCAGAAAAAAATCCTTCCTCATTGTCTACTTAGGTCACATTTTCCTTTTTTTTTTTTTTTTTTAAATCTTCATTTGTGACGCTTTTTTTTTCTATGAGGGGGGAATATATCTTTATTTTTTTATATTAAAAAAATGTCTCCACCTCTCGAATAAATTTTTAAACCAATGTGTAAATTTTACATATATACATATAAATATATATATATTCCGAATGCTCTTTCCTTAATTCACCCTAGTTTCCTGGATTGTTGTTGGAATATTTGGAAGAAGGTATAAAATGTATTAATACAGTTTCTTAAAAAAAACCAGAGCCACCCCCCCTATCACCACTATCTAAATACTATTTTCTTCCCCACAACCTCTCTTACCCCCTCTGTATAAGTATTAATAAAACACAAACAAATATTTTAGTCAAGAGCATGATAGTCATATTTTTTAAAACTGTGCAGGTTTCTGATTTAAAAAAAGGACCCATGAAAGGTTCATTTGCTGGAAGCTTTAACTTACTGGGGCTCAAAAATCATCCATTTTGGTTAGCAGCCCCCCGTAAATACAGATGTTTACAGTCATATAATTAAATCCTATCAGAGCTTTTTTGACATCATTTCTAAGGTTGAGAATCTTCTTTCTGCACCACTCTCCCATGATATAGTCATGCCCATCTAGGAAGTGTCTACCATGAGAGACCACCTAAAACTATGGCTAAATTCCTGGAAGTGGTCTTATCAAACACTATCTGCTGCCAAGTCTTCCAACCAAAACAGTCTTTTGATATGTAACTACCTCCAGGAGAGGCCATGTTTTTGGCTGGTCTCTCATGGGAAGCTACCTACAGTATTGGATGTGAGGAAATTCCCCCATTCCAAGGACTTTGCTGTTGGAGGAAGGCTGAATTGATCTCGTCTTGATTGCTCTTTCTATGTATTGGCACTTCTGTGAGATTTCTATTGATGGTAAGATTATCTCTAGGACAAAATATATAAAGGATTGTAAAGTTACACATGTATATATTAAAAACAAATAATGTAAGCTTTACAAAAGGGGATAACAAACAAATAAGGCATCCTGACTCTCAAATGGCAGAGCGTGGGCTATCTACTGGTATAAAAGTTTATTTAAATATTATGTTCAGTTGATTTATAGGCTTGTTCCATGATATTTAGCCAATTTATTTTCTTGTTAAATAAAAAATGGGTTTACAAAATATCATGGAACGAGCCTAAATCAACGTTGTTTATTTTTATAAGAATAAGTCTGTAGTTTTAGTATTTATTTTTATTTAAAAGAAAAATTTCAATCATAAGGCACAATTTGGATTAGAGATTATAAACACAAGATAATAACACCAAATCCATATAAATAAATAGTATACAACATTTTGGTAACAGGGTTGTTATCATCTTCAGACAAAAGTACCGAATGATAACTTCTTAGGTCCATTGAAGTCTATGAAAATGATTAGGCACAATTTGGATTATAAACACAAGGTAATAAGACCAAATTCAAATAAATAGTGTGTGGCACTTCGGTAACAGCATTGTTACCATCTTAAAAAAAAGTGCTGAATGAAAAATTATTCAGTACTTTTGTCTGATGATGCTAACAATGCTATAACCAAAATGTCACACTCTTAATTTATTTGGATTTGATCTAGTTTCTTGTATCTATAATCCAAATTGTGCATTATCTTTTTCATATAATTAAAATATGTTTAAAATTAGGTGTTTATATTCTTGATATCATATTTAATATCAGAGATATTTCTATATTGTCTTGTCAGGAGGCACCTGATTAAAACACAAACATCCTCTATAAAGAAAGACAAATTACCCCTCTTGAAATATTAGACAAATATTTCAAAAACATCTAGTTGCATAACCAAAGTGTCCTTTAGAGAGGGGTGTTCTCTTACCAGAGAATTGCTATATAGTGAAAATGATCATTTTGGTGGTGAGAACTGTTCTCTGTAGAAAGGTGTCTTCTCTACTGTACCAAATTATCAGTTATGTACCAAAAGAAGTGAAGGATGTAGAAAAGTAACCAAAAAGGGATGCAATTAGAAGTAAGGACACTGTTTTAAAATGGTAGGGTATGTCAATGACTTTCACAGTTACATGATGTGTGCTCGGATCAAAACTTTGGGTTGTTTGTTAGGATGGATTCTGAGAAGTCGGTCTTAGTCTTTTTTTCTAACATATACAGTTTATCGAAATTTGAAAGTTATACCGCAAATGTTTCTTTTGAACGAAAAATAGAAATTTATTTTAAGGAGTAATAACAATTATTTCTAACCTTTGAGATGAAGTATGATAGGATGAATTGTGAAGAGTAATGATAAACTGAAAATAAAGCGTCCAGGGATGGGAATTGAACTCGTAGTGTTCTGCTTACCGGGCAGATGCCATGTCCACTAGGCTACCCTGGACATATTTTTCTGATGGTAAATATTATATAAAGTAATTTGTAATACAATATAATGCGGCTTATGATGATTGTAGATCGAAATTTGAAAATTATACCGCAAATGTTTCAAAGCGGAACACTGGGTTTGATTCCCATCGCTGGACACTTTATTTTTCCGTACTTCATCCCTAAGGTTAGAAATAATCGGTATTTCTCCTTAAAATGAATTTCGTTCAAAAGAAACATTTGCGGTATAAATTTTCAAATTTTGATCTACAATCATAAGCCGCATTATATTGTATTATACAGTTTAACCTCATTTTTAATGACAACCAGGATTTTTAAATTCCCAAGTTTCAAGTTCCATTGGTTATAACCAAAAATATCTTGATTCCCAAGTAATTTTTTTTAATAACAAGGCTCAATTGTATATATAGGAAGCTCACAAGGTAATAAGACCAAATAAATAAGCAGTGTGTGACATTTCGATAACAGTATTGTTACTATTTGAACTCATTCAGTACTTTGGTCTGATGATGGTAACAACACTGTTACTGAAATATCACACACTATTTATTTATTTAGATTTGGTCTTATTACCTTGTGTTTATAATTATCCAAATTTTACCTAATATAATATATATGAGGATGGGGGTTGGTGGAAGGATGGTCTAAACCGTTGGTTTTTGACTGCTACGACCCGGGTTCGATTCCCGCATTGGGCACTTTTTTTCTGATAAAAAAAATGCTCCAATGGCCCCCGATTCTTGCAAAAGTCCAACCCCACCAGTGAGTGCAAGTAACTAAACGGGCTCTGGCACATTTGTAAGTGCAAAGTCGAACTGCTTTTCACATGTGTAGACATGTGGTGCGCTTACAGTAAAAGCAGCCGCCTACTTCTACCCACCATGATTATCATGGTCTGTACCATGTGTACTAGGGATAAGCCAAAAAAAAGGGATGATATTATGTGATATCTCTCCGTTTAAAATGCATTTCCTCTGCCTACATATTCAGATTGGTGAATGTTGCCAGTTTTGATCTCTACCTCTTTTCCTTCACTTTTCACTCAACTATTTTAACCTAATTTGCAACATTGAGCATCTCTCTCTTGTTTATGAGGTGGGGAGGTAATGGGACAAAGTTTGGAGTCATGTACTCCTGGTAGGGCCACCATAGGCATGTCCTACTAAGCCCAGCTAAATGTTAACAGGCAAAGTTGTATTCCTACTTTTGTATACCTCAGATGTTCCCCTCAAGGAAAACACACCAAGTTACTCTGTATAAATTATACTTTTCAAAATAATGGTGCAAGAAAATTACATTTTTGTTCTATAAATGTCAGTATCTGTTAAAACAGTAGCTGTTATATACAAGTATTGTATGGAAAAATGTTAATTTATTTTCATATTGATGGAGCTCTAATACAGTAGAACCTTCCTGTAAAGGACACCTAATTGCAGAGCCAAAGTGTCCTTTAGAGAGAGGTGTTCTCTTACCAGAGAGTTGCAAAATAGTAAAAATGGTAATTTTGCAAATGAAAATTGTCCTTTGTAGAGAGGTGTCTTCTAGCGCGAGTGTTCTTTCATGGAGGTTCTACTGTATTTGATTATTCTATGATAAAGTACAATTTGGATTATAGATTATAATAAAAAAAGAACATAAGACCTAATCCAAATAATTTATTAGTGTGTGACATTTCAGCAACAACATTGTCACCATCATCAGACAAAAGAGTAAATGAGAAAAAATACCACAGCAAGTTCTTAAATAGTACTGTTAAATAGTATGTCATATTTAAGAACTTGCTGTGGTATTTTTTCTCATTTACTCTTTTGTCTGAAGATGGTGACAATGTTGTTGCTGAACATCACACACTATTAAATTATTTGGATTAGGTCTTATTTTATTTTTTTGATTATTCTATGTTATGCAGTTATGATATAAAGCCTATAAGAGAACTTTTACATCGCCGTTTAGGTATAAAATAACTACAATTTGTTGTATCCCTTTCTATTAATGTAGTTTTACATAAAATTACTAAATCTTTGATAAGATAACCACCTCAAGAAGTATTTCATTTAGGTGGTCTCTGATGATATGTTTTATTGCAAGTTTAAAGGTCTGTTAAAACAATACAAATCGATGACAAATGAAAACATTAAGATGCGAATGTTTCTTTACCCAAATAAATCAAACTTCTACTGTCCTTACTGCGATGAAAAAATATTGGGAGGGCTTCGCTCATCAGTGATGAACCCTCCCAGCGGTTTTGCATATTTAATCTACCAGACTGCTTCTTTAGAGCTCTAATACTGTAATGGATCATTCTGCTTTTATATGCTACACTGAAGGGTGGAATCTTAGAAATGATATTTAAGCAAACTATGTACATAAGTTTTAGCACAGTAGAATTACATTTGAATATTTGCATCGAGCAATGTTTTTCCGCAAACAATAAGGACAAGGCCAGTTGAGCATACATTTTTTCATCGCAGTAAGGACAGTAGAAGTTTTTGATTTATTTGTGTAAAGAAACATTGGTTTCTTAATGTTTTGATTTGTTATGGTGCATTAATTTGTATAAAGAAATCAATGAGTATTATCTCTGTACAGATATTGCAGAATAGGATTTTCCAAACCACCGGCTTTTGTTAAAAGTTTGCTTCTGTACTATGCTAAAGGCAATGTGTTATCAACACCTTTATACAAATTCCTAAGAACCAATATAAGAAATCATCCAACAAGGTGATTTAGCTGAAGAAGTTTAAGGAAAGAAACTGAGGATATATACACATAGTCAGTCCATCTCCACCACAATTCAAATAATTGCTTCTTTTTTTCAAAATACATTCATGAACAAAACTTAAGGAAGTTGTACCTTTTAGCATGTACAGTCTACTCTCGTTATAACGCCACCCTCGCCGTACGCCGCTTTTTCGTTTTGTCCCAATCGACATCAATGTATTTTTCTCGATATAACGCCACTCCCTCGCTGTTTGCCTTCCGCCGCTGATTTTTCGTATCCCAAGTAGCAAAAACCACTCGTTATAGCGCCGCTCACAACGTCCCTCACCCCCCCGCCTCCCTTTTCCTGTCTGAATTTTTTCCGCCAGCGGCACCGGACTTTGTTTGCTGTTGACACAACAGATAACAGATTGTGTGAACAGCCAGCAGACCCTTTTCCTGCTTGTGCCTGGGACATACACAGTCGCTTCATCCTTTGCTAACGTCAACACAACAACTTTATTGTCGTATCATGAGTTCCCAAAAGCGTAAACGTGAGTCGATCACCATTGAAAAGAAGGAGATATGCCAGTTGGCAAGAAATAACCCCTTACGATGTCGAAGAATGAGATTGGAGAGCGTTTCTCACTTCCACGAGCAACTGTCCGTGATATTCTCACTCAGGCTGAGAAGTGGGAAAATTATACTGTTGGTTCTTCAAAGAGACAAAGAGTCGAAAAATTTAGTGACTTGGAAGACGCTCTCTTCAACTGGTTTACCCAAAAGCGTGCCAATAATATTATTATTACTGATGACCTCCTAAGAAAAAAGGCAAAAAACTTGGCGAGCAGTTGGACGTACCAGAAAATTTCGCGTACAGCAGTGGGTGGCTGCAGCGATTTAAAGGGAGATTCCATATTTCGCAACGATGGCTCTGTGGGGAAGGCGCATCGATTTCTCCAGCTATCATTGATGAACACCTTACAAATTTGAACAGTATTCTGGCAAATATGGATATGACCCAACCAACATATACAATGCAGACGAAACAGGATTATTTTTTCAGCTCATTCCTGACCGAACACTTGCTCACAAGAATGGCTACTGCAGTGCAACAAGCAGCTTGTCTCTGAAGGACGTCGTATCCTACTGTTGTTAGATAACGTCTCTCTGCGTCCCTAATGATGGTCTCAGCAACATAAATATACACTTCCTTCCACCAAATATGACTGCCAGTCACTGGATAGTGGCATCATCAAAAGTTTCAAGGCTCAATATCGCAAGCTTCAACTCCAGAAAATGGTGGAATTGGCGGATGCCCATCTACCCACAGAATTACGTCTGGATTACGCTGTGCGGTATTGTAAAATGGTTCGGGATTCTGTGAGCCCTGATTCCATCAGCAACTGCTGGAATCACACAGGCATTCGCTTCACTTCTACTGCTGCAGTTGAGCCTCTTAATTATTAAAATCTGCTTGATCGCATTCGCGACATCTTCGCTATTACACCAGAGAATTTGATGACTGAAAGGGAGTTTCAACTGGTTGATGATTCCCAGGAGGCGGAAATGAAGCTAACAGATGACAATTTGCTAGTGTCCACTGTTACAGCGAAAGAAGAACTTGGCGAGGATGATGATAGAACAGTGACCCAGCGCCTACCATTGTTAAGGGAAGCCAGAACAGCTGCTGAGAAAGTTTTGTTATTTCTTGAGCACTCCAAGAGAGCAACATCTGACAACGTCAATCTATCTGTGGATTTGTTACGCCGTGTCTATGCATGAGTGAGGGAGAGAAAAGACAAGTTGTGATCACAGACTTCTTCAAGAAAATGTAATTACTTTTTATGAATAAATAATAAATGAATGCTTTCTATTTATCATATTAATTAATTAATCCCGGTTTTGCATTCTATATATTGACTTAGAGTATAAATTGTTATTAGTAATTGTTATAAATAATTCACTGTATCTTTAAATTTCACATTTTAAACGTGTTCGATACAACGCCACCCTCGCCTTACGCCGCTTTTTTGCAAAATCCGGATGGTGGCGTTATAACGAGAGTAGACTGTATATCAAGATTCAGGCAATATCTTTGAAAGATATTCAAGACATAGTTTATGGTTAAGATTTGGATTTGTCATTAAGATTTGGGATCAGACTTTACACTTCCTAGTTTTGTCATGAGTGTATATATAAACAGGACAAATATATTTTGTTATTTAAATACACAGGGAGGGGGGGGAGTTCAAATTTACCAGTAGGGTCCCCAGGTAGCCTGGCAACAACCAGCCATCAAATATGGTAGTTAGTCCTGGACCAACTGTTTATGGCACTGGAACAATTTGAAATGCAGAAAACCTGCCATGAGTTTCCACTTTAGTAAGGTAAACGACTGGTTAATCCAACCCTAGCGAGCAACCTTCTGTTTGGGAGATTGATGTCTCAAGCAAGCACCCTACAAAATTAGTTCTTTACACTTGCTATGAAAAACTTAGTTCCCCAAACCTAATGTTTGAAGTTTTTCACTCAAATTTTTTAAAGCAAAAATAATTATTTCAAAAAGCTGTAGCCAGTGGTACCATGGTGGGTAGTTAGCAGCTGCCTTTTACTGTAAATGCATCACATTTAGAAAGCAGTTTGACTTTTGAACTTAGAACTGTCCCAGGGTCCTTTTGCTTACTTGCACTTACTGGTGAGGTTTTTTGAAATAATTCAGGCAAGGTCATTGAAATATTCACCGAGGCAATCATCATCCACAACCAGATATAAAATCATTCAGATTACAGTAGAACTTCCATGAGAGGACACCTCTCTACGAAGGAGTTTTCATTGTCAAAATTAAGATTTTTAATAATTAGCTACTCTCTTCTTCTCTGATAATAGAACACCTCTTTCAAAGAACTCTGCCTCTGAAATTAGGAATTATCTTTAGAGAGAGGTAATTCTACTAGTACCTATAGTCAAATTCTTATAATTGCTGGTAATGCAATCATTGCAATGTGTGGGTGTGCCATTTATTATAATTAGGGCTAATTTTTTTTTCACCACACCATCTAACTTCAATTAATGACTGTTGTTAAAATACATACAGTCTCATCCCATTGCCATTCAGGTAAAACATCTCATTTCTATCAATCAGGAAAACTTGGAGAGAGTCCTCTCCTGTATTTTCCATATTCTGGAGGCTGCTAAGTAGGAATTAATACACTTCATATCAAGGGTAATCTTGGAGGCTGCTGCAGTGAGAGTTGACAGGCCTGTATTGTAGGATACAGTTTTTATTGAGACTATACCCAAGCAGGAGAGACAGTGCTGGAGGGAATGCTACAGGGGATGAGATTGAGGGGAAGGAGATGACGGATACACAGACGATCTAAAACAATGGACTGGGCGACACATCTACCAGGAGATGAAGAGGATGGGGGAGGAAGTATGGAGAGACCATGTGGCCAGCCACCCTCAGTAGAGGAAGGCATTGAAGGAGGGAGATATGGAGAGACAATGTGGCCCACCCTCAGTAGAGGAAGGAGAGACCATGTAGCCAGCCACCCTCAGTGGGGAAGGCATTGAAGGAAGGATACCCAACTTAAGGTGTTGATAGGTGAGGTTACCACACAGTAACATGAGTGGATGACTCATCTGATGACTTTGGGAGAAATCTTGATTGAACCTACAACAAACAACCATCTCCAAAATGCACCAAACCTATTCATGTTTGTGGTCTCTCTAGGTAGGTTCTAGTATGTTCCAAATGGAAAAATAAAAACTGGACCCATTGACCGCAGAACCCTTTCAATGACAGCAGCAGCATATGCTACAGTTCCTGGTGCCCCAGAATACCATTTCCAGTGAGCAGAACCAACAATGAAGCAGTTTTTCCATCCCCTTCTTGTCCAACTCTTCAAGTGAATGCAACTAGCCAAAGCAAGTAACCAAACGGGGCTCTGCAAACTTGTAAGTGAAACTATTTTTCACATGTATAGACAAGTGGTGCACTTAGAGTGAAAGCAATCGCCAACTTCTACCCACCCCGATTATCATGGGGTATACCACATGTACTGGGGATAATAATAATAATTAAAAAAAAATCTTTTTTTTTTTTAAATATCCCTAGTACACATGGTACAGGCCATGATAATCATGGTGGGTAGTTAGCAACTGCTTTTACTGTAAACGCACCACATGCCTACACATGTGAAAAGCAGTTAGACTTTGCACTTACAAAATGTGCCAGAGCCCCGTTTGGTTACTTGCACTCGCTGGTGGGGTTGGACTTTTGCAAGAATCGGGGGCCATTGGGGCATTTTTTTTTTTTTTAATCAGAAAAAAGTGTCCAATACGGAAATCGAACCCTGTTCGTAGTGGTCGGAAACCAAACGGTTTAACCAGCCTTCCACCGACCCCCCATAATAATGTGCAAAAATAAGAAATGATTAAAGAGTTGTGTTAGAATATCTAGCATCAAAACAGACCATTATAGACTCTTGATGTAACCCGGATTCCTGGAGCATACCAGACCATTATAATATTTTTATTGACATTTTTTTAATAATCTTGGTAAAGAAATCATGGTAAAATTGCTATTATTAAATCAATCCAACATTTAGTTAAAGAAGGTAACATAATAGGGGGTCTAAACCATTGGTTTTTGACCTCTACGACCCGGGATAAAATCCCGCATTGGACACTTTTTTCTGAATTAAAAAAAATGCTCCAATGGCCCCCGATTCTTGAAAAAGTCCAACCCCACCAGCGAGTGCAAGTAACCAAATGGAGCTCTGGCACATTTTGTAAGTGCGAAGTCGAACTGCTTTTCACATGTGTAGACATGTAGTAGTGCACTTATAATAAAAGCAGTCGCTAACTACCCACTCCATGGTTATCATGGCCTGTACCACGTGTACTAGTGATAATAATAGGTAACATCATTGAAAAACTTAAAGAAAACAACAAATATTCCTTCCAAACCAAAGGTAGAAAGAAGATAATAGAGTTGAATAAAAACTCTTTGTAAACACAAGGTAATAAGACCAAATCTGTTTGGACCAAAATTGTGTTTATAATCTATAATCCAAATTGTGTCTTATCAAAAACTCTGTGTTTTTAAATACTCATAAGAAAAAAAGGGTGGTTGTATATATCACAAGTACACATGGTACAGGCCATGATAATCATGGTGGGTAGTAAGCAACTGCTTTTACTGTAAGTGCACAACATGGCTACACATATAGAAAGCAGTACTTACATTTCCCTACCCTTAATCATAAAATACCTTTAATCAATCAATGGATTGATTGTAAATAAGAACTCCATGAATTTAATCCATACAGAGATAAATAAGATCAAATAAATGAGTCATTCCAGAAAATTTACACTTGTTATCCTTTATCCTCATGATTTAATAAACAACACTCCCCTTGCTTCATTCTAGGTGGAATTTGATTTCTTTATTCCTATAATCACTTGTGAAAGCCATTAAAGGGTACAATTTGGATTATAGATTAGAACTACAAGGTAATAAGACAAAATCCACCATCAATTTATTGGGATTTGGTCTTATTACCTTGTATCAGAAAGCCATGTTATGTGACATTTAAAAACTTTTTTTTTATAAACTAAAATAGGAAGATTTAAGAGAAAGGACAATGCAGGTCAGATACTTAGAATCTAATTCTTTATAACTTTAATATATACACTAATTTATGAAAATTTGAAACTAATATAGACGATTCTTTTTAAAAATAAACAATTTCTAGGGCAGTACAAGTCTATAATATAGATGGAAAATTTGCCAGGAAGAAATTATAGATGGATGGCGTCGGGTTTTGACGGGAGAGGCGCCCTATGCTTCTATGAAGTCTATAATAGTTTTCATAACAGATGGCGTGCTAATGCATCACACTAATTTATAGGTAACAAATGAAGCTACTTATTTTGTTTTCAACTCCTATATTACAAGTATCAACCACTGTGGCTCTGCTGAGTTTTAAGATAAATGTAAGTGTACTGTAGACAAGAATGTTGCAGGGTACAAATATGTGGTAGTCAGGCACTATGCAGTCATGGGGCCATGTGGTTTCAGGTGTCAATGGGTAACACAAAAGGACGAGGCAGGTTGGATGTCACCTAGAAGAGAAGCCAGCGACACAAATAACGTTCAGGAGGATGTGATCTACATGTCTGAAAAACGGGCGGAAGTCAAACAAACTAACAGAAATGGATCCTTGTCCGGTCTTGGAAGACTCATTAAAGCTTTATTCTTATTTGTGATTATAGGATGGCCAAGCTGGCGCATTGAACTATATCTACATTTTGGGGCTGTTATACTATAATTATATGGAATATATAAAAAATCTAGTGTATATTGACATATACACTCTTGGACAAAACTTAAGGAAGTGGAAAGTCTTTGATGTCAACGGGTGTCCATTTTTAAAATTTTTTATTTAAGAAGGCAGAGATAATTTTTTTTACACTTGGTTATCTTGTGTGCTTCAATAAAGGTCACTGTGTATCAAATATCTTTCAGTGCTATTGTCTGAATCCCGATATACATGGTTAAAGGTACAACTTCAATTTTGTCCATGAGTGTATATAAAGACCAACCAATGTAGAGGATGTGATATCAACAACCACTCAAGAAGGATGGACTCCCCAAAGAGAACCATCACAAAGTAATATAGAGAAAGCTGTTGTATAGAAACTACTCAACAGTTAAAATGTTTATTGACAAAGAGAGATGGGTTTTATGTACAAGAACATATGGGTATTTACATGTAGATGATTCAATCGTCATCTTCTTCTTCATCAAAGGACAACAGTTTAGTATTATCCAATTTCTTGACGTGGGAATTCTTTTTGGTTTTCTTATTTGGGGGGCCTTTCTGTTCTGAGGCCTCCCTCTTGGGCGGCTTCTTGAACATGATCCGGCCTCCTTGCTCTTCCTCCTCTTTGGTGGGCCTGGCATCAGTCTCTGTACACAGTCTCTGTGAGACAGCTAGTCCTGGATATATGGACTCTTCAGGAGTCCAGCAATATGTAAACACATCTGTGTTCCATGAAGGAATACCAAAGAACCCAACCAACACTAACTGCTTACATTAGGCCACCCCGGTGTAGTTAGAGATCCAATGGATGGTTCACAGGATTTGGTGGAGGTTTGCTTCAACTATTTCTAGCATTTAGGTATAGTCCCAACTTTCTATTTTACCTTTACCCCAGGGGATAATTAAGGGTGCTTACTGTTGAATTATAGAGGTTATTCTGTGTTTTAAAAAAGGTGGGGAAACAAGTTGAGAGAGATATTCAGTTCTAACTAAATGTTGATTTTGTACTCACCATCTTTCTCCTGTTCCTGCGAGATGGCCTCGACCTCTTCAGCCGTGAGGTCCCCGGGCTTCAGCACCACCACAGTGGGCTTCTCATCCTCATGATCTTCATCTGAGTCAAAGTCTGGAGGAAGCATCTCCCTCTGAACACACACATATTACATTAGTTACAAACATTCGGGCATGCACACTGTGGATGAAATATTGACACCTGTTTCAGTATCAAAAATCCAAATTATTCTGATTCTGCAATTTCACAATTAAGAACAATACTTACTGCCCCTAGGTTGGGATGGTTTAGCTCATCAGGGGTTAACCCTTAACTGACCTTATCTACTATCCAACGTGTGACTGGCACATAAGTGTCCAAAATGACCATCAACAGACAACTGAGAGAGCGGAATCTATGAGCTCACCGACCATTACGATGCCTACCCCTCACACCCATACACCAAGAAGTTCAACTACAGAGGTGTTGAGAGCAATCAATTAGGGACGTATAGTCTTTAATGATGAGTCCCATTTCTTACTGTGTCCTGATGACCATTGCAACCCTGTCTGAAAGACATCCTAGGCAGAGTGTGGATCCTGGCCTTACTTTCGAATACCACACAGGTCTACAACAGGGCGTTATGGTCTTGGGTGCCATTTCATTTGATAGCAGAACTCCATTGGTTCCTGGCACCCTGACAGCACAATGGTATGTATATGTCATTCTATGGTCTATTTTGTTGCTGTTCCTCTCACATCACCCTAGGATTACTTTTTCGACAAGATAATGTCCGGCCACACACATCAAGTGTTACTATGGATTGTCTTCAAACTTGCCGAACTCTTCTATGGCCAGCAAGGTCTCCTGTGATCTCTCACCCATAGAGCAAACTGGGACATGATGGGAAGGTGATTGGAACTATCGAGGAATTAATTTCCAGAGAAATAAATTTAGAAAATAAAGAAAAGGCTCTTAAGACAATAGTTAACGTTGATAATTTAGTGGCTGCTATAATAGGCCTAAATCAGCCATCATTGGTGAGTTAAAAATCTCAATAAAAGGATATTTTATTTAATTTAATAAACAATAATTCAATACCGACTTTAATTCATCAACATTTCTGATCCTTTGGGCTGTTGAATTAAAGAGATTTGACTTTAGTTCTAAGATCCAAAATTAGAAATTGAGCCTTTTTTTTTTTGGCAATAAAGGAATCAAATTTCACTATACATTGCATATCATATTACAGTACAATCGAAGCTCACTAAAACCAATTATGCTGAAAATATGAGAGAGGTAGACATTGCACATCATTTTACAGTACATATTTTCAGTATAATTGGTTATAGTGAGCTTTGATTGTACTGTAAAATGGCAACAAGCTTAAATATTTGCCATGCTGGGTGGAATCCTACATCTAGAAATTCCCCCATTCTGAAAAAATAGAGCAGCTATTTCTTTCAATTTGAAAGCCATTTTGTTTGTAGTCCATGGGTCACAGTGGGTTATTTGCATACTGTCTGTTCATTGAGACATGCCACTGGTATGCACACAGTTGAATATATGTATAAAAATATATACATAATAAACATTTTAATAAAAGTTTCAATGTATATATGTAAGTAATTTCGTCTGTCATGATGCCACAGATCTAGTGGCTCAACTGAAGTAAACACATCGCGTCACAGTGACGTCATGACCAATGAGACGCTTAGTTTCAGATTGGGCCAAATATCTGATAATCTCCTGAAAAAAAAAAAAAGGTATGCAATGAATCCTTCATTGATAGATGGGGAAACAGATACCCATAATAGAAAGGTTAATGAACTATTGAAAAAGAAACAATAATGTGTTTAGTGAGCCTACTTAGATACCGTAATATATTAAATTAAAAGGTCAGAAAAAGAAGGTTTAAATTATAGAAATGGAAAAATAGTGTTGACATCTTCTATACAATTAAAATTTTGCCGGTAGGAAAGTACCACCATGTAGAAAACTTGCTATTCTAAAATGAAATAATGAAATCGAGAATATCATTATTATCGCTAAAAAAAAAAAAAAAATCTTGGTTTGATTCAGAATCTGGTTAATAAATTAAATGAAATGGTGTTTATGGTATTTTTCTAATCTCTAATGATAAAAACAATTATTGCCCTCGACCATTACCAACCTCGCGAGCGATAATATTCCTTAAATACCTTAGTGTCTATTGTTGGTCCTTCTTTGAACCCAGCCTTTTCTTTTAATTTCTTCAAGAAGGCTGGTTCTTCTGGCTTTATATAAGTTATATTTCTTTTTGACATCTTTAAATACAATTACGAGTCACCAGAGGTAAACAAGAAGAGCTGAAAGATTTGTAAATATTAGCAACGTGGTCAAATTCATTATAAAAGAGAGATATATAGATTAAAACAGATTTATTATAATATCCATGCGTTTAACCATTCATAAATACATTAAATAAATATATAAAATAAATAAAGATATATTTTAAAATAGATATTTATAACCCAGGTTCTTAGAGCGCGCTTAAAAAAAAGGTTTTTATTATATATATGTGGTATTATAAGGTGGGAAGAGAAATAATCACATCACAATTTGAAAGAGGGACCTAGACAACCAGGAGAGAGAGACGGAACTAGCACAGCCGGGCGGCCGTTCGTGTCGCACACAATCCCCAACTGTCTTAAAAGTCCCGAGGTTTTAACTGACGGCTCCAGTGGTCGCCCCTTGGAATGTCGCTGGTATCTTAAGTGACAGGACTATACATATAGGGTTGTCTGTAGGCTTGCTTTATTATTCCTTGAAGAGTATATATTATGACATATGGCCCATTGAAGAAGGCTGAACATGGTTTGAGTATACTTAAAGCTGGAGAAGCCAGAAATAAGGAAAATAATTTTATAGTTGAAATTAATTAAGGTTATGGTGACATAGTTTTATGTAAATAAAATATTGATATAGGCTTAGCAAAATACGATGTTCCCTTTTAAGGATTTCTAGTTGTTTTCTGTACTCACGTATGTTGTAGTTACGAGGACATCCCTTTAGATATAAACAAATATATATTTATTTAAGGAACGACTTGTTCCATTACATATATTGTTAAAACAAGTTAGCGGTAAACAATAACAGCAAGGTTGAAGGTAGTCGTTGGAAGTTAGTTACGTCATAGTAGTGACGTCAGCATCTATGATGATTAAAGTCAAAGTCTGTGTAACAATTCCCTCCTTACTTTGGCTTTATTCCCACGATGCTGAGGCTCTCCAGGTGTTTCTTCATCTGGTCTCGGGATAGGTCCTTTGTGAAGATATCCGCCTCCAGGTCCTGGGATGGCTTGTACAGAAGGCAGATGTCTCTGGATTCATAACAGTCTCTCAAGAAGTGGTACTTTCTGTTGATATGTCTACAGCGACTGCTTTGTTTAGGGCTGGAGATCCAGTTGATCAATGACTGACTGTCTGTATAGATCGCAGTTGGTTTTTCCATGAAATTCCATTCTTCCAGCTCTCGTAACAGGTTTATTATCCACTTGATTTGACAGCAGCTTTCACAAGCAGCTATCATTTCCGCTTCCATTGTGGAGAGGGCGACGAGTGGTTGTTTACTACTTTTCCAGTCTATAGTTGCTTCGCCGAGCTTCAATACATATCCGCCGCCGTCATGGGTGGTCGACCAGCTGGCATCGGTGTAGGACTTAAGGATTCCAGTCTTCCCTCTTTCAAATTTCACTCCTAGGTCAATTGTTCCTCGTAGGTATCTCATCACTCTTTTGATTGCTGTCCAGTGCATCTGTTTTGGTTGTCTGGAGTACTGTGAAAGTTTGCTAGTGATGTAAGCGATGTCGGGTCTGGTGTTAACAGCTAGAAACATTAGCATTCCAAGGGCTTCTTGGTAAGTGTGCTGATCACAATTGTCATCTTCAATATGATTATCCAAATTGATTTCTTTGGAACCTGGTGTTGGAACTTCCTTACAATTTTCCATTCCATATTTCTGCAATATTTGTTGTACATAGTGGCTTTGCTGTAGCGAAATTCCCTCCTTGTCTTGTATGATCTTGATACCCAAAAACATACCTTTACATGTTACATCCTTTATTTCCAGATGATGTCTCAGTTTATTGATGAATCTGTTTGAGGTATCTTCAGAATCTGAGACAGTGATAAAGTCATCAACATATATCCCTACATAGAAGTATTTGTCTTCATTCTTCCATTTAAATAGGCAAGGATCAGATTTAAGTTTTTCCAGTCCACAGTCATGAAGTACTTGACTGAATTTCTCATACCACGATCTTCCGGATTGAGGTAGACCGTAAATACTTTTGTTGAGTTTGCAAACTTTGTTTCTGTCTTGGACAAATCCAGCAGGTTGTTCCATGAATATTGTATTTTCAATGTTTCCATTTAGATAGGCTGCTTTCACATCAAATAGTTTAATGACTGAATCTTTTGTTGCTGCCATTGACAGAATAGTCCTGAGAGTGGCATTTTTAATTACAGGGCTGAAACTTTCGTTGTAATCTCTTCCTGGGATTTGGTTGTATCCCATTGCAACAAGTCTAGCTTTGTAAGTTTTGTTTTTGTTTTCTTGGTCTTTAGATATTTTGAACACCCATTTACTTTTGACAACTTTAGCGTTTACAGGTCTAGGTACCAGTTCCCATACTTGATGCGAGTACATGTTCTGTATTTCCTCAAGCATTGCGTTCTCCCAATGTTTCTTGTCTTCGCATGCGATGGCTTCATCATAGTCTTTCGGAATGGTTTCATTCGTAGTAGCCAGAACGTAGTCATCGAATCTTTTAGGTATTGTTCGATTTCTTTGTGGTCTGTCTGATACACTTGACTCTGTCTGTCTGTTGTTCATGGTATCTGGTGCTGGCTCTTCAATATCAACATCTGATAGAACATGATTGTCCAGTTGTTCATCCTCCTGAATGAAGAAATATGTGTCAGTGTCCGTATTATTATCACTTTGCTTTTCTTCCGAGATGACATTATTGTTCTCTCTGAAGTGAATGTCTGCGGTTTCAAGAATGACTCTCGCTGTGATATCAAATACTCGATAAGCTCTTCTGCATCTTGAATAGCCCACAAATATTCCTCTCTTAGATTTAGCTTCTAGTTTGTGTCTTTGATGATTCTCGAGTTTATAGAAGACTTCACAACCAAATCTCATGATGTGAGAGACGGATGGCTTTTTACCTTTCCATTTTTCCATAGGGGTAGTGTCTGGGTCATTAGTTGTGGGAGTTAGATTGTACAGATATGCAGCTGTATTCACAGCTTCTGCCCAGAAGTGTAGGGGTAACTGGGAGTCTGCCAGAAGTGTTCGGCCTTTGTCTAATAGTGTTCTGTTAGCTCTTTCAACTCTCCCATTGCTTCTTGGGGTGTACGGTGTAGTTAGTTCATGTTTAATTCCTTTGGATTCTATGAAGGTTTCAAGGTTTTTATTGATAAATTCTGTTCCGTTATCTGTTCTAAGTCGTTTTAGTTTTGAGTTTAGCTCGTTTTCTCTCTTTACAATAAACTTCTTCAAAACTTCTGCTGTTGAGAGTTTATCTTTGAGAAATTCTACAAATATTCTCCTAGAAAATCCATCTACGATGGTCAAGAAATATTTACTTCCGCCCAAGGAGTTTATTCTCATTGGACCACAGAGATCGACATAAATGGCTTCAAAGAGGTAGCTTTCCTGATTGCTATCTGTGTGAACATAGGGTACTTTGGTCATTTTTCCCAAGGAGCAAGCATCACATTGATCAAGGGTACCATTTATAGAGTTCAAGCCTTTTAGAAGATTGTTCTTCAAAATCAGGTCTAGTTTGTTGTTACTAGGATGTCCTAACCTTCTGTGCCATGCAGTCCTAGAATTGTCCTTTGAAATCAAGCAATGTTCGTTTGGAACGTGAGTTGCTTCAGATAAACGTGATAGGTTCAATGTGTACATGTTACCATCAAAGTTGCCTGTTCCTATTAGCTTGTCATCAGAAGAGTATATGTATGCTCCTTCAGAATTCAAAAGAACAGAGTTCCCTCTTCTTACTACGCTTGGGATGGACATTAGATTTCCTTTCAGGTGTGGTACATGAAGGACATTATGCAGGGTTACAGCGTTGTTAAGTTTGTCCTTACCTTGTACAGTAGCTTGGATTAATCATGATGAGGCAGATTCGATGTGTCTCCCTTCTTCCGCCACTTGTATGCTTCTTCTATCCTCCGTCTTGTGCTCGATCCATTCACCATGGGAAGTCATGTGGCTTGTGCACGCAGAATCAATTATCCACACGTCCTGAGTCGTCGGGTGTTCCTCCCTTGTGCTTGCATGTAGTGCGTATTCTGAAGTGGAGTTTCTTCGTTGGGATGGTTCCTCCGTTCGTTCTTGGATTGCTGATCTGGCTGAGTCTTTGTTTTGTTTTGGTCCTTTATGGTAGTTCCTTGTACTGGCCATGTTATTTTTGTTTGTTGTATTCTTTTGATTTCCTTTGTTGTCAGGGTTGAACCAACAGTCTTTCTTGAAATGTCCTTTTCTTTTGCAAATGAAGCATGACTTTTCTTTGAATTGGTTGCCTGATGATCTGAAAGCATTTTCAGGATTTTTGCTTCTGTCCTGTCTTTTCTTCTCGAAATCCAGTAGAGTTTGTCTCAAGTCTGGTAAGGAGATTTCTCTGTTTATTGACAGTGCTGCTGTGATCGTGTCAAAGTTAGGTGTGAGTCCTTCAACAATGTATCGTACAAGTTCTCTTTCTGTTACAGTCTTTCCTAGCTGGGTGATCTCTTGTGCCAGTTTCTGTGCTCGTACAATATACATGTTGACATTTTCATTTGGGTTCAATTTTAGTCTGGCTAGATCCAACATTAGGTCTATCCTTTTATTTTCTAGAGATCCTTCAAACCTTTTCTTTATGTCGTACCAAATTCTTTTGGCCCTTTTATCGCCTCGAAAGATGATTGTTAAGTCATCCGAAAGTGACAATATTATTAAGCTGTATGCTTCCCGATTCTTTTTCTTCCAAATATCATATTCTAGTTTATTATTTTTTGTAAAGTCTGGCTCGTCATTAACAATTATGTCCTCGAAGAGATCTTTTGAATCTAGAATTGCTTCCATTTTCATGGACCACGTTGTATAGTTATTTTCTGTTAACTGTTCGATTTTTGCTAAGTTATGTGTATCCATTTTTATTCAATATTTATTTTCTAAATTGGCGGTTAGTCCAATTATTTATTTTCTTTATGATTTAAATGGATCAATTGGCGGTTAGTCCAATTCGCGCGCCCAAACAACGCACTGCTACCAAATTGATATAGGCTTAGCAAAATACGATGTTCCCTTTTAAGGATTTCTGGTTGTTTTCTGCACTCACGTATGTTGTAGTTACGAGGACATCCCTTTAGATATAAACAAATATATATTTATTTAAGGAACGACTTGTTCCATCACATATATTGTTAAAACAAGTTAGCGGTAAACAATAACAGCAAGGTTGAAGGTAGTCGTTGGAAGTTAGTTACGTCATAGTAGTGACGTCAGCATCTATGATGATTAAAGTCAAAGTCTGTGTAACAAATATCGTATTGTAGATAAGTTAATATTATTTACAAGCATTTTAAAATCTAAGAAAAGTTTAAAATTTAAAGGATTGTTGAAAAAATATGTCATTAAAGGCAATATACAATAACATCTAATGTATTATATGGGAAATGCTGAGCGGTGTGAACAACGAGAAGGGGAGCCATATACACATGATGAAAATCTAAAGGTCATTAAGACTGGGGAACTCTACAATTTAAGATATGTTTTTCAGGTGGACATGGCAAGGGGAAACTTCTATGCTATAGGTGTAGAGTACGAGAAATGAGGTTGAGGGTGTACATTGCGTGAGCTCAGAACTGAGGTAAATATAGAACTACATACAATGTTAGAATTTTGGCGAACAGAGCGAGAGGAAACTTGGCATGGGTCATTTTATCTTATCTATGCAGTTACTCGTGTAGCGAGTGGGAGGGGAAAGTCCCGTGTGTAGGTGAGGAAGTCGCATGGACTTATAGTTAATTTGAGAAGATAAAATAGTTCAAGATGCAAAGGTAGAATATAGGCGAACAGAGCGAGGGGTGTGTTGTTATCCAAGACGAGGCAAGCTTAACTAAGCATTAGTTTATTTCCTATTATAATAATATCTATTATATACAAGTCAAAAGAGATCACTAGCAGAGTATTATTCCTTTTGGTTTCCAGAGCTCAACAATCTATGAGCCTAATACTCTGAACATCTCCTCCCTTAACTTTACAGGGACCTTCGAAGTATCTTGACTGCCTTTCCATCTTGTATGCACGGCTGGCATTGAAGGGAGGCTCTTCTCTGGTTCCTGGTCTTGGTTGTCCCTCTGCATCCTTCCATCTCTTGTAGATGAGGCCGTTGGTGTAGGGAAATCCTCCTCGGTCTCTTGCTCATGGTCATCCTTGCATCTCCCTGGTCTTGGTTGTCCCTCTGCATCCTTCCATCTCTTGTAGATGAGGCCGTTGGTGTAGGGCAATCCTCCTCGGTCTCTTGCTCATGGTCATCCTTGCATCTCCTTGAGAGCCAGGTTGATGTCGAAGTGGGGGTCTCCTCATTTCTCTGCTCCTGGCGCTTTCCAGGGGCATCGTTCTATGTGCTTGAAGAGTCAGATAGCAATCTTCTTCTTTCTTCTTGGACTTGGGCTTCTTAGATTTCTTCTTGGGAGGTTCTTCAGCTTCTACTTCCTCCTCCTCACTGTCCTCAGCTTGCTTCCTCTTCTGGGGAGTCTCTTCCTCCTCATTGTCAGAGGACTCCTCCTCATCTCCGGACTCTTGAGTTCCAGATTTGGGGCAGTCGTCCTTCTTATGGCCAAACTCCCCACAGGTGTAGCAAGCCTTCTTGGACTTGCGCTGGTTCTCCTCCTGTCCTCCATCTTCAGCCGTGTTGTTGGTACACTCATATTTACGGTGGCCAACTTCTCCGCAGTTGTAGCAGGTGTTGTTGCTGCCTCCATCACGGCTCTGTCCACGGCCACGTCCACCACCACGGGCAGGTTTGGTACATTCAAACTTGCGGTGGCCTTCTTCCCCGCAGTTGTAGCAGCCTCTGTTATCTCCACTTCCGAGTCTACCACGCTGTCCGCCGCAGCCTCCTGATGAAAATTGCTGAATCATTCTCACAATGTTTAATTTTTCACTTGTCTCCCCAGAGAGAAGTGGCTGCTTTAGTTTATCAACAATGTATATTTTCGAGTTTAAGTGCTGGCCTTTATTTTGAAGTTTTACGTGGATCATTCCAACTGTTTCCAAGGGTATTCCATTTGGACCTTGTAATATTTTATCAAAATTTTCCAGTTTTATTCTTTGGAAACTTTGATAATAATTTTGTAGGGGGAGCACGTTGACATCAGCTCCGGTGTCAATTTTAAAATTAATTTGTCTATTATTTACCTTAATTGGTACTATCCATTTCTTGGAATTATCTTCTACAGATCCCAAAAAAAGCTATGTCTGATTTTATTTCATTTATGGCTTCTGATCTACATACTTTGGCATAATGGCCCTTTTTCTTGCATTTACTACAATACGAGTTCATAGCTGGACAATTTTTCCAATCATGATTATTTGAATTGCCACACCTGGTGCATCCATGTGATGACCCTCCCAACTGGTTTGACTTGAATTGTCTTATTTTTGGTTCGTGCCTTTTTGTTTCTATGTGATTAGGCATTTTCTTTATTTGATCTATAGAATCTTGTTGGTAAAGGCTAGACTGCTGTTCTTTGACACTTTCTAATTGCTTTGCCATTAGTGTGGCTTTTACTAAGGTCAAGTCTGTATCAAGTGGCATTCTTTCAGATAATGCTCTATCCCTTACTCCAACAACTATCCTATCCCTAATCAACTCATCATGTAACATCCCAAAATTGCAGTGCTCAGCTAGGCTATGGAGTGCTGTGATAAATTCATTCACCTTTTCCCCTTCCTGCTGACATCTTTGATTAAATCTTGCCCTTTCATAAATTATATTACGTCTTGGAATAAAGTGACTTTCAAAGCATTCAATAACTTTATTATAATTTTCTAGTGTTGGGTCACATTTCACCAAACAGACCCAACAAAGATGTAAACACTCTTTTACATCCTATGTACATACACGCAGTGTCTCGCCGAAAGTGTTTGGTGTACAGATGGATGTCCCACGGGAATGGCCGACGGTGGTTCAAAGATCAAGCCGGGGGGGGGGGGAGACGCAGCCCTGGACACGATCCCAAGATCTACTGGAGGAGGATGATACCGGCCCCTGATTAAGATGGATACAGATGGATGTCCCACGGCAATGGCCGACGGTGGTTCAGAGATCAAGCCGGGAGGGAGACGCAGCGCTGGACGCGAATACCCGTGGATACTAAGATATATCAAGGAAGGCACAGCCCTGGTCAGAAGCCCGACGGAAACAGGAGCAGGAGTCCAACCACAACATAAGCAGAAAGCTGACGGGCAGTGGAGAAGCCACCTCAACTAGAAGAAACGGACATCCAGCATGCGACTTTGTAAAACCTCCTTTTTAATTCTTGTATATATATATGACCTGTGACATGACATTTTGATAGATGGGGACCATTTATTAATATTCTTGGGATTTCTTAAAGGAGAAATTAGCATGTAAGTCTCTCAGAGGGGTAGCATCCTAAATTGGATTTTAATTCCATTGTTAATTTGAATTTATCTCTCAATAAGACAGATAAATTCTGAATTTTGGTTAATTTTTAGCTTAAATTGATCTTTTCATAAGCTGAGTAAGAATATTTCTAATTCATAATTTCCTTAAAAATAAAAATTTAATAAAATAATATTTTATCTCAATAGGACAGATAAATTCTGAATTTTGGTTAATATTTATGTTAAATTGATCTTTCATGAGCTGAGTTAGAATATTTCTAATTCATAATATTTTTTCTAATAAAATATTATTTTTATTCCTTAAATTTTAATCTTAATAATATTAATTTTCTATTTAATATTTCGAGAATTTCGTATATTTATTATTCTGTGGGAGTTAGAGATTGAGGGCGCTGAAAAAAAAGGGATAGGGGGCGAGAATTTTGGGGAACTGGACCAAGGGACCAGTCAGTTTTGACGCGGCTTTCGAGAGGGGCAGACGGAAATTTCCCACCGGGCGAGAAGTAAGTAGTCGAGATGTTTAGGTAAGTTCCACTCTAAATTTTTTTTGTGAAGACTTATTTATATACATGACGAAGTCATGATAGGTAGAAAGGATTTTTTTTTTGATAAAGACGTCTTGCCATTTATAGCGAGTTCATAGTGAGAGAGGGACTTATCCATGTATTAATAGATAGATTATTTTGCCCAAGCAGGATCGCCTTGAATGAGGTGTTGTAGATCTACATTTTTACCTAATTATGTCATGTCACAGTAAATACAATCTGTTTTATATTTTATTTTTATTAAAATCCCTTTCTTTGTCGAATAAAAATTGATGTGGTAAAATTTGATGTGTACTAATGTCTATATAAAATCACAGATCACACATGAACTTTGGTGCGTATGCTGTGGAAATTGAGTGTATTATAAGAAGTTCATTGCCTTATCATAAACGGTGAATATGTATACACCTGAATTTCTTTATATGCTAAAGGAGATCAAGATATAAATGTTTTTTTATAATCGATCCTCAATTACAAGACGAATGTTAATTCGAGTGTATACAATATTTACTGTGTATGGTGTAATGTAAGAGCGTATCTTACTTCCTAAAAATGTCACCTTAAACAAAACACATATTTTAATTATTTATATGAGTTCCTGTGTTCGTCATACAATATCGAGTGTATACCTGAGTGTGAATTTGGTTATTATATATACTGGTGCAAGTATTTGGCGAGTGTTACATTTGTATGGCTAAGTTAAAGGATGGAGTTTAGTCATCTAGATGTAGAAGGTCCTGGCTTTAGGGCCCAACACTAGTTGGTCACTTGCTATTTTACATGACAACAAAATGTCATCTGCATTATCACCCATGCAGTACACGAGCATATTAACTTGCTCATTTTCTGGGTTATTAATTAACCCGCTTGCCTGCCTAAAACGTTCAAATCTCCTAATCCATTTTGGCCAATCACCTGGATTTGAAAAATTAAAAGGTTCTGGGGCTACACAATTATAATTTTGGGACATTATAAAGATTTACTTATAATATAATATAACTTACCAAAAAGTTTGCTTGATGTCAAGTTTCAAATTTTCTTCGAACAACGACCTTCTTTATGAATTCAGTTTACCGCTTCTAAGCTTGCTTGATGTCGAATTTCAAATTTTCTTCGAACAACGACCTTCTTTATGAATTCAGTTTACCGCTGCCACCATGTGTTGTTATCCAAGACGAGGCAAGCTTAACTAAGCATTAGTTTATTTCCTATTATAATAATATCTATTATATACAAGTCAAAAGAGATCACTAGCAGATAGCAGAGTATTATTCCTTTTGGTTTCCAGAGCTCAACAATCTATGAGCCTAATACTCTGCACAAGGGGAAACTTGCTTTAGGCCTTTCTACCTTAATTATATAGATACTACTGGGGGGGGGGGGGTTCTAGTAGTGAGTCCTAGAGAAAGTTCTATGGGTTGGTTTCGAAAATAGTTTGGTAACTCTGGGATCGTAAAGTCTCGTTGTCAGGTTAGTAATTGGTAAAGATTTCAGGGGATAAGTGGTTCAAATATCTTCGATCATCTGGATTGTAAGTGTAGTCATGTTGCTTTCGTGTGTTAATAGCCGGTTTAGTATAGATTAGAGTATGATTAAAGTGTTTATATGGGAAATTGAAGGTATTTTTGGGTTGGTCTCGATCATTTACGGTGGTGAAATTGTTGGGGCACGTTTTTGTAACCATACCCCAACAGAAGGCATATGTATAATCAATATCAAATGGATACATGGCTTCCCTCCCACATAGACTTATAGACCACCTTTTTGCCCAGAAACCTAGACAATTGATGACACCAGACTTCCATGCCGAAAGCTGATGCCTGGTGAAGAAGACACCAGTGACATCCAGGGACATCCGCGCTGGAAGCTGTTG
The DNA here is from genome assembly GCA_030710605.1 of Cordylochernes scorpioides. Taxonomy (NCBI): domain Eukaryota; kingdom Metazoa; phylum Arthropoda; class Arachnida; order Pseudoscorpiones; family Chernetidae; genus Cordylochernes; species Cordylochernes scorpioides. The sequence goes on from CP092867.1 coordinate 44,640,790, forward strand.
TTCCATATGTACATATATTCCCCTCACCAAAAATTTGGGTAAAGGTGACCAAAAAAAAAATGGAGAAGGAAGATTTCTAAAAGACTAAGCCTTATAAATATCCTTCCCGAAAAAAGGAAGCATCACATTACAGTCTAGGTAAAAGGGGCCTGGGTCGATTTTTAGCCAAGACGGGGGGCGATATATATACCGTCCCGAGAAAAGGGAGGATAGTATTTCAATCCATGTGGAGGGGGGGCCTGGGGTCTGAAATTTTACACTAGTGCCGTGGCTGTTTCTCTCTTTAGATTTTTTTTTGTTTTGGTAATACTATATGTTCTATTTTGATGGGAGAGGCCTGGGGCGTCTATGAAATTGTATACTGGAGCCGTTGGCCATTTTGATTGGTGTTTCTTTCGGCGAATGAAAATGCCAGCCAATAGAAACTTTGGCGCGGCCAGCGAATGAAAACGGAGAGAGACAAGAATAAAAGAGGGTTTCTTTGCCAAAAGGCAGATTGAATCTGAGTCGCTCAGTGAGAGGACAGTCTTCAGTCGGGAGACCAGACCTTTGCCGGCACTTTCGAGAAAAGGTAAGCCATTTGTCATTATGACTTAGCGCCCCCCCCTTTTTGTGTAGTAACCAACCTAGATTTCGCATGGGCCCTAAAGGGCTATAAAGTAACTTCAGGTCACCTCTATCTAAATTTTACTATGTAAATAGCATATCTCGTCAGTATAGACATGTTCCCAAATTTTAATTTATTTAAATAAATATCTAGAGAAATCTTCTTGTTTCCCCTCATACATATTTCATTCCTTTTGCTTTATGGTACTACCCCCCACACCTTAATTTCACAAATTGTACTAAATATAGAACTACTGACTCTGTTGGAATAGAGTTGTGTACTATATCTTTGCTGTGATATATTGACACAGCGACAGTTGCAAATTACGACTTTATTAGGGCTACTTTGAGGGTATCTATCTGTCAGGTTTTAGTAATGTTTGTACTTTTATGTGTTTCAGTGCGTTATTCCATCATATTTACCATTATACCATATTTTCTGATTCCTTGGGCTATTGTTACGCTGTTAGGAGGGTACGGCATGATGCAACAGATTTGTATGTTTGACTATTGTTTGTGTTATTTGGGCTATAAAAAAATGCCTTAATATGAATCTATTTACAGTTGATCTGTAGAAATTATAGAGATCTGTTGCTATAATTTTTCTCTATGAAATAGCTCCCAGCGTCTTCAGTGGGTTGCTAAACCTCCAGAAGGAGTCTTTATAAATTGTCCAATTTAATAACGATTTCATGGGTTGTCTGATGAAATTGTATACTAGTGTCGTGGCTGTTTCCATCTTTAGACCTTTGTTCTGACAATATTATATGCTCGATCCCTGCTTTAGCTCAACTCTTAATCAATTACAGAGTTCCCCCCCTTTTTTTTTATTTATCCTGTTTGCACAAATTGCATTACATGTGATGATGTAAAGACATATGTCGATAGTGCATCATTGACAGCTGTGCTTCTATTATACAACATTAAGGTCTTGCTGCGGGTTATATACATGGGTTGTTGGCCTAAATTGCTATATATATATATACTTAAGTAAGGAAACTTTAATAAGTCACATCGTGTATCCTCCCTTTTCATCTATCCAAACCGGGAACGCAACAATGTCGCCCGCCGCGGGGCTCGAATTTAGTATATGTTTCATCCCCTATACTTTAGAAATATATACCTAATGAAAAGCCATACTATTTTTAAGTATTGGTGAAGTAGTCCACGCATCCTGAGATTAACAGTCTATTATAAATCGTGAATTTTAATTTATGCTTTCCGTTTCACTGGCATTTTATCAGGCAATGAAAGTTATGTTGAGGCGGTGTATACCGCATCTCTCGCCGCTGTCTTTTACGATTCACATTGTTTGTGGCAAAACCTAATATTATCATTGATTTCTGATATCAAAGTAAAACGTTTATGGGGATGAGTATCTTTTATTCTGGTCTTTTCAAGCTTTCGAGCTTGTCCGCCCTTCTACAGGAGAAACATATACAATATATCAAGAAAATATAACGTCACCTGATGCTAAAACTATTATGATTCTATGTACATATATATATATATATATAGTGTTACATCATGATTAATGGCGTATTTATTATATTATTTTTAATATATTTGAAATTTAAATTATATATTTATTTATTTTTATATTCTATGATATTTATTTAAAACAGATTATTTTTAGATTATCATCATTTGTATTTAGGTACACTGTGACTTCACTGCTCTCTTTGATGTGAGAAAATAAATAAATTATTCTGGTGGCTACATAAAGTAGACTTATCTCATTATTCCCTTTATAAATTTGTAGGATGGTTGAAACACGCTCTGGTAAGATGCAAGACCCAGCACAGGAGAGAGTCAAGGCTGAAGAGTCTGCCAAGCCGCAACCTGGTGCAACAATTGGTAGAGATGCTAGTTCCGACCCAGTTGTCCTGAATCCCAACATCGACATCCCCAAGTAGGATGGAACAGAAGACCCTCGCCCATGGATTGAATCTCTTGAAGAAATTGGCTTCCTGTACCATTGGGGCAGACTACATTATCTCCCGTTATGCTGCCATGAATATGATTGGTAGCGCCAAAAACCTGGCTGAACCTACACAAAGTAAGTTTCACCAGCTGGGAAAATTTCAAGAGCCGCCTAATTGAGGATTTTGCCTCAGACGCCAACAAAGAAGAAATGAGGATGAGATTAAACAGGAAACAACAGTGGAATGAACCTGCAATCAGGTTCGCAGAGGATATCCTTGTACTGTGCAACAAGGTCGACCCCCAAATGGAAGAAGAGACTAAAATAAACTGGGTTATTGGAGGGTTAAAGAAAGAATACTCTTTTGCCCTTCACCTAAACCCTCCTAAAAATACCAATGAACTTCTAGAAATTTGTAAAAAGCTGGATTTGTTCGAAAAGAATTACCAAGAACGTGCAGAAAAATCAAAAGCTCTTTATAATGGACCACGCTCTCCTCGTCCCCATCATCAAGAGCAATGGAAGAATGCTACGTCGTTCAGAAGACCATATCAGAACACCTCCAAGCCCCAGGCCCCCGCTCCGAGGTACTACCAGAACACCTCCAAGCCCCAGGCCCCCACTCCGAGGTATTACCAGAACAAGCCTCTGCCCCAGGTATCTGTCCCTAGACGATCTTACACTCCCAATCCTGAGCCAAAACCGGTCTACCCAAGTAAAACATACAATAAGAATCCAAATTCAAATAGGAATAGGACAGAAGACGGGAGACCAATATGTTTCAAGTGTAACAAGCCAGGACACGTAGCGCGGTATTGCAGAGTCAGGTTTGTAAGAATTGTGGAAGAGGACCCCATAGTTACACAAGACAAGGTCGAAGAAGAAATCCGAATGGATAATGGAACTCAGAAGTCGAGACCTCTGCTCTACTCTGACGTAAGTAATAGCCCGTACTCGAGTATCCCTACAAGGAATAGATATGCTGCATTAGAAGATTTAAACTAAACATCGCGCCTGAGTCCGTCAATCAAAGCAAGTCGACCATAAATGGAATTAAAAAGTTAGACCCCAAATATAAAATGAACATTAACGTGGATAGAATCGGTATCTGCGAAGCTTTGATTGATACAGGCGCCGATCTTTCAGTGGTCGACCTTAGTACAGCTCTTAACACAGGTCTTGAAATAATAAATCCTGATAAAATGTGCTCCGGACCCGATGGCAAAGAATTAGATATCGTAGGAAATATTATTTTAAATATAAAATTTGATGACAAAACAATTACACATCAATTTGTGATAATGAGAACACATTTGCGAATATTTATACTTGGACGTGATTTTCTTAAGAAAATGAACGCAAAAATTGATTGTCAGCGTGAAATAATCAAATATGACTTGACAGAAAATCGTGACGTAATCAAATATCAACAGAAAAAAATAAAAAGTGCAAAGGATGCCATTATACCAGAACTTTCTATTAAATTGATTAATGCATTTGTAGAAGCAGAGGATGGCGAATACATCATCGAGGAGAACCATAAAATGTTTCAAACAAATGGACTTCGACTAGCGAGAAGCTTAATAAATGTTGTGAATAAGGAAACATATATCTGGATAACAAACCCTTACCCTCGACCATTAAAAATATTAAAAAACCAAACATTGTGCTTTGGAAGCCAGCCAGCCGAAGTGAATCTTATGGAAGAAAGTGAACAAAAAGAGCATGAAGAACCCCAATTTCAGATAAACGAAAATTTAGCATTTACGGAAAAGGAGCAATTGAAACAAGTTTTGGAAAGGTACGAGGATTTGTTTTCGTCGGGATTAGGAAGATCCAACTTAGCGAAACATCGGATCGATACAGAAGGCGCGA
>CP092867.1:44645294-44687714 GCA_030710605.1 Cordylochernes scorpioides
GTCAATGGGTAACACAAAAGGACGAGGTATGTTGGATGTCACCTAGAAGAGAAGCCAGCGACACAAATAACGTCCAGGAGGATGTGATCTACATGTCTGAAAAACGGGCGGAAGTCAAACAAACTAACAGAAATGGATCCTTGTCCGGTCTTGGAAGACTCATTAAAGCTTTATTCTTATTTGTGATTACAGGATGGCCAAGCTGGCGCATTGAACTATATATACATTTTGGGGCTGTTATACTATAATTATATGGAATATTGACATATACACTCTTGGACAAAACTTAAGGAAGTGGAAAGTCTTTGATGTCAACGGGTGTCCATTTTTAAAATTTTTTATTTAAGAAGGCAGAGATAATTTTTTTTACACTTGGTTATCTTGTGTGCTTCAATAAAGGTCACTGTGTATCAAATATCTTTCAGTGCTAAGGTCTGAATCCCGATATACATGGTTAAAGGTACAACTTCAATTTTGTCCATGAGTGTATATAAAGACCAACCAATGTAGAGGATGTGATATCAACAACCACTCAAGAAGGATGGACTCCCCAAAGAGAACCATCACAAAGTAATATAGAGAAAGCTGTTGTATAGAAACTACTCAACAGTTAAAATGTTTATTGACAAAGAGAGATGGGTTTTATGTACAAGAACATATGGGTATTTACATGTAGATGATTCAATCGTCATCTTCTTCTTCATCAAAGGACAACAGTTTAGTATTATCCAATTTCTTGACGTGGGAATTCTTTTTGGTTTTCTTATTTGGGGGGCCTTTCTGCTCTGAGGCCTCCCTCTTGGGCGGCTTCTTGAACATGATCCGGCCTCCTTGCTCTTCCTCCTCTTTGGTGGGCCTGGCATCAGTCTCTGTACACAGTCTCTGTGAGACAGCTAATCCTGGGATATATGGACTCTTCAGGAGTCCAGCAATATGTAAACACCTCTGTGTTCCATGAAGGAATACCAAAGAACCCAACCAACACTAACTGCTTACATTAGGCCACCCCGGTGTAGTTAGAGATCCAATGGATGGTTCACAGGATTTGGTGGAGGTTTGCTTCAACTATTTCTAGCATTTAGGTATAGTCCCAACTTTCTATTTTACCTTTACCCCAGGGGATAATTAAGGGTGCTTACTGTTGAATTATAGAGGTTATTCTGTGTTTTAAAAAAGGTGGGGAAACAAGTTGAGTTGAGAGAGGCAGTCAGTTCTAACTAAATGTTGATTTTGTACTCACCATCTTTCTCCTGTTCCTGCGAGATGGCCTCAACCTCTTCAGCCGTGAGGTCTCCGGGCTTCAGCACCACCACAGTGGGCTTCTCATCCTCATGATCTTCATCTGAGTCAAAGTCTGGAGGAAGCATCTCCCTCTGAACACACACATATTACATTAGTTACAACCATTTGGGCATGCACACTGTGGATGAAATATTGAAATCTGTTTCAGTATCAAAAATCCAAATTATTCTGATGCTGCAATTTCACAATTAAGAACAATACTGCCCCTAGGATGGGATGGTTTAGCTCATCAGGGGTTAACCCTTTACCTTATCTACCATCCAACGTGTGACTGGCACATAAGTGTCCAAAATGACCATCAACAGATGACTGAGAGAGCGGAATCTATGAGCTCACCGACCACTACAATGCCTACCCCTCACACCCATACACAGAGAAGCTCAACTACAGAGGTGTTGAGAGCAATCAATTAGGGACGTATAGTCTTTAATGATGAGTCCCGTTTCTTACTGTGTCCTGATGACCATCACAACCCTGTCTGAAAGACATCCTAGGCAGAGTGTGGATCCTGGCCTTACTTTCAAATACCACACAGGTCTACAATAGGGCGTTATGGTCTTGGGTGCCATTTCATTTGATAGCAGAACTCCATTGGTTCCTGGCACCCTGACAGCACAATGGTATGTATATGTCATTCTATGGTCTATTTTGTTGCTGTTCCTCTCACATCACCCTAGGATTACTTTTTCAAGAAGATAATGTCCGGCCACACATGGCACGTGTTACTATGGATTGTCTTCAAACTTGCCGAACTCTTCTATGGCCAGCAAGGTCTCCTGTGATCTCTCACCCAAAGAGCACATCTGGGACATGATGGGAAGGCGATTGTAACCATCCTGGAATTAATTTCCAGAGAAATAAATTTAGAAAATAAAAAGAAAAGGCTCTTAAGACAATAGTTAACATTGATAATATAGCGGCCGCTATAATAAGCCTAAATCGCCCATCGTTGGTGAGTTAAAAATCTCAATAAGGATACTTTCTTTAATTTAATAAACAATAATTCAACACCCACTTTAATTCATCAAAAATTCTGATCCTTTGGGCTGTTGAATTAAAGAGGTTTGACTTTAGCTCTAAGATTCAAAATTAGAAATTGAGCCTTTTTTTTTTGGCAATAAAGGAATCAAAATTTCACTATACATTGCATATCATATTACAGTACAATCGAAGCTCACTAAAACCAATTATGCTGAAAATATGGGAGGGGTAGACATTGCACATCATTTTACAGTACATATTTTCAGTATAATTGGTTATAGTGAGCTTTAATTGTACTGTAAAATGGCAACAAGCTTAAATATTTGCCATGCTGGGTGGAATCCTACATCTAGAAATTCCCCCATTCTGAAAAAATAGAGCAGCTATTTCTTTCAATTTTAAAGCCATTTTGTTTGTAGTCCATGGGTCACAGTGGGTTATTTGCATACTGTCTGTTCATTGAGACATGCCACTGGTATGCACACAGTTGAATATATGTATAAAAATATATACATAATAAACATTTTAATAAAAGTTTCAATGTATATATGTAAGTAATTTCGTCTGTCATGATGCCACAGATCTAGTGGCTCAACTGAAGTAAACACATCGCGTCACAGTGACGTCATGACCAATGAGACGCTTAGTTTCAGATTGGGCCAAATGTCCAATGATCTCCAGAAAAAAAAAAGTATACAATGAATCCTGCATTGATAGATGGGGAAACAGATACCCATAATAGAAAGGTTAATGAACTATTGAAAAAGAAACAATAATGTGTTTAGTGAACCTACTTAGATACCGTAATATATTAAATTAAAAGGTCAGAAAAAGAAGGTTTAAATTATAGAAATGGAAAAATAGTGTTGACATCTTCTATACAATTAAAATTGTGCCGGTAGGAAAATATCACCATGTAGAAAACTTGCTATTCTAAAATGAAATAATGAAATCGAGAATATCATTATTATCGCTGAAAAAAAAATCTTGGTTTGATTCAGAATGTGGTTAATAAATTATATGAAATGGTGTTTATGGTATTTTTCTAATCTCTAATGGTAAAAATAATTATTGCCCTCGACCATTACCAACCTCGCGAGCGATAATATTCCTTAAATACCTTAGTGTCTATTGTTGGTCCTTCTTTGAACCCAGCCTTTTCTTTTAATTTCTTCAAGAAGGCTGGTTCTTCTGGCTTTATATAAGTTATATTTCTTTTTGACATCTTTAAATACAATTACGAGTCACCAGAAGTAAACAAGAAGAGCTGAAAGATTTGTAAATATTAGCAACGTGGTCAAATTCATTATAAAAGAGAGATATATAGATTAAAACAGATTTATTATAATATCCATGCGTTTAACCATTCATAAATCCATTAAATAAATATATAAAATAAATAAATATTTATTTTAAAATAGATATTTATAACCCAGGTTCTTAGAGCGCGCTTAAAAAAAAAATTATTATATATATGTGGTATTATAAGGTGGGAAGAGAAATAATCACATCACAATTTGAAAGAGGGACCTAGACAACCAGGAGAGAGAGAGACGGAATTGGCACAGCCGGGCGGCCGTTCGTGTCGCACACAATCCCCAACTGTCTTAAAAGTCCCGAGGTGTTAACTGACGGCTCCAGTGGTCGCTGGTATCTTAAGTGACCAGACTATACATTCCCGTCTCTCTCTGGGTTGTCTGTAGGCTTGCTTTATTATTCCTTGAAGAGTATATATATAATGACATATGGCCCATTGAAGAAGGATGAACATGGTTTGAGTATACTTAAAGCTGGAGAAGCCAAAAATAAGGAAAATAATTTTATAGTAGAAATTAATTAAGGTTATGGTGACATAGTTTTATGTAAATAAAATATTGTATTGTATGTAAGTAAATATTATTTACAAGCATTTTAAAATCTGAGAAAAGTTTAAAATTGAAAGGATTGTTGAAAATATGTCATTAAAGGCTATATACAATAACATCTAATGTATTATATGGGAAATGCTGAGAGGTGTGAACAACGAGAAGGGGAGCCATATACACATGATGAAAATCTAAAGGTCATTAAGACTGGGGAACTCTACAATTTAAGATATGTTTTTCAGGTGGACATGGCAAGGGGAAACTTCTATGCTATAGGTGTAGAGTACGAGAAATGAGGTTGAGGGTGTACATTGCGTGAGCTCAGAACTGAGGTAAATATAGAACTACATACAATGTTAGAATTTTGGCGAACAGAGCGAGAGGAAACTTGGCATGGGCCATTTTATCTTATCTATGCAGTTACTCGTGTAGGTAGCGAGTCGGATGGGAAAAGTCCCGTGTGTAGGTGAGGAAGTCGCATGGACTTAGAGTTAATTTGAGAAGATAAAATAGTTCAAGATGCAAAGGTAGAATATAGGCGAACAGAGCATGGGGAAACTTGCTTTAGGCCTTTCTACCTTAATTATATAGATACTACTGTAGGTTCTAGTAGTGAGTCCTAGAGAAAGTTCTATGGGTTGGTTTCGAAAATAGTTTGGTAACTCTGGGATCGTAAAGTCTCGTTGTCAGGTTAGTAATTGGTAAAGATTTCAGGGGATAAGTGGTTCAAATATCTTTGATCATCTGGATTGTAAGTGTAGTCATGTTGCTTTCGTGTGTTAATAGCGGGTTTAGTATAGATTAGAGTATGATTGAAGTGTCTATATGGGAAATTGAAGGTATTTTTGGGTTGGTCTCGATCATTTACGGTGGTGAAATAAATTGTTCGTTTTCTGTATAGTGTTTTAATTTGTTGACATGAATGGTATCTGTCTCACAACTTAGAGGTCGGTTGGAGCGGGTTGATCCGTAGAACAGCCAATGTGTACTTTAGTCAGATGAGCATACAGTGTCAACTAATGTTCCCTGTTGAAGGACGTCATAGTCCGAAAGCTTGCCGATTATACAGCACAAATAAAAGAAACTCGTCGCCGTAAACTTTGATTCCTTATTCAACTATTGTGTCACCAACTTTTGTAATGCACCCATCTTGTACATTTTTTCAACCTCCCACTCAAGGTATATCACTACTATTTGTCATACAGGCATCCAAGGTTTATTAAGAAACCCATGCGATGCTGTGTCTATGAAGATCAAACACTGTCCTCCCAACCCCTGTAGCGGAAGACCATCGACCCCCGCCAGGTACGAAAACATTACTACATAACTACAGTGGTACCTCGACATACGAGCGCCCCAACATACGAGTTTTTCGAGATACGAGCCAACGAGCAAGTGATTTTTTGCTTTGAGTTACGAGCGAAATTCGAGATACGAGTTCGGTTCGGTAGTGTTGAAGATATTAATCTGTGATTTTAAATGGGAATTTTGTATGGGGAAATTTGCTTCGAGATACGAGTAATTCAAGATACGAGCAAGGTTGCGGAACGAATTAAACTCGTATGTCGAGGTACCACTGTATAGTTAAATTTCAAAATTGTTCTAAAGAGACAAAGGTCGCCTCTCCTGTCAAAATAGACGTCAAAACCAGGCGCCATCTATTGACCGTCGCCGCAAGCTAGCGGCCTTGGGTTGGTGACAAGGCCACAACACCAGCTTTGGCAAACTGAAAAGCGTCCACCTAGAGACCATGGTTTCGGGCTGATGGCCCTCGTCAGCCTAGGGAGGACTTTATTCCATGAGATCCACACGGAATCTAATAGAATCTTGACAATATGCCAAAGAGGTGTTTAGCTGGCAAAGTGGCTGGGTTAATTATATGGCTAAAATATAGATGGAAATTTTGCTGGGAGGATATTGATCTAAAGAGACAAAGGTCGCCTCTCCCGTCAAAAGTCCGAAACCATGGTCTCTAGGTGGACGCTTTTCAGTTTGCCAAAGCTGGTGTTGTTGCTTTGTCACCGACCCGAGGCCGCTAGTTTGCGGCGACGGTCAATAGATGGTGTCTGGTTTTGACGTCTATTTTGACGGGAGAGGCGACCTTTGTCTCTTTATAGATGGAAAATTTTCCGGGAGGAAATTGATCCATAGAAGCACAGGGCGCCTCTCCAGTCAAAATAAACGTCAAAACTGACGCCATCTATTGACCGTCGCCGCAACTAGCGGCCTCGAGTCGGTGACAAAGCCACAACACCAGCTCTTTAGATCAATATCCTCCCGGCAAAATTTCCATCTACAGTGGACCCTCGGTTTACGAGCACCTTGGAGTACGAGCTTTTCGCAGTACGAGCAAAATTTTTTGAAAAATTTTACCTCGGATTACGAGTGAAATTTCGCGTTACGAGCAACTCGTGATGGTTGCCCGTAATCGTGATGGATGAAAATTCACTGGGATCCCTCCCTTCAGATCAGATTCGGGAAATATGTAAAATGTGGGAAACTGTGCAATTGTTCGTAGCAAGAAGAATTGACCGAGTTTCAATTATTAAAAATAAGAAATTAGTTTCGCACTACGAGCGTTTTGGAGTACGAGCATGGCTCTGGAACGGATTATGCTCGCAAACCGAGGGTCCACTGTATATTCAAAATTGTTGCCTACTAGAAACTACAAGTATTCAAACACTTGAGTATTTTTTATAAGTAAAATATATTCTTTCTCACACGTGTGAGTCTGAAGTAAATACATCTAAGCTACAAGTTTTCACAACATTGCATCCTAATACAAATTATTTTTTTTGGGGGGAGAGGAGAGGGAAGTACAATAATTTGGCAATAAAAATTGTGTGTTAAAAAGTATTTATTACTAGCGGACGTACCCGGCTTCGCCCGGGTTTTACCCGAGTAAAGGTTTGTCTAACGAATCTCTCGATAAAGTGAACATTTTTTCCCGGTCCCTTGAAAAATACTCGATAAGTTGAATAAAATCAATATTAATTGGTTCCCTCGGTAATTGGAAGTTAAAGGAATAGTATCTTCGCCTTGGAATTGTATCATTATTCTTGTCTCAAATAAATTGCCGTGTCATCCTGAATTTTGTCTTTCCTAATTTTCTACATTACAAAATCATCGTATCATCATGATAATATTTAGAGCAGATTGTTGAATTATAACAGATAAATTAGAATATTTATCTTGATTATTTTAAAGCGAAAAGTTATTTCAAAAATTTTATTTGCTAGAAACCTTCCCAGTACTATACTAAATAACTTCCCAAAGTTTCATGGCGTTCCAATGAGTGGTTTGGTCAGGCATAAAGGACAAACAGACACACACACACACATACATTCATTTTTATATATATGAGATTCACATACGATTTTTTTTGCGAACGGGAATTAGTTGAAAGATTTTGTTATTGAAGAGATAGGACGGTGATTAAGCATGGGCGGTATGGGGTCGCCGTGTATAAGCCTCCCCAAACACACAAAAACAAGCAATAAAACTACCTTCGTAAAACTAACTACAGATTTAACTATTTCAGCATTCAAATATAAAATTAAATTTCGGGAATATAGTATTTGTGTACTGAAAGAGGAACATCTCTCTTCAAATATTCACTAAAACAATGCATTAGGTCTCAGTAAACAGGTAGATTTTGTCTGAATTTACCAAAACTGGTGTTGTCGCTCATTTTATCATCACCTTTAAGATTTTTACTTTAGTGATTACATAATGATTGTTATAATGCTTATTTGAAGTGAGAAGTACATATTTTAGTACGATATTCAAATATGTAGCAGTGTAATGAAGAGAGAGTATAAGTGTTGAAGAGTGAAAGCAAGACGACACGTGACGTCATTTTAGTTCCTGGCGCCACCGCCTGGAGGAGCCACAGACAAAAACAAGCCACCTTAACCTTCCCCATGTAGTTGTTTTGTTTTGTATAACGTCTTATCTTTTACCTAATAAATACTTACTTTAAATACATTTTCTCCTCTTTTATCTGCTTACCACAAAAGGTTATGGGCCCAGCACGCTTCCACTGCGCGGAATAAAAGAAGAAAATAATTAAATAAAGCAAGTAAGTGAATATTCAAATATTTCTTCCTATTGACGACGCCATAAGCTCGCAACTAGGCTTAAGAAATTACCCCACGTTTTGAAAATTTTCTGTAATAGTGTAATATCGTTTCAAAATGTCGGATAGGTTTGAATATATGGTAAATAAGTTTGATGGGACAAATTATCAAATTTGGAAATACCAAATAGAAATAATTTTACGTCAACAAGGATTATTGGATTTAGTGGAAGGCATAGATGTTAAGCCTGAAGAAGAATCCCAAAAGGTAGCTTGGAATAAAAGGAATGATAAAGCAATGGTCATAATCTCGACGGCCATTGTTTTCAAGCAATTGGAACATCTAATTACATGTGATACTGCTCAGAAACAGTGGACAAGGCTCAAGTCCATTTATGAGCAGATATCTACTACAAGTTTGCTGGCTATTCAACAACAATTTTATAGCTATAAAATGAATGAAAAGGATGCTATGTCAAAGCACATATCCAAAATTGAAGGGTTGATTAAACAGCTCTGTGAATTAGGAAAAAAAGTGAGTGAAGCTGCTTTCATGGCAAAAGTACTTGGATCTTTGCCATCTAAATATGCTCATTTTTTAACTGCTTGGGATTCTGTCACACAAACAGAGCAAACAAAAGAAAATTTGATTGCAAGACTTCTTCAAGAAGAAATAAGGTTGGATCAGAAAGATCAACAAGATGATGCAACAGCTTTTAAGGCAACAGCTAACTACAATTGGAAGAAAAACAAAACATGCAACTATTGCAAAAGACCTGGTCATTTTTGGGCAGAATGTAGAAATAGACTGAGAGACCAAAAGCAGAAAAATAAGAACTCTCTTCAACCAGAAAACAGAGACATGAATAGATCAAGAAAACATGAAGACAGTGGAAGGAGTGAATTCATTTGTGAAAATGAGGTTTTGTCTTCAATCAAAGATGTGTGGTACCTCGACAGTGGTGCATCCGAGCACATGACAAATCGAATAGACTGGTTTTCAGAATTCAATGAACTTGATGAAGAATACCAAGTCAAGCTAGGAGATAACCATGTCATCAATGCTTCTGGAAAGGGAACCATTTTGATCTCATGTTATGTTGACGGTGAATGGACAAAAGGAATATTAAAGAATGTGTTATATGTGCCAGAAATTCATAAAAATCTCTTCTCTGCCGGAGCAGCAACAAATTTGGGAAATAAAATAATAACAAAAAAGGAAATCTGTAATATCTTCATGAATGACAAGAAAGTTGCCTGTGGAACTAAAGGATCAAATAACTTGTACACAATGCTCTTCAAGGTAACACATGAAGCTGAAGCCAATACTGCAAATGCGTACTCTCACATGGTGGCATCGTCGATTAGGACACATCAATGTGGACACAATCAGGATGATGGCCAAAAATGGACAGTTTAGTGATCTTAAGCTGAGAGAAGAAAAGGATTTCTTTTGCGAGGCCTGTAAGTACGGAAAACAACAATGCCAATCATTCCGCTCCATCGAGAATAAACAACAGTATGAGGTAGGTGAATTAATTCATTCTGACCTTTGTGGCCCAATGGAATCTCAGTCATTAGGAGGTTCAAATTACTTTCTTCTTTTTAAAGATGATCAAAGTGCATACAGAGTTGTTTACTTTATCTCTATATATATAAAAGTCAATTTCTGTCTGTCTGTTTCGCGATAAACTCAAAAACTACTGAACCAATTGGTACCAAATTTTGCATGTCGCTTTTTATAAACCTGAGGAAAATTTTCGGCTGCATTTTGATTAGTATTTTTGGCTATTTCTTTTTTTCATTTGAAGAAATTTTTTTTACGCGGACTAATCCGGAATGGAATGAATACCTAAATATGGCCATTTTTTTAAAGCATCGGTGGTTCAGTGGTAGAATGCTCGCCTGCCACGCGGGCGGCCCGGGTTCGATTCCCGGCCGATGCATTTTTTTAAAACAATTTTTAAAACTCATTTATATTATATGTAATATAAATATATATTTTTTTAAACATGGAAACTTTCTCCTTGGATTTTAAATACTATAGAATAAAGCGTTAGGAGAAAATAATTTTTAATAATCGACTACACGAGCTTTCGGGCAGTCACGCCCTTCAACTGGTAATGATACATGATGGCAATAGGCCTTAAATAGGATTCCGTTTTTTAAGATATATTTACATATGAGAAAAATAATATAGGACGGCTAAAAACAATTTAGTTAAAAAATATTCACAAATCTAAGCTATTGTATGATGTATTTATGTAACTATGCTAATCCTGTAATGCCGGTTGACAAATGAATGGTAGGTTTGTAATTGGCTAAAACATTTTTCTGGGCTGAGAATATTGGATTGTCGAAGATTGAGCAGGAACGAATAGGTCTCTTCGGTATCAGAATCCATCATAGTTAACGCATTCGTGAGAAGGCGATAGATCAACTTTTTTAAACATGGAAACTTTCTCCTTGGATTTTAAATACTATAGAATAAAGCGTTAGGTTTTAGCCAATTACAAACCTACCATTCATTTGTCAACCGGCATTACAGGATTAGCATAGTTACATAAATACATCATACAATAGCTTAGATTTGCAAATACTTTTTAACTAAATTGTTTTTAGCCGTCCTATATTATTTTTCTCATATGTAAATATATCTTAAAAAACGGAATCCTATTTAAGGCCTATTGCCATCATGTATCATTACCAGTTGAAGGGCGTGACTGCCCGAAAGCTCGTGTATTATTATATCAACTATATTAATTAAATCAAATACTTAAACACTAATATAATACAATTTTTGCCATCACACACTTTTCCTGTAGTTTATGTGTTATTTCTGTATTGCTATTCTATGGCACTTCTAATATTTATTATTGATATACTTTTTGTATGAAGGAAATTGCACCCAAGGGATTTCTCGGGCGAAGCCGGGTCATTCGCCTAGTAAGGCATAAAAGTGATGTGTTCACTAAATTCAAAGAATTTGATGCCCTAATTAAAAATCAGTTTGGCAGATCAGTTAAATTTTTCAGAACTGATAATGGAAATGAATATGTCAATCAATCGTTTTTAGATTATTTAAGAAAGAATGGCATAATTCATGAAAGATCTGCTCCTTATACGCCCCAACAGAATGGCTTTGTTGAAAGAGATTTAAGGACTATTTTAGGACTTAGTCGATCAATGCTACATGACTCAGGGCTAGAAAAGAATCTGTGGGCAGAAGCTGTTAACACAGCTGTCTATGTTCTTAATAGAACACTTTCAAATAACGAGAAAACTCCTCTTGAACTTTGGAGTGGCAGAAAGTCAACTTTCAAACATTTCAAAATCTTTGGTTCTGAAGCCTATGCTAATATACCTAAACAATTTAGGTCAAAATGGGATAGTAAAACTAAGAAAATGATATTCGTTGGATATGAGCATACTTCTAAGAATTATAGACTTTATGATCCTAAATCCGGACAGATTGTAGTTTGTAGAAATGTAACTATAAGAGAACCCAATCCTGTTGACACATACGACACTCAGATGAAAATTGCACCTATATCAATTGAGAGTGAGGGATCCTCGCAACATCAAGATGAGGATTCTACTCAGGAGGGAACGTGTGGGACAACTCACTCATACAATCTTAGACCTAGAAAGACATCACAGTGTGATGTTGCTAGTGCATGGATAGCTGAAAGCCTAGAGCCAGTTACTTACGAGGAAGCAATGTCTAGTAAAGATAAAATAAATTGGAAAATTGCTATGAATGAAGAGAAACAGGCTCTTATTAAAAATAAAATATGGGAATTGATGGACCTTCCTGATAATGCAAAAGCTATAGGATGTAAATGGATTTTCCGCATAAAAAGAAAAGGCAATGGTGAAATTGATCGTTATCGAGCAAGACTGGTGGCCAAAGGCTTCAGCCAAAGAAGAGGTATAGACTATAAAGAGACTTTTGCCCCAGTTGTAAGATATGACTCTGTCAGAGTCTTGTTGGCCTTAGCTACTGTCATGGACATGGAAATTATGCAATTCGACATAAAGACTGCTTTTCTTAATGGTGATCTTGACGAAGATATCTATATGCAAATTCCAGAAGGAATAGAAGTTGAAAATAAAAACTTGGTTTGTAAACTAAAGAAAAGTTTATATGGACTAAAACAATCACCCAGAATCTGGAATGAGAAATTCACATATTTCTTAAAACAATTTCAGTTAACCCAATCACAAGCTGATCCATGTGTGTTCTACCAAACTAAGACTGATGCGAAAATATTCTTAGCTCTTTATGTAGATGATGGTATAATGATGAATACTTCAAACAACCTGTTGAAGGAATTAGCCCAATATCTGTCCTCACATTTTGAAGTCACCATCTCCACGCAAAACCAGTTTGTAGGCTTAGAGATAGATAAAGACAAAGAAAAAGGTCTCATATTTCTAAGTCAAGCCAGTTATATAAAAAGAATACTTGATAAATTCAACATGACTTCATGCAATTCTTCAGGGACTCCTGTTGACCCCAACATGAAATTGACAAGAGAGAACATCAATGATACTCATGACATGCATAACGTTCCATATGCTGAAGCTATTGGATGTTTGATGTTTCTTGCCGTCTGTACAAGACCTGACATAGCTTTCGCCGTTAACAAGCTAAGTAGATTCATGGCAGCTCCTGTTCTCACACATTGGAATGCTCTGAAAAGAATCTTCAAATATTTGAAAGGAACTTTGGACTCAGGCATCCTATACAAAAGAAAAGATGTGATTAAATTAATTGGATACTCTGATGCTGACTTTGCTGGTGACATTGATACACGACGGAGCACTTCAGGATACATCTTCCTACTTGCAGGAGGACCAGTCACTTGGACTAGCCAAAGACAATCAGTTGTGGCTTTATCTACCACAGAAGCCGAATACATTGCAGCAAGCATGGCTTCAAGGGAAGCTGTATGGCTTAAACTACTGATCAAGGAACTGACACCGAATGATAATCCTCTTCCTTTGATGATTGACAACCAGAGTGCTATTAGACTGATCTTGAACCCAGAATTTCACAAGCGCACTAAACATGTTGATGTCAAGTTTCACTTTATACGTGAACAGCACAAAATGAAAATCATCAAGATATTCAACTGTCCAACAGAAGAACAATTGGCTGATCTTCTCACAAAGGCTCTACCAGCAACACGATTTAAAAGACTTTTTAAAGACATTGGAATGTCTGCCTTGCTTTCAAGTGGAAGTGTTGAAGAGTGAAAGCAAGACGACACGTGACGTCATTTTAGTTCCTGGCGCCACCGCCTGGAGGAGCCACAGACGAAAACAAGCCACCCTAACCTTCCCCATGTAGTTGTTTTGTTTTGTATAACGTCTTATCTTTTACCTAATAAATACTTACTTCAAATACATTTTCTCCTCTTTTATATGCTTACCACAAAAATAAGTTTATATAAAAGAATGTAATTCCATGCTTCCTATTACAATTTTTAATTCTCTCTTTACTTTCAATTTCAATAACAAGTGTTTGGTTGTTCTCATTTTCCTAATCCCAAACTCTGCAAAATTGAGCCCATTCAATTTAGGCTTAATATAACCACTGATATTTTGCTAACCTTTCTGAACTTCTTAAAGGTAAATATGAGTTCTAGTGGAATTCTATAGAAAACTCTAACATTATTAAATAATTTTATTATTTATCCGCCAAAAGATCAGTCCAGAGAAGGAAAATATTGGAAAAGTTTGGAGGGAGAATGGCCATTTTCATTGTCTCGGGTTGGTCCCTTTGAAGCGAGCTTGTAGGAGAGAGATGCCAGGCATTGAAGTCACTTGCTGTGAATAAAAGAAGGGTTGTATTCCCAGATGACGATAAATGGTTATATGAAGGTGATTATGCTCAGGATTTGGGGCTCAGAGAATTGAGAGTTGTTTTTCAAGTTAGGAAGCTTTAATCCAAGTTGGGTCTCGTGAGACTTCAGCAGGTTGGTGGTGAGCGAGGATTTCAGCTGGAGAATCAAGAGATTGAGTTCATGGTTTCCTTGATATCAAAAGATGATTTTCGGTCAGGATAACCGCATTGGTTCAAGATGGCCACTGGACAAGTGATGAGCATATTTTTCATCATTAGAACAATTCTTGTTCAAGATACTTGAGGGCAATACAAGGGCCTGGTTCAGTTTCCAACAGGCAGGGATAAGACTTCAGCTCCAGATAATCAGAGGACGTGGCAAGAGCTTTTCTTCAAGAGACCCAGAGTTCCGAGAAGCATCGTGGGGGCAAATTTCCTGGCATCAGCTTAATGGAGGGACCATGGCCATCAAAAAGGGGCGAGACTGGCTAATAAGAGAGATGAATAACTATAGGCGGCTTTTTCAAGACCTTGTCTAACTCATTTCATGACTAATTTTGCTATGCTATTCTTTGATAGTACACCCAAAGCTATGCCTGCATGTAACAATTATTAACGAAGCCGTATTAGTAGTGCCAAAGGTTGGGATTGTACCATTTCTTAGATTAGCAATCAGACCCTATCTATTATACCTCATTTTATTACAAGATTGTGTTTTTTTTTGTATTGTTAGACTTAGGGACATAATAAAAAAATTTTGATCTAAAAATGCCAATCAATAAATCAATTTCGAATAAAATTGCCAATGAAAGAAATTAAACCCCGAAGGCCCTACAGGTCCCTAAGCCTAACAAAACAAAATAAAACAATCTTGTTAATAAAACGAGGATAATAGTAGTAGTCTGAATATCTAAGATAAAAAATGGCACAAGGCCACGCCAAAGGCACAACGAACACGACAACTTTAACAATCATCACACACAGACATAACAGTGAATATACCACAAAAAACAACACGACAAGATTACAGCCACAAAGTAAGCCAGGCATAGCCAGGAAAAAACACGCCTACAGAAACCCATCTCTCTCAAATGCCGTCTCTCTGTCAAATCTAACATTGGAATTCTCTTTGGTTACGATTTCTTTAACTCTTTTATCTTTGAAAAAGTATTATATTTTATATAGATATCACAAATTCAAACATATTCGAAAATAAAGGACATTTATTTACACTTTTTTTTTGCCACGCCACACCTATATTACATACCTATTTATTGAATACGAAAAACTGTTTTAAAAAATAGATTATTTCAAACTTGAAATTTATTTTAAAAATATTATATTTAACTTGTTTCCATGTCTGTTTGTCCATGCTTCCATGTCCATTGCTTCCATGTCTGTTAAAAACGAATCTATCCTAGGTATGATCTACCATATAGTATAAAAGAGAGAAGATTGTTACAGATTGTATTAATTGAGTTGAAGCTTAACAAACGAAATATGGGGGGTGATAGAAAATAGGGGCAGTATACATTTTAATAGGGAGTAGGATCTTGAAAACTAATGAATCTAACTTGACTAATTAATAGAAATAAACTATACTAACAATATTATTATATTACAATTCAAAATGAGCTGCAGAATATGCAGATGATGAAGGCTTTGTTTTGGGGGAAAATGAAATGAATAATAAACCAATGTAACTCTTGGGAAACCTTCTGCTCCACACTATACATGTCCAGCTCGGACTACACCGGCTTGTAGGCCGCTCCGATGTCAGTCTCTCCTGGCACCGCCTTGCAGGATCATCCACACGCTCCGGAGGCAAGTCGCCACGTCTTTTCCTTGCCGCAGATGTCACCAGACTTTGTCCTTCCCCCACAGGAATGCTGTTTTTGGCGCCTGCCACATGGCAGCGGGGGCAGTTGGAGTCTCCCCTGTTTCCCCAACTTCACTCTGGCATCTTTACCTTGTCATCCATGTTACAATATAAAAAGAGAGAGAGAGAGAGAAAAAAAAAGAATAAATGATAAAAATTGAGAAAACATACAAGGTAAAATGATAATGCCATAAAAATTATTTACAAAAAAAGTAAATTAAGAACTTATTATAAGTGAGAAACTGAATTTAAGAACTATAAAGGGTATAAGTTGACGCAGAAGGTTAATGAGGGTACAGGGGATCTATAAATATGTTCCTGAAAAATATAATGTCAATGAGTTCAGCAATGCAGTACTGACTTGTGAGAGTGAGGTGCTGTTTTCATTAACAGAACGCTCAAGATGTTCTGTCTGTATGATTATCTCATACAGGGAACAGAGAGGTAGATGAACGAAATGTACTGCTGCCAATTATGATTGTACCCAGCTTTAATGATGATTCGTAATGATGATAATGATGATCCGTATTTGAATAAAAAATAATCTAGCTCGGTATCCTGAACTCACTATTGGGAATGATACAATGAGGAAGGATCTTCAAGTTGGATTAATCCATATAAAAATGTTTGTCAGCAGAAATCTCTTGGGCAAATGCATGAGGTTGGGAGGAGTTTGGTTAAGGAAGGTGCGCGTAGGAGAGTTTAGTAGGAGTCAATTATAAACTAAAAAACTAATGAAAAATAAAATATCTCAAACTATTAGAATTATTTTTATTAATGCTGTCAAGGCTTGCAAATTTAGTTGTCATGTCGAATGAGTATGTGGAAGAATTCTGAAAATAATTCTTAAATTAATTTCTTTTATATAACTTTTTATTTGGTTAACCCAGGTTCCTGGAGTGTACAGAAGCTTTTATATAACTTTAATGAGGCTATTGGATGGTATATGTCGTTATATTTATTGGAAGAATAGGATAATAGTTATGTTAAACATTAAATTGTAAATATCAGTTTTTCCAAATAAATCAATTTGAAAAATTAAAAATCCATATATGAAATATATAGACTTTCAAGTACTTTATTTATAGCTTTATTAATGTGAAATTTTAATAAGACTTATATATAAATTATATAAAAGGGCGTACTTGGATCTGTAAAGAAAAAAATTGTTTTATATAATCTTAATTTATGGATCGTCTTTTGACTCAAATTATATATAAATGACTGTCGTTCTACACCTGTTTGTAGAACAGGCTATTATTCTAGTATTATTATATTAACAAACATAATTTAGCATTTAATATTGGCATCACATTTTATGAACCCAAAATAAGCAGTCTCATATTTGACTATCATCAATTTATGGGGTCAAATTACTTCAAGTTTCTTAATTTTATTTTTTTCTCAAAAAGTATAAATTAGTTATTGGTTTGATTTTGTGAGTAAATAGGCTTTTAATAGGTATTTTAAAATGATTTTTTTTTATCTATTTAAACCTAATGGTAAATTCATATTTTTATTCAAATACTATTTGTTACACACAATTATGAATTGGCGTCGTGGATGTCACTCTTGTGAAACCTCACGCTCCAAACTTTGGGTGTTTTTAAAATCCCTATATATATAAAAGTCAGTGTATGTATGTATGTATGTGTGTTTCTATGTCGGCTATACACGTCCACAATACGCAACTAATCTGACTGAAATTTTAACAGCATATATATTAGAATCTGGAAAAACTTATAGTGAAAATTTCAGGTCTCTATCCCGAATATTCTTCGAGTTATTTGCAAATTGCGTTGCAAATTTGCCCTTTCGCTCGCAAGCAGTGCCTCTAGCGGTGAAGATGGGAAGTAATATCAGCTGACCTAATGTACATGTAAAACGTGTTTCAACAGGACATAAAGAAAAATCTGGAAGAGATATTTTTCGCATTTTTAGGCAAGAAAATTTGAAATTGACAGGTTCTGGGCATTAATTGTTTTTTAGTCAGAAAATGATGATGACAATATTGTTGTATTATGTTTGATTATCAGATACAAAATTATATCGGGAAAAATTCCAAAAAGCAGAGACCACGGGTGAAACCAGTTCATTTTTTTGTACGCAGGAACAGAATTCTAACAGAAAAACATTCATTCGAGCAGAAAACAAAAGCCAGATCATCTTTCTGTAAAAATATCGCTTCTCAGACACAAAGTTTGGAGCGGGACGTTTCACAAGAGTGACATCCACGGCGCCAATTTATAATTGTAACGAATAGTATTTGAAAATCAAAATAATATAATTTTCAAATATCGTTGTGAAAATTTACATTTTTATTTTTATATTTTAAAAACACACAAAGTTTGGAGCGGGACGTTTCACAAAAGTGATATCCACGGTGCCAATTTATGATTGTAACGAATAGTATTTGAATAAAACATTTAATCAGGTAAAACCCGGCGTTGCCCGGGTCATTCGCTAGTATAATAATAAAAATACTATTCGTTACAATTATAAATAGGCGCTGTAGATATCACTCTTGTGAAACGTCCCGCTCCAAACTATGTATGTTTTTAAAATATAAAAATAAAAATGTAAATTTTCACAACGATATTTAAAAATTGTATTATTTTGATTTTTTATGAGTATATTTTAAATTTGATATATACATAAAATGATAACAAGTGATTTCTTGCCCCAACGCCGTCATTACGTCACTCAAGGTCACTATCTAATCTCGTCGCGCCGTGAGAGGACTCCACGTGGTCGTTTACGTCTCGAAGTGTCGCAGTGAGGCGCTGGTTACAAGTGAAATAGGGAAAATTTGTTGATAATTTGTTAATAACTCCAAGGATTTTCGAGATAGACGCCTGAAAATTTGCCTATAAGTTTTTCTAGATTTAACTTCATGTACTATTAAAATTTCAGCCAGATTAGTTACTATTGTGGAGGTGTATAGCTGACAAACATACATACATACATACATACACTGACTTTTATATTTATAGGGATAACTTGGCCTCGCCCATGTTCTGTTTGATTGATTGTTTCAATGAAATAATCATGTTCCTGCCTTAATTAAAAATTAGTTTGTGTTTTTCTTAAGTAAATGATCCTCGAAAGAATTGAGTAATATTAGCATCAGGCTTTATGACCACGAATTAAAAGCTAGTCTAATATTTGACTTTTTTTTCAAATTATAAGAGCAAATTCGTCTCTTCCAGATCTCTCATCTTTCATTCATAAAAATGTGTAAATTAGGTATTGGTTTAATATGAATAAGCTTTTAATAGCCTATATTTTAAGCTGAAACCATCAATTTTCCTACTTGTTTATTTCATGAAATTTGTGTTAAAAGTTTCAATGAAAAAGAGTAAAGGGAGAGAACCCCTTTTAACCTTTTTTATTTTTATAAGCTGCTCGAGTGAATGTTACGCAGAAAGAACCTTGTTGATATGCGCCCATAAAAAATATACATCAATTATATTATAATCATTTTCTGACTTAAAATATGAAAACTATTCAGCACTTGGTTAATTTTGATTTTTCTTGGTTAAAAATGCGACAAAAATATTTTCCAGACTTAATTCGATATGCTGTTAAAATTTCAGCCAAATTAGTAATGTATTGAGGGCGTGCATCGCCAGTAAACATATATATGTAATAATAAGTTGAAGTTCTGGTTGACTCTTGTAGTACCTCGTCGACTCTCTGTAATAAGGTGATACAACCGAGGGTCAAACCTGTAGTAACCGCGAGGGACAGTCAGGGCGTGGAGAGTTTTCCAGTACCTCTCTGCACCTTGTAGGACCTTTAACAGTTCTCACAAAGTACAGGCAGTCGTGGTCGAGGCAGAGTGGAAAAGCTTGGGAATGTCCACACACACAAAACGAAGCGACACAGTCGTAGAAGGAAAATTCCCTGAATAGATAAAAAGTCGAGCCAAGAGCAAGATGGAGATAGAGTAGAGTTCTTACTGGCTACATGGTGAATGAGGTGGAACTTGGAGACAACCAGCGACGCGCTGATGGGGAACTGTCTGACTCGCTGTTGCTAAGCCGGGCCTTTTTATATAACTCTTCGGACAAAGAGAATTGCATCATGCACGTGTCGCTACAGGACACCGGCGCCTAACTGTCGGCTTCCAATCTATTTTTAGAAGTTACTTTGTGATTTACTTCTCTCTTGCTTTTAACTCAGCTTTTAATCTATTATATAGTTTTATTTATTCATCCTCAGTACATTACATATGGTGATGCAAGGACACATGTCAATTATGAGTATAATTATTTATAGATGTATTTCTATATACAACATGACAATCTTGTTATAAGTATTATAATATAGGGTTGTTGGTTTAAATTATCATATATACATACTTGACATTTATACTTATAGAGATAGAGACAAGCTTTGAATTTTATACAAAATATTTTATTTTTTAGTGGTGTTGAATTTAAATTCTCAAATTGAATATTCAAAAACTGGTTACTTTTTAAACATATAATAAGACAATTTGCATTTTATTCGAATTTAGGGAAACTTTTTGAATAATGCAGGATAAATGTTAAGAAAGGATTAGAAAAAGGAGTGAGTGTGACAAAACGATGCACTCAGTCATATTTCCTATGTTTTGAACGTCCTTGTTGATGTTCTAAGGCTAGTTTTATCTTTTTTTTTAATCCAAAGGTTATTCATATCTATCAAAAACATCGCATCAAATTATAAATATTATAGAACAATTTATATGAATTTCCCAACTTCAATAATATTTTCAAGTTAGTTTCTCCTGAATGATTATATTTCACAAACTGATTTTATTATTATATTGAGAAATTTATAGTTTTAAAATAATTTATAAATTAGGTTTCCTGGGTCACGCCGCTCTAACAATGGTCACTTTACAAAATAATATTTTTACTCTAGGTAGGATGTCTAGGAGCCTGGCAGGGCTGATTTAATCGGGCTCGGCCGAGTAATGCCTATAAAAGGGCGCAGGCTGATTCGAGCGACCCGATGTTGGAGCTCTGTTAGAAGAGTGGTATAGGCCTACTGGGGAACCCGCCACTATAAACAAAGGGTAACGCGCCAACGGCAGTACCTCCTGGGTGGTGTGGAAATTATGCCAAAAAAAAAAAATTAAGACGCTTCAATGGCCCTCGATTTTTGCAAAAGTCCAACCCCACCAGCGAGTTCAAGTAACCAAACGGGGCTCTGGCACATTTGAAGTGTAAAGTCGAACTACTTTTCACATGTGTAGACATGTGGTGCACTTAAAGTAAAAGCAGTCGCCTACTTCTACCCACCCTGATTATCATGACCTGTACCGGTATACTAGGAATTAAGCCAAAAAAAAAAAAAAAAAAAGAAACACTAAAAATGAGTACACATAAATAAATTAACTTAAATTAAATTAAAGTTCTTACAAGGTTCGTCACATGCCTATCTATAAAATATTAACCTTGTCATTAAATATTATCATTGTGGAATAAAACCTTTCAGACCACCGCTTCTGGTAGTTTTTTTTTTGTTATAAAAACCTGCTCTACCATCCGATTTTCCAAGTTTGGAGATATCCAAGCCTATGCTGAGATGGTCAACTCTCTTCTGATTTCACCAGTCTTGAGGGATCGTGTCCTAGAACTGTATTGTGATCCTATAGAAAACTTTTGCCAAAGCCAGCAGTTAGGTGCTCAGTGTGGAAGATCATATTAAGGTGGCTCGCAAAAAAAAAAAAACAATGTGTTTTCAATAAGAGAATTGTATATTGGAAAGAAATTATTATTATTTCAATATTTCAGGGACCAGCACGCTTGTCTTTCTCAACATAAAACTAACATATAGTGGCATGGTTGCTGAAGATAAGTTTTTTTTTATAGTAACTGTATATAATTAACCATAACAGTCTTATTACTAGAGAATTGATCTTTTGAGAAAGGCCGAGCGTGTTTCACGTTGAAATATTGAAAAAAAAGGATAATTTTCCTAATTATAATTTTTAAGAGTCCAAAATACACACCTCTTTTATTGAAAGTTGCTATCTATGGATTAAAATATTTTGGAAAAAATAAGCAATGCCCATCCAGCTGTATTCCCTCTGACTCACTTTCTCATTCAATAGCATCAGAAGTGGGAAAGCGATTAACTCTCTCTTTTTATAATTTGAAGTATTTATTTGGGGTGCAACCTGGTTAAAATAATGTTATCTAAGCAAAATGGCGAAGAATGAACAAAAAGTAAATATTGGATAAAGAGAGAGAGAAATATATAAAGTATATTTGATATCAAGAAATACGAAGTATCCAGGGCCAACATGTCAGTATGGACATGGATATTGCTTGAGTACCGCTGGAATGGTACTAAGCATGAACCAGGAGTTGGAGATGAATGCCCTGAGAACCATTATGGACTATATCTTCGCCCAAATTGAAGTGAGATGAATGTCAGAGATATAAAATTTAAAGGAAGGGATCTTAACCAACTGGTTAGGATTTCGTCGCAAGGACGTCGCGCACAACCAGCAAGAGCAACCTTTCAGTACCGATAGAAAACCCAATGAGTCAAGAAATCAACATAAAATTTTCCAGGCAGAGGACCACTCTTGCCATTAGTGCGTGACTGGCGAGTTCAAATTTGCTGGAGAGTAACAATCTCTTATTCAAGAAACAGGAAAACACCGTCTCTCCGGAGCAGAGAGGTCTGCAGTCCCACCAATGATTTTGAAACCACCAATGAAAACTCAAAATACCCACAGGGTGAGAATTATGCCTAAGGAATATTATAGGTTTTATAGGTATTTAAAAATCGATCACAAAAATTGAAATGAAGTGTGGAAATTAAGTAATGAATATTATTTGTTAAATATTCATTCTAGAAGAAGCTGGTGAAAGCTGGGTCATTTAGTATATAATAATTATAATAATTTTATATAACTCTTAAAATATGTAAAAAAACATTTGTTATATATTTAATTTTAGGCTTTGAATGACTTTTGAGTTTATTTATTTATTAAACTACTAGCGGATATACCCGGCTTCGCCCGGTTTTTACCCGAGTAAAGGTTTGTCTAACGAACATTTGTTAAAACAATTCTAGAAAACATCCAATCCCTACTGAATCTATACTTGGCAAGATAACTTTATGTTAGATTATCTGCCCCACGTTGCTGTCTTTGAACAAAAAGGCAGTTTTAATATCTAAATAATAATTTATTAATGATCAAATATGTATACAATACACCAAAATGAAAATTAACAATAACATTATCCCTACATAAATGTCATTTGAATATAACATATGTAAAAAATAATAGATATATTTTGATAATTTGAAACTCGTAAATTTGAATCTCTTGATAAAGTGAACATTTTTCCCCTGGTCTCTTGAAAAATACTCGATAAGTTGAATAAAATCAATATTAATTGGTTCCCTCGGTAATTTGAAATTAAAGGAATAGTATCTTGCCTTGGAATTGTATCATTATTCTTGTCTCAAATAAATTGCCTAGTTATCCTGAATTTTGTCTTTCTTAATTTTCTACATTACAAAATCATCATTTAATCTATTCTCCCAATATATATGTTGTAGATAAGTGATAAAAATAACTTTGACTTGTGCTCGATTAATAGGTAGAAAATCTTAATTTTGATAAATAATCTTTAAGATAATAAACTTAGTGATAATAAAACTTATAGATTAAAAAAACTTGTTGGTAATCAAACTTATAGATTATAAAACTTGTTATCTCCGTCGCAATGGGGGCGCTGCTTGCGAGTTAAATCTACAAATCTGCAAATAACTCTAAAGATATTCAAGAAATTATTTTTCAAAAACTTTCCCCGGGGATATACCTATTAATATCCCAAAATTTCACGGCGATTGGATTTATGGTTTTTGAATCTATAAAGTAAAAACATACAGACAGACATTTAATTATATATATATATATAGATAGATAAAAATGGTGGTCTCTTCCTTCAAAATAAACGCTATTGACTTTATCACAGCAAACTAGCGGACTCTGGTTGGTGACAAAGCCAGACTTTAATAGATACATTTTTTATTATTTTATAGAAAATTTTCTCCTGGAAGAAAAATAATCCATCTCTATTCAACTATATGCAGGCAAAATTTACAATGGCTTTCTGTAGTGTTATTTGTAAATATTGGAAACATTTTTCTTTAAATAATAGATTTGGTGTAATTATAGTATTAATTTCCTGAAAAAGACTAATTTTAAATTCCTCGAAGATTATAAATTAATATTAATGCTATTAATTAATTATCTTTAAATATCGTTATAGCTTTGAAAAATTTCAAATACATCAGGGTTCTGCTAGAGTGAATGTTTGCCCAAATATCTAGTTTCAAAAATGTCAATTATTTTCTATAGAATTATCATTCTTAACTAGCTGAATAAAGGAAATTCTTGGGGCATTTTTATCCAATTGTATATGTATAAAATGAAGTGACATGTTTCAAATCAAATAAAATGTTTACAATTATAGTTTAACCTGGCTTCGCCCTTAATAAATGTTGCCCTATTAATAATGCTTCAACAAATATTATTTATTATTATTGTATTTTAGCGTCCTCCCTAAAGAAAAATGATTTAAAAAAAAATTAAAATTTGAAATCAAATACAAAATGATCATGAAAAAAATAATATGTAATATTAAAAAAATAAATTGGAACTTTCATGACCACAAATTTGAGTGATTTTGATGAAATTAAATAAATGACATTTGTTAAAGAAAATTTGCCTGGCAAACATTCACTAGGGGAGAAGCCCAGGCGAAGCTGGTTCATGTAGAGTTAGTATATAATAATTATCATAATTTCATGCAATTTTTAAACATGAAAAATGATTTGTTCTTTGTCTCATTTAATTCTTTAAATAGCTTATTTGTTAATTTATATATTCACATAGCTACATGAGCAATTTCTCAATGATTTTGTTAGAGAAGAGGAACAAATTATCTTGAAAATAATGGATTCAATAGAGAGTGGATGCTAACCCCGAGAAAAATGTTTAAAAAAAAAAGTTCATTTGACAAACTTTCACTTGGGAAAAATGAACGGAGAAGCTGGGTTTATAATTGTAATGAATACTGTTTTTACCGGGTTATTTTAAATAATAAAACACTTGTATCACACAAAGAAGAACAGCCACCCCCTCGTTGGCCTCGCCATCAAGACCCACATGGAGCACCTCATTGAAAAAGGCCTCGTTATTGAGGACACTCTGATTAAGGCCTTCTCGTTTTGTAAAAGGGCAGAGAAAATAATAGTATGCAACCTGCCCTTCTGTGTGGAAGAGGCAGAGATCATCGCTGCATTAAAGCCTTTAAGGCAATTACATCAATCACTTTGGTGTTTTTCGATGTGGAGAGATACACGTTCAAGGACAACCGCCGGGAGGTATTTATCCTGCGAAACGAAGAATTAAAGCTGGAGAGACTACCATCGCGTCTCAGCAACAAGTCCAAGGGGAGACCCTATCAACTTTCTCATCTAAGGAGAGAAGTGCTCATGGTGCCAGAGGCAGGGGCAATCGTAGAGCCAATTGACAAGTGACTGCCTAAAAGCATGCCGATTCCTTTGGGCAGGTTCCCTAGAATATGGCACAAATCCTACTACTGTATCTTCTGCACTCAGTCTGCGCCCAACTGTGGTTTCTGTTTCACCTCCCGCGATCGACTCAAGAGCAGTGACAGCCACTCCCTTGACTGTTCAGGCGACGACACCCCAGAAAGAACAAGCGCTCTATCCATTCAGATAAGGAAATTCAGGCTTCGACTCGTTCAAGAAGCCGCTCCAATACCCAGAAGCAGCTTGAGAGCGGATCCCCAACTTCCTCTTCGACAAAGTCGAACTTCTAAGCCTGAACAAAAGAGAAATCACAAAGACCCTCGGTCCCTGGCTTGTAGAATCTCTTAAAGAAGATCGGGAGTGCTCAAAATTTCGGGCAAAAGAATGACCAAGAAGTTGATGGACAGCCTACCCACTACCCAGACGGCTATATAAGCGCCACATGGCCGTCCGAGCCGAGACGAAGAGCGCCCATTGAGCTTCCATGAATGCTGGTAGGCTTGCCACTCGCTAAAGGAAAATCGATCTCTGCCATTTCCTGCTCCAACATTGCGTGTGCGTTGTATTTATATAAGATATTAACGCTTCGTCGATGAACGATATACAAGATCTCTGCGGGCCTCCTATAGCCATAGGGCTTCGCCTGCGTCTTCTCACTGGGCGTCGCTTTCCTGCAGAAACGTGTCAGGTGGTCGAGCTACATCGCCATCGTCTTCATCGACGTCCACGGCCCGAAAGTGAGCGTCATCAACTGCAACCTCTCTTATTATTATCATCGAGAAAAGTATCAGTAGCTGCAGTTTATATCAACAGCCGCGATCCAGGAGGATTCATTCTGCTGGGCGACCTCAACATCAACGACGAGAATTAGACATAGCTTCCAGCTCTGAGGATGGACACCTTCTCGGAGCCGCTGGACCAGACAGCCCTCGTCGATGCCTCTCGAAGCCTCTTGTTTGGACATCTAGATCTTCAGATCGTGTTACCAAGTACGGGACTACCTACAACAGGCTTTAGGACCATAGAGCTGTCCTTCTTTCTTTGAGAGCGTATCTAGACCTGCACCTAGACAACCCTGCGAGGCCGCCATGCTCCGATAAGGGCTTGTTGCTGAACATCTGGGAATGACAATTGAATTCATCTCTTAAGTAATCGCGGATATGACTGGAGAAGATATGTCGGGCGACTGGTCTTCCATAAAGGCTGAATTCCTGGCAGAAGTGAGATAACTTATAGTCCCTTGCGTCGCTGACGACTGCCATGTCGCGCGCACCAGGTGGTTCCTGCAGGCCAGGCTAGAAACAACGCCATTTGATGATGACTACCCATTGCTGTCCTACCCAGGCACTGGCCTTCTGTGTGCGTCAGCCTTCTAGGATGAAGATGGGAATATTATCGAGAGCAGAGAGCTGCGATGCATGGTCCATTCCTTCTACCAGCGCCGCCTCGCCCCGAGTCTGTGCGACGTCATTGCCGCAGCATAATTCATTAAAGGGATGGCGACCTTCGTTATCCTTGAAAAGGGTGGCCTAGGTTCTTCGGTGTCGGCCTCCATCCCGATGCAATTAAGTTGACCAGTGTGGCGAAGGCTACCATCTACAAATACCATATTGGTCTTGAGTTGGGCAATGCCAGTCATCACATTGATCTGCCCACTCTGTGGGAAAGAACTCTCTCAGTCCACGTGGCGGAATCTTTTCAGCGTGGGCGCCACCCATAAAGACCTTGTATATATGTATATTTATTAATAGTTTAATATATTTATATATTAAAAATGGCATATCCTGACCAGGAGCACATGTGCTTTACAGAAGGCAGAGCGCCATCTGGTGGAACAGAGATCAACTAAACATTGATTTAGCCTGTTCCCTGATATTTGGCCAACCTAATTTTTTGATAAATCAAGAAAAGCCATCCACGAACGCGTTTCGCGCTTTTGGCGCTCATCAGCGTGGAGTAGGCTGAACCACTGCTTACTAATTGTCGAGGTTTAGTATATAACTCCTTTTAAAAATACAACTCAACACTATGCTTTCTATGAATTATAAGAGAGGGCTTTTAGAGACAAAATACTATAAAGAATTTAATCAGTTTTCAATATAAAAAAGGGATATAAAAAGAATTTTCAATATTTGTAAAAGGTGTATTTTATTTAAATAATCAACATTGTAAAAAGTATATATTCGTAGAATATTAAATAAAATAATGATACCAGATCTGTATCTTAAATTTTACTAGAGAGAGAGAGATTGAAACTACTTTTTTTACATCGTTCAAATAAGGTATTATAAGGTTAAATAGACAATATTTAATAAATATGAATAAATAAGGAAAAATAATGAATATCAGAATGATATAAAAATATATATATTAAAAATAAATAAGGCATTTCCTGACCACGAGCACATGTGCTTTTTAGATGGCAGAGCGCCATCTAGTGGAGCAAAAATAAACTAAACGATCTGCCATCTAAAAGCACTTGTGCACGTGGTCAGGAAATGCCTTATTTATTTTTAATATCAACACCTGACCAATTTATCTTTTTTTCTATTATTTTTCCACATAAAAATATTTTAACCTGAATCATGAAAATTTCTCTTATAGAATTGTAAATAGTTATAAAACGAAGAGAAATTTTTTTTTAATATACATGGGCTACAAGCTTTCGGGCTTCACGCCCTTCGACTGGTACAACATATTGAGAGAGAAAATAACGCTATATATAGTATCGATATGTGAGGAATCTGCATACATAACCATATACGAGTTAACAATATCAGATTAAGTTATGGAAATAAGGCTTTTTTATAGAAATATTTGACGAAAGTAGGATGTGATGCTAATTAAAAATTAAAAAATGAACACTAAAAATTTTTTGACAGATTTAACATAACTAAGACTATTGCAATTTATAGAAGAACATATGATCATCTATGGATGTCAATCAACTTAAACCAATGTGACGTTATATTAAAAAACCAACAACAGTGAGGAACTATGGCATGGCCCGCCATCAGCGCGATCATCGGACAAAGGAAAAAATTATATAGGGGTAGGTGTCTGGGTGGGGGGTTGTTTGTTTGCGGTGGGATTAACAGTAAGATCAGGGAAAGAAGTGAACGGCCTATAGGTTATTACAAATATCTAAATACTTAAAATTTAAATCTAAATTTAAATCTAAAAAATTTAAATATTTTAAATATTGAAAAAACGAAAGAAAAAAATAAAAGATAAAAAGAACAGGTGTTGAAATCAATATTAAAAATGGCATATCCTGACCAGGAGCACATTCCACCAGATGGCGCTCTGCCTTCTGTAAAGCACATGTGCTCCTGGTCAGGATATGCCATTTTTAATATTGATTTCAACACCTGATCTTTTTATCTTTTATTTTTTTCTTTCGTTTTTTAAATATTTATATATATATATATATATATGGAAAAATAATAGAAAAAAAGATAAGTTGGTCAGGTGTTGATATTAAAAATAAATAAGGCATTTCCTGACCACGAGCACAAGTGCTTTTAGATGGCAGATCGTTTAGTTTATTTTTGCTCCACTAGATGGCGCTCTGCGATCTAAAAAGCACATGTGCTCGTGGTCAGAAAATGCCTTATTTATTTTTAATATATATATTTTTATATCATTCTGATATTCATTATTTTTCCTTATTTATTCATATTTATTAAATATTGTCTATTTAACCTTATAATACCTTATTTGAGCGATGTAAAAAAAGTAGTTTCAATCTCTCTCTCTAGTAAAATTTAAGATACAGATCTGGTATCATTATTTTATTTAATATTCTACGAATATATACTTTTTACAATGTTGATTATTTAAATAAAATACACCTTTTACAAATATTGAAAATTCTTTCTATATCCCTTTTTTATATTGAAAACTGATTAAATTCTTTATAGTATTTTGTCTCTAAAAGCCCTCTCTTATAATTCATAGAAAGCATGGTGTTGAGTTGTATTTTTAAAAGGAGTTATATACTAAACCTCGACAATTAGTAAACAGTTTTCACATGTT
Organism: Cordylochernes scorpioides; assembly: GCA_030710605.1. Taxonomy (NCBI): domain Eukaryota; kingdom Metazoa; phylum Arthropoda; class Arachnida; order Pseudoscorpiones; family Chernetidae; genus Cordylochernes; species Cordylochernes scorpioides. Next base: position 44,674,865 of record CP092867.1, read on the forward strand.
ATGACATAGAGCTTTTGTTTTCAGATAATATGGAAGTAAATAATATCGTTAATTTGGTAAATGGAGATACACAATCACCATTTCCTGTCAAAATTATTCAAGTAAGAATTCATTATTTATTTTAAAATAAATAAAATATCTAAAACTTTAAAAATATTCTAATTTTAAAACATACATTTCACAACTGACATTTAAATTTGAAATAATTCCAATATTTTTCCAAAATCTCACACTACCATATATTTTATACCAGATTTTAAATAATATTTTAGGGCAATCTATACTTAGTTGTCAAATACGTTTTATAGAAATAACCATGTTAAGAACATTCGTCAACATTTTAAATTTTATTTTATTGGGAGTTCTCTGAGAACTACAGGTGCTATGAGATAGACAAATTAGATTACACTAAGGTCCCTTGAGCTTTATGATTGAGAGAGAAATCTCTGTCTCAGTTGTTAAGTCACTCGTCAATTGCAGGCCAAATTAGCTCCAATATTGAATGGCAGCCTCTGACATGAGAAACTTCATCCAAACCTCCTATCTGACTAGTGACCACCTATAGAAACTGTCAGAAATGACCTGATGTAACCCAACCTCCAATAAGAGTCCATCCAAAGTATTCAGATCTCATATAAAAGGTTGATTCTATATACAGTAAAACCCCTCTATAGTGAACCCCAATGGGACAGAGCTTTTGGTTCACTATAGCCACGGTTTGGCTATTTTTTTTTACTTTTCAAAAATTTTAGACCGTATAATTAAAAAACAGCCATACACACAAGAAGAGGCTGCCTCTTAATAGTGGTCACTTTATTTTAATTCCCTTAATTGAATAATTTCCTTATATTAATACTGAATAATAATAGAAATCATTAGATAATAGGTTCTTCTTATGATTAACATACATGTACCTCTATGTCTAAGTTAAAAATCAAGACAAATCCTAGGCAAAGTTTTATTAAATATATATTCAAAGATATGAAATGATTTTAAAACATCATTATCACATTATATAATACAATTTTTACTTGAAAAAATGGCTCTAATACCTTGTTGTTTCAAAGCATTATTCCAAGCATTGCACCATTCAAATAAAGTTAGTGTTTTTCTTCCATTTCATGTTTCCCCATATTCTTCTAGGTCTAGATTTCGTTTTTTTTTTAAACTGCCATGCAAAACATTGCTGACTTTAAAATCACCATAGTTAATGGCATAAAAATAATTTTTGTTTCATCACAGGACCGTTTATTTGGACTTTTTTTTTTTTTTAGCCCTAAAACGTACGATCGCGATCGCGGCAAAAGTTGAAGTTGATTCCTCTTTGTAACAATTTTTAATAACTTTATATTTTATCTTTTATAATAGAAAAGTTATATTCTCTTATTTTAATATGTTCTTAACATTTTGCCTATGTTGTTTCGCTTTGAAAAGTTCTGAAAATGCCCTTTTTTTTTTAATGAAATAATGCTTTTGTTTTTAAAATGCCTTTGTTTTCTTCATTTTGGAAGCCATTTGCATTTTTTATATTTCAAATTTAATGGATGCAAAGATATTCTAATTAATAAAAAATATAATGTGTAAAAATTTATACAACATACAGCAAAAATAAAGTGCAAAAATCAAACAAACAATGCCGCTAAATTTATTGTTTTGAAATCGCGATCCGCGAGCTTTAAACATGCTCAAAATTTTTTTTTTTATTTTTTTTTTTAAATTACAATTCTAAGTTCGTTATAAGCATAGTATTTTTAATAGATTTTATCATTTTGGGACCCGAAATAGGTTCGTTATAGGGGTAGTTCGTTATTCTAAAAATCGCAAAGTTCGTTATAACGATGGTATTTTCAATGGAATGGAATTGGGAATCGGCCTGGGTTCGTTATAAGGGAAGGTTCGTTATATCCAGGGTTCGTTATAGCGGGGTTTTACTGTATTGTACAGTAGAACCTCCACAAGAGGACACCTCTCTATAAAGGACAGTTTTCATTTGCAAAATTTCCATTTCATGAGCTCCCAGCCGCTATGGTAACAGTGAAGGCCTACAAGGAACTCTGAAATGTGGCTGACTAATGGGGAAATGGCACCCCCTCTTCTTCTTTCTTATCTCAAAGCCATGATAATCATGGTGGGTAGTTAGCGACTGCTTTTACTGTAAGCGCACCACATGTCTACACATGTGAAAAGCAGTTCGACTTTGCACTTACAAATGTGCCAGAGCCCCATTTGGTTACTTGCACTCGCTGGTGAGGTTGGACTTTTGCTAGAATTGGGAGCCATTGGAGCATTTTTTTTTTTAAACAGAAAAAAGTGTCCAATGTGGGAATCGAACACGGGTCGTAGTGGTCGAAAGCCAAATGGTTTAACCAGCCTTCCAACGACCCCCTTTCATGGAGCAACAAACACAACCTCCATTTTTACTATTTAGCAACTCTCCGGTAAGAGGACATTTTAGCTCTACAATTAGGTAATACTTTACAGGGAGGATCTACTGTATTTGAGAAAAAATTGTGCCTAGTTTGAAGGAGGGAGACTAGAGTTGAAGTGTTCACAATACAGTAGAGCCTCTCTCTAAAGAACACCTAGTTACAGAGTCAAAGTGGGAAAGGTACTAGAATTGATAAATACAAAGGATATGTATTCTCTCAACAGACTAATATGATCATAAAAAGGCTTATGTAAGCATTTATTATATGGAAACACCTTTGTTTTCATTCTTCTTTTTTATTAAATTTTTAAAATTTCTTTTAAATAATCTTACAAATTCATGTGTAGGACTGTGTCATTATTAATTAGAATATATATATAACATCTGCATTATTATTAAATTTAAATAGATTTCACTTTGTTCTTTTATCATTTTTCTTTGCAAACTCCATGATGTGAACCCAAGTGAATCAAAGTCTCCATAACTAAATACTTTTGTGAATGTGTATAATAATATGGAAGAGCAAATGGTTTAGAAAAGATGTCTTCAAAATACACCTACCCAATCAGAGACCCCTAACAATTGTGAATACTTATCACCCACCCCAAAAACCAGGCCCAGAACTAGACTTAGTTGCACACCTACTTGACCCCAATATACTCATCCTTGGAGACTTTAACAGTAAGCATCAATCTTGGGGCTGTTCCCTCAACTTCTCTTCTTCTAGATAAGAAAGAAGAAAAGATGTTGATGTTAGGAAAAGAAGAAGGAAGAGAGAAAGAATGTAATGAGCTAGCTAGAAGGGGTCAAGAAAGCTACCAGAAGGTCACTAGATGAGCCACAAGTTATGGTCATTAACAGATCAAATTGGAGAATATTTGTCTATATACAATCATGAACAAAACTTAAGGAACTTGTACCTTTTAGCATGTATATCAGGATTCTACAATAACTCTGAAAGTTTTTGATACACAGTGAGCTTTGTTCAAGACATGCACAATGACCTAGTGCGATCAAATTTGCCTCTGCCTCTTCAAAAAAAAAAAAAAAAGATGACTGGTGACATCAAAGACTTTCAACTTCTTTTTGCCTATGAGTATTGTCCATGAGTATAGTCCCAAAAGTAGAACTTGACTTGATGATTACTCTCCTCAATCAGTCTCCTCCAAATTGATTGGTCCATAGCTACAAGAAAATAAGACCATATTCAAATAAATTAATAGTGTGTGACGTTTCTGTAACAACACTGTTACCGAAATGTCACACACTATTAATTTATTTTGATGGGTCTTATTTTTCTGTATCTATAATCCAAATTGTGCTTTATCATGATTGGTCCATAGTTTGTCAAATGGCAGTAAAGCATTTCTCTCTTCAGCTGCTCTACAAATGTAGTACAAGGGTGTCTTCTTTTGACAATTAACATAATTTTATCGACATCATGTCAATACATGCAAAAGTTTGACAGTCTGCACTATTGTTTTAAAATAATTAGATATAATACATCTATATATAAAGGATATGTACATGGTAGCTTTGCCACCACTGCAGAGTTTGGTGAAGAAATGACAGCAGGTCTCCAGCGACACCACGTATTTTGTGATCTACCAAGAAAACATAGATTTTTCCCCACAGAAATAATGTAAAATATTCTTCTCTCAATATATAATAAGTATTTAAAATATGTATATAATAATGTGTATATAAAAATAGTATTTTTTATTAATTTGTTAACATGATAATCCTGTTGAAGGACTGACAAGTCCGAAAGATTGAAAATAAAAAGTTGCACAAGAAACTTAACCCTGGAAGCTTCATTTATTTTATAAAACATAGATTTGTGTGCTTCGCCGCTGAGGGATGGTGTGGTCCTGTTTTGACATAATGTCTCTTCAATGCATCTAGAGCAGGTTGTTGACTCACCTGACCTAACTCTAGGCTTAATCTCTCTATATTGGTATTCACCCAATCTACTGGCTTAAGTCAGCATTGACTTAACCAACCACAATCATTGAGGTACTTTAGTAAATATATGTCCACATGGGTTAGAATCAGGATATTTTGTTGCATACATTGTACTTTTTATTTTGTTTTATACAGTAAAACCCCTCTATTTAGGGAACTTCATTTGGACTGAACCTGTGGTTCACTATAGCCATGGTTTGTTATAGCTATAGTTCACTGTATTATAAAATTTAATTGGGGATTATTTCAGGGTTGTTATAAGGGAAGGTTCACTATATCCTAGGTTTGTTTTAGTAGGATTTTACTGTATTTCTTTTTCAGAATGATAAATCTCAATATATTGTAATTTTTGAGTTAATTGGTGATCCATTGATTCCAAGGTTATTAAGAGAAAAGTATCTGGATCTAAGTAAAAAGAGAAAAATCTACAAAAAAAGTATTTGAATGGATTGTTCCTTCCTTGTTAAAATTTTTCACTCTTTTTTATAGTACAGATCTGGGTACACCTCTTAAAATTATATTAAATACTAGCCGAATGACCCGGGCAACGCCCGTGTTTTACCCGATTGAATGTTTTGATTCAAATACTATTTGTTACAATTATAAATTGGCGCCTTAAATAAATGCATATATTAGTTAATAACTATAGCCTATGTGCTTTATCTGTCTATGTACTGTTGGCTTTCGTAGGCGTCTCTTACTGGGAAAAAGAAAGAGAGGATTCCATTTAGTTATTAACTAATATATGCATTTATTTAAGGAGCGACCCACTCCAACACAATAGTTACAAAAACCAAAAAGCGAGTGGGGGGGGAGAAAAGTCAAAAACAAAGTGTCTCGCGTAGTGGCGGCGCCATCGTAGCCACGGGATCGTAGCCAACCAATAGGAGAGCGCCATTCCAAAAAAAAGCAAACGGTGACAGAGATGACGTATGGCGCTCGTAACTGTATATAGAATAGTTTTTTTTTTCTTCTTTGTATTTTAAGGACCCTCAATCAATAACAAAATTATCCTAAAGCGTGTAAAATATAGTAAAATCTGGATATATATATATCTTATTCTTCTTTATTACCTCCACTCAATCATATTAAGGTATCAAGCTTGTAAAGTTGAGACTTTTGATGGTGTCTGCTGGGGATGAGTAGAGCTCATCAATGGATGAGTCAATAATGTGTTTTGGGGTTGCAGATTGAGAATTGCACTTAGTACATAGTGGGAAAACCTTGCAACCATTCTGGAAAGGATATATATATATAATAATCAAGATTTCCATTATTATAGACATGGTTAAAAACGCAATTGATACTGTAAACAGGGACGTTGGAATTCTGATGTTATAACCAAGTTGTTGTTCTATAAAGGAAGCTGTTATAACAAGGTCCCAATGTTTTGATGGGATTGAAAACAAGTGAAATCTTGCAAGTATCATCAGTGAAGATGGATGATATAAATAAGGAATTGCTGTCTAAATTGAGAAGGCAAAAGTTGATTTTTTTAGAAATAAAAGATCTATTAGAGATTTGTCTTTTTCCGGTCCCCAATGGATGGGTGGTTTAGCCAGATGTTGTGTGGTCAGATGGTGTATTGTTTGTTGCAGGAAGTGCTAACACTAGATGAAGTTCCCACAGAGGTGGTGCTGATGGACTTTGACGATCGCCTCGTCATCTTCATCACACAGATTGAGAAGATTGGAAACCTGGTGAGTTTATGAAATACTAACTGTAATGTGGGATGGCTGAAGATTTCAAAATGAACAGTCAGGGCTAATACAATAACACCATTCTTACAGCAATCATGGCAATCAATTAGGTGGTCGGTGGAAGGATGGTTGTAAATCGTTAATTTTTGACCGCTATGAACCGGGTTAAATTCCTGCATTGGGCACTTTTTTCTGATAAAAAAAAAATGCTCCAATGGCCCCCGATTCTTGCAAAAGTCCAACCCCACTAGCGAGTGCAAGTAACCAAACGGGGTCTGGCACATTTGTAAGTGCAAAGTCAAACTGCTTTTCACATGTGTAGACATGAGGTGTACTTACAGTAAAAGCAGTCACCTACTTCTACCCACCATGATTATCATGGCCTCTACCATGTGTACATTGGGTCTGTCTGTTGCACCTAATAGGACTGCTTGACAGCCAGCAATGGTGTTTCTATTCATCAATTTGTTGGCCTTTACCTCAAGTTAAATGTGGTGTAGCCTCAGTTTCACACATGCATTGAGGATTTGTTAGTCACATGCACATTTCGGAAGGGACAGCATTTATTCAACTATATATTTCTTCTACATAATCTTTAAGCTCAAAATTTGGTCCATAAGTCCCCATGATGAGGAGCTGCTTTAGTTGGTTGGCTATCCAGGGGACACCACATGACAGTCAGACTTTGCCCCCCCTTGAATATATAGGACCTGCTCAAGACAGGACCTATATTCCAACCCTACCAAGATTGTAAACATGATTAATGAATGTACATGCTTGTTCGATGGTACATATACTAAAATTTGATTTATGAATTCAATCCTCATGACCCCCCCCCCCCCACCCTTGTATTCTATATACAGTTACGAGCGTCATGCGTCATGTCTTCATCTCTGTCACCGTTTGCTTTTTTTTTGGAATGGCGCTCTCCTATTGGTTGGCTACGATCACGCCACCACTACGCGAGACACTTTGTTTTTGACTTTGCCCCCCCCACTCGTTTTTGGTGTTTGTAACTATTGTGTTGGAGCGGGTCGCTCCTTAAATAAATGCATATATTAGTTAATAACTAAATGGAATCCTCTCTTTCTTTTTCTCAGTATGAGACGCCTACGGAAGCCAACAGTACATAGACAGATAAAGCACATAGACTATAGTTATTAACTAATAAATGCATTTATTTAAGGCGCCAATTTATAATTGTAACAAATAGTATTTGAATAAAAACATTCAATCAGGTAAAACACGGGCGTTGCCCGGGTCATTCGGCTAGTAACTATATATAAGGGAGTAATAATTACTTTAACCTGAAATAAGCATATGCTAACAAGACCAAATTCAAATAAATAACTAATACATTGCATTTCAATAACAGTGATGTTACTGAAGCACCACATAGAATTTGATTATTTGGATTTGGTGTTTTTTTACCTTGGGATTCTTATCAACAATATGATATTTTACAATATCATTTTAATATGACCAATTTGTTCCTGTGGGGAGTTTTGACCTTCACTCATTCCCCAAGATTCTTTAGAAGGCTCAATTCCATTATTTGTTTTAAATCTATCTCCTTTTTTTTTTACAAACTCTTGATTTGTAGCTGGGGTCTGTATACACAATATACCTCACAGTTCCCAAATATGATCTGTAGTTCCAACTGTGTGTGTCAGATTGAGGTGACGGTGGCCGTGAGCCAGAACAACAAGAAGGACTACAATACCCGTCAAATCCTGGGTCTGGACATTGTAAGTTGATATATTGCCATGAAGTGCTAGAATTGAGATGGAACAGAATGGAAAAGAAAAGTAAAAGTAACAAATTAAATAAAATATGGAAGGAAAAACATAAACCCACAGATGTCTGAGAATATTGAGGGCATGATCCCTGATGTCTATGAGGATGACAGCATGATCCCTGATGTCTCTGAGGATGACAGCATGATCCCTGATGTCTATGAGGATGACAGCATGATCCCTGATGTCTCTGAGGATGACAGCCTGATCCCTGATGTCTCTGAGGATGACAGCATGATCCCTGGTGTCTCTGAGGATGACAGCATGATCCCTGATGTCTCCGAGAATGGCAGCATGATCCCTGATGTATATGAGGATGACAACATGATCCCTGATGTCTCTGAGGATGACAGCATGATCCCTGGTGTCTCTGAGGATGACAGAATGATCCCTGATGTCTCTGAGAATAACAGCATGATCCCTGATGTCTATGAGAATGACAGCATGATCCCTGATGTCTCTGAGGATGACAGCATGATCCCTGATGTTTCTGAGAATAACAGCATGATCCTTGATGTCTCTGAGGATGACAGAATTATCCCTGATGTCTCTGAGGATGACAGCATGATCCCTGATGTCTTTGAGGATGACAGAATGATCCCTGATGTTTCTGAGGATGGCAGCATGATCCCTGATGTTTCTGAGAATAACAGCATGATCCTTGATGTCTCTGAGGATGACAGAATGATCCCTGATGTCTCTGAGGATGACAGCATGATCCCTGATGTCTCTGAGAATGACAGCATGATCCCTGGTGTCTCTGAGGATGACAGCATGATCCCTGGGGTCTCTGAGGATGACAGAATGATCCTTGATGTCTCTGAAGATGACATCATGATCCCTGGGGTCTCTGAAGATGACAGAATGATCCCTGGGGTCTCTAAGGATGACAGAATGATCCTTGATGTCTCTGAAGATGACAGCATGATCCCTGATGTCTCTGAGAATGACAGCATGATTCCCTGATGTCTCTGAGAATGACAGAATGATTCCTGATGTCTCTGAAGATGACAGCATGATCCCTGATGTCTCTGAGAATGACAGCATGATTCCCTGATGTCTCTGAGAATGACAGAATGATTCCTGATGTCTCTGAGAATGACAGAATGATTTCTGATGTCTCTGAGGATGACAGAATGATCCCTGATGTCTCTGAGGATGACAGCATGATTCCTGATGTCTTTGAGAATGACAGCATGATCCCTGATGTCTCTGAGGATGACAATGATTCCTGTGATGTCTCTGAGGATGACAAAATGATCCCTGATGTCTCTGAGAATGACAGCATGATCCCTGATGTTTCTTAGGATGACAGCATGATCCCTGATATCTCTGAGAATAACAGCATGATCCTTGATGTCTCTGAGGATGACAGCATGATCCCTGATGTATCTGAGAATGACAGCATGATCCCTAATGTCTCTGAGGATGACAGCATGATTCCTGGTGTCTCTGAAGATGACAGCCTGATCCCCGATGTCTCTGAAGATGGCAGCATGATCCCTGGTGTATTTGAGAATGACAGCATGATCCCTGGTCTCTTTGAGAATATTGACAGTATGATCCATGATGTCTCTGAGAATATTGACAGCATGATCCATGATCCCTGATGTCTCTGAGGATGACAGCATGATCTCTGGTGTCTTTGAGAATGACAGCATGATCCCTGGTGTCTTTGATAATGACAGCATGATCCATGATGTCTCTGAAGATGACAGCATGAACCCTGATTTCTCTGAGGATGAGAGCATGATTCCCTATGTCTCTTTAGGGGCCAATTATTCTACAAAGAGAAAAAGGAGCCCCATATACTTTTGAGAGTTACTTGTATTTTTTTAAATTTTAATGATAACTGGTTTGTACTTACACACTTCCTTGTCATCAATATGTTTAAGCTATGTGCTGTAGTCACAAAAGTTATACATCAATTCCCTCCTACCGCTGTGTGCCCCACAGTTAGACCACCACGTGCTGTCCCGCAACTTGGCAGAGGCCCTGGACTTGAGCAAGCCCCTCCTGCTGGGAATGAGCCTGCGTGAGAGAGCTCCTATCAAAGCGAGGGAATTCTTGACTTTGAGATCCTTCCTCCTCTCCCATCTCAAGCCTCCACCTGAATAAAGTTCCTCCAGGATAGACGTCGGTGTTACCTCCATCTCCCCCAGTGAATGCCATTTGTTCTCTGAACTGAGAATTCAAGGCCAGTCATTCCCATCAATATACACGGCAGCTTTTGTCTCCATTTGTTTGTTTTTTTTTTCTCTTCATAAAACAAAACTTGTTTGAAGTTGTGATGGTGGTTCGAGTTCTACACATCTTATTTATTCTATGTGGAGGATCAATATTTCCCCCCTAACTAATTACGATTAAATGATTAAGAGAGAGAAAAACACCTTCTAATTATGATGAGTTTCAATTATAATGAGAGAAATTTAAAATAATTTTCAATTTTATATGTGAGTACATCCATACAATGGCAATTAATAAGTTAAAAAGGTTTGGTTGGAAATAGACTTCCACGTATCAACACAGGATCCTTTTCTTATACCCCCCCCAGTTAGTCGATACATAATTTTTCAGGATTGGGACAGAATTCCACATTTTTACAGATTAGGGGATACAAGAGTGAAATACAATATACAGTCTACTCTCGTTATAACGGCATCCTCGCTTTACGCGCTTTTTCGTTTTGTCCCAATCGACATCAATGTATTTTTCTCGATATAACGCCACTCCCTTGCTGTTCGCCTTCCGCCGCTGATTTTTCGTATCCCAAGTAGCAAAAACCACTCGTTATAGCGCCGCTCACAATGTCCCCCCGCTCCCCTTTTCCTGTCTGCATTTTTTCCGCCAGCGGCACCGGACTTTGTTTGCTGTTGACACAACAGATAACAGATTGTGTGAACAGCCAGCAGACCCTTTTCCTGCTTGTGCCTGGGACATACACAGTCGCTTCATCCTTTGCTAACGTCAACACAACCTTATTGTCGTATCATGAGTTCCCGAAGAGTAAACGTGAGTCGATCACCATTGAAAAGAAGAAGGAGATATGCCAGTTGGCAAGAAATAACCCTACGATGTCGAAGAATGAGATTAGAGAGCGTTTCTCACTTCCACGAACAACTGTCCATGATATTCTCACTCAGGCTGAGAAGTGGGAAAATTATACTGTTGGTTCTTCAAAGAGACAAAGAGTTGGAAAATTTAGTGACTTGGAAGATGCTCTCTTCAACTGGTTTACCCAAGTAAACCACCTTGGTGAAAACCATTTATACATATTATATACTAGGCGAATGACCCGGCTTCGCCCGAGAAATCCCTTGGGTGCAATTTCCTTCATACTAAAAGTATATCAATAATAAATATTAAAAGTGCCATAGAATAGCAATACAGAAGTAACACATAAACTACAGGAAAAAAGTGTGTGTGATGGCAAAAATTGTATTATATTAGTGTTTAGGTATTTGATTTAATTAATATAGTTGATATAATAATATATATTTATATTATATATAATATAAATAAGTTTTAAAAATTGTAAAAAAATTAAAATGCTATGGCCGGGAATTGAACCCGGGCCGCCCGCGTGGCAGGCGAGCATTCTACCACTGAACCACCGATGCTAAAAAAAAATGGCCATATTTAGGCATTCATTCCATTCCGGATTAGTCCGCGTAAAAAAAAGTTCTTCAAATGAAAAAAAGAAATAGCCAAAAATACTAATCAAAATGCAGCCGAAAATTTTCCTCAGGTTTATAAAAAGCGACATGCAAAATTTGGTACCAATTGGTTCAGTAGTTTTTGAGTTTATCGCGAAACAGACAGACAGACAGAAATTGACTTTTATATATATAGAGATTACAGAACCATACCTTTTTGAATGAATTTTGGGCTTTATTTATTTTTTCAAGGAGCTCTCAGAATAAGCTATGCTATAAATTGTTTGGACTTAGGAAAGATAATATTCTAAGATGCATCCTATATATATATACTGCCTCCAAAAAAAAAAAAAATTACTTTCCAAGCAGAAGCAGTTATCCTTGGTTTCTTGGGTGTTGGTGTGTGAACCCTATGATACCATTCTGCACTCAGGAATGTGATGGTACATTACCAGGATTCATTTCCAGCTACTCTTCTATTCAGAGAAAACCTACACCCTCAGTATGTTCTAAAAGATATTTACAAGCATATGACATTTTTCTTTCCCAAGGTAATAAGACTAAATCCAAATAAATAACAGCGTTGTTACCATCTTCAAATAAGACCAAATCCAAATAAATAAATAGTGTGTGACGTTTCGGTAACGAATGAAGATGGTAACAATGCTGTTACTGAAACATCACACACTATTTATTTATTTGGATTTGGTCTTATTACCTTGTGTTTATAATCCAAATTGTGCCTTATCATTTTTCTTTCCCCTTTTTTTTTGTGTGAGAAGTGGAGACACCCGTCTTGTTGTTATTACCTAGATTATAAATCTTTTGTAAGGTTTTCTGGACTCTCTCTCTACCATAACTAAGGTCCACGGCAGAATGTCAACGTGACAATTACTGAGATGCAGAATTACTGTTCTGGTTGTCTTGTTATTATATAAAATGTTTTTTTTTTTTAAATAACAAGAGTTTAAATGTGTTTATCTATAAACATATTCAACTGCTGGGAGGGTTGTTTACCACTAATGAGAGAACCAGGTCCTCCCATTATTTTTTATCACTGCAGTAAAGGTAATAGAAACTATTATTTCAAAAGTAACATACATGTCATAAATAGTTTAAAATTCTCAATATATTTAGTTCCTTCATCAATAAAAGCAAAGGTTGCCTCTCCTGTCAAAACGTCAACTAGTTTTGACAGGAGAGAGGCAACCTTTTATAGATCGATTTCCTCCAGCTGAAATTTATATTTTGGTCAACATAGATCTGGGCTAGCATTTAGTCAGTTAAGCACCTCTTTAGCAGATC
>CP092867.1:44687814-44768687 GCA_030710605.1 Cordylochernes scorpioides
ATACATCTAAGCTACAAGTTTTCACAACATTGCATCCTAATACAAATTATTTTTTGGGGGGAGGAGAGGGAAGTACAATAATTTGGCAAAAAAAATTGTGTGTTAAAAAGTATTTATTACTAGCGGACGTACCCGGCTTCGCCCGGGTTTTACCCGAGTAAAGGTTTGTCTAACGAATCTCTCGATAAAGTGAACATTTTTTCCCGGTCCCTTGAAAAATACTCGATAAGTTGAATAAAATAAATATTAATTGGTTCCTCGGTAATTGGATGTTAAAGGAATAGTATCTTGCCTTGGAATTGTATCATTATTCTTGTATGGACGTACCCGGCTTCGCCCGGGTTTTACCCGAGTAAAGGTTTGTCTAACGAATCTCTCAATAAAGTGAACATTTTTTCTCGGTCCCTTGAAAAATACTCGATAAGTTGAATAAAATCAATATTAATTGGTTCCCTCGGTAATTGGAAGTTAAAGGAATAGTATCTTCGCCTTGGAATTGTATCATTATTCTTGTCTCAAATAAATTGCCGTGTCATCCTGAATTTTGTCTTTCCTAATTTTCTACATTACAAAATCATCGTATCATCATGATAATATTTAGAGCAGATTGTTGAATTATAACAGATAAATTAGAATATTTATCTTGATTATTTTAAAGCGAAAAGTTATTTCAAAAATTTTATTTGCTAGAAACCTTCCCAGTACTATACTAAATAACTTCCCAAAGTTTCATGGCGTTCCAATGAGTGGTTTGGTCAGGCATAAAGGACAAACAGACACACACACACACACATACATTCATTTATATATATATAAGATTCACATACGATTTTTTTTTGCGAACGGGAATTAGTTGAAAGATTTTGATATTGAAGAGATAGGACGGTGATTAAGCATGGGCGGTATGGGGTCGCCGTGTATAAGCCTCCCCAAACACACAAAAACAAGCAATAAAACTACCTTCGTAAAACTAACTACAGATTTAACTATTTCAGCATTCAAATATAAAATTAAATTTCGGGAATATAGTATTTGTGTACTGAAAGAGGAACATCTCTCTTCAAATATTCACTAAAACAATGCATTAGGTCTCAGTAAACAGGTAGATTTTGTTTGAATTTACCAAAACTGGTGTTGTCGCTCATTTTATCATCACCTTTAAGATTTTTACTTTAGTGATTACATAATGATTGTTATAATGCTTATTTGAAGTGAGAAGTACATATTTTAGTACGATATTCAAATATATAGCAGTGTAATGAAGAGAGAGTATAAGTGTTGAAGAGTGAAAGCAAGACGACACGTGACGTCATTTTAGTTCCTGGCGCCATCGCCTGGAGGAGCCACAGACAAAAACAAGCCACCCTAACCTTCCCCATGTAGTTGTTTTGTTTTGTATAACGTCTTATCTTTTACCTAATAAATACTTACTTTAAATACATTTTCTCCTCTTTTATCTGCTTACCACAAAAGGTTATGGGCCCAGCACGCTTCCACTGCGCGGAATAAAAGAAGAAAATAATTAAATAAAGCAAGTAAGTGAATATTCAAATATTTCTTCCTATTAACGACGCCATAAGCTCGCAACTAGGCTTAAGAAATTACCCCACGTTTTGAAAATTTTCTGTAATAGTGTAATATCGTTTCAAAATGCCGGATAGGTTTGAATATATGGTAAATAAGTTTACGTCAACAAGGATTATTGGATTTAGTGGAAGGCATAGATGTTAAGCCTGAAGAAGAATCCCAAAAGGTAGCTTGGAATAAAAGGAATGATAAAGCAATGGTCATAATCTCGACGGCCATTGTTTTCAAGCAATTGGAACATCTAATTATACTGCTTAGAAACAGTGGACAAGGCTCAAGTCCATTTATGAGCAGAGATCTACTACAAGTTTGCTGGCTATTCAACAACAATTTTATAGCTATAAAATGAATGAAAAGGATGCTATGTCAAAGCACATATCCAAAATTGAAGGGTTGATTAAACAGCTCTGTGAATTAGGAGAAAAAGTTAGTGAAGCTGCTTTCATGGCAAAAGTACTTGGATCTTTGCCATCTAAATATGCTAATTTTTTAACTGCTTGGGATTCTGTCACACAAACAGAGCTAACAAAAGAAAATTTGATTGCAAGACTTCTTCAAGAAGAAATAAGGTTGGATCAGAAAGATCAACAAGATGATGCAACAGCTTTTAAGGCAACAGCTAACTACAATTGGAAGAAAAACAAAACATGCAACTATTGCAAAAGACCTGGTCATTTTTGGGCAGAATGTAGAAATAGACTGAGAGACCAAAAGTAGAAAAATAAGAACTCTCTTCAACCAGAAAACAGAGACATGAATAGATCAAGAAAACATGAAGACAGTGGAAGGAGTGCATTCATTTGTGAAAATGAGGTTTTGTCTTCAATCAAAGATGTGTGGTACCTCGAAAGTGGTGCATCCGAGCATATGACAAATCGAATAGACTGGTTTTCAGAATTCAATGAACTTGATGAAGAATACCAAGTCAAGCTAGGAGATAACCATGTCATCAATGCTTCTGGAAAGGGAACCATTTTGATCTCATGTTATGTTGACGGTGAATGGACAAAAGGAATATTAAAGAATGTGTTATATGTGCCAGAAATTCATAAAAATCTCTTCTCTGCCGGAGCAGCAACAAATTTGGGAAATAAAATAATAACAAAAAAGGAAATCTGTAATATCTTCATGAATGACAAGAAAGTTGCCTGTGGAACTAAAGGATCAAATAACTTGTACACAATGCTCTTCAAGGTAACACATGAAGCTGAAGCCAATACTGCAAATGCGTACTCTCTCACATGGTGGCATCGTCGATTAGGACACATCAATGTGGACACAATCAGGATGATGGCCAAAAATGGACAGTTTAGTAATCTTAAGCTGAGAGAAGAAAAGGATTTCTTTTGCGAGGCCTGTAAGTACGGAAAACAACAATGCCAATCATTCCGCTCCATCGAGAATAAACAACAGTATGAGGTAGGTGAATTAATTCATTCTGACCTTTGTGGCCCAATGGAATCTCAGTCATTAGGAGGTTCAAATTACTTTCTTCTTTTTAAAGATGATCAAAGTGCATACAGAGTTGTTTACTTTATCTCTATATATATAAAAGTCAATTTCTGTCTGTCTGTTTCGCGATAAACTCAAAAACTACTGAACCAATTGGTACCAAATTTTGCATGTCGCTTTTTATAAACCTGAGGACAATTTTCGGCTGCATTTTGATTAGTATTTTTGGCTATTTCTTTTTTTCATTTGAAGAATTTTTTTTACGCGGACTAATCCGGAATGGAATGAATACCTAAATATGGCCATTTTTTAAAGCATCGGTGGTTCAGTGGTAGAATGCTCGCCTGCCACGCGGGCGGACCGGGTTCGATTCCCGGCCGATGCATTTTTTAAAACAATTTTTAAAACTCATTTATATTATATGTAATATAAATATATAATATTATATCAACTATATTAATTAAATCAAATACTTAAACACTAATATAATACAATTTTTGCCATCACACACACTTTTTTCCTGTAGTTTATGTGTTATTTCTGTATTGCTATTCTATGGCACCACACTAATATTTATTATTGATATACTTTTTGTATGAAGGAAATTGCACCCAAGGGATTTCTCGGGCGAAGCCGGGTCATTCGCCTAGTAAGGCATAAAAGTGATGTGTTCACTAAATTCAAAGAATTTGATGCCCTAATTAAAAATCAGTTTGGCAGATCAGTTAAAATTTTCAGAACTGATAATGGAAATGAATATGTCAATCAATCTTTTTTAGATTATTTAAGAAAGAATGGCATAATTCATGAAAGATCTGCTTCTTATACGCCCCAACAGAATGGCTTTGTTGAAAGAGATTTAAGGACTATTTTAGGACTTAGTCGATCAATGCTACATGACTCAGGGCTAGAAAAGAATCTGTGGGCAGAAGCTGTTAACACAGCTGTCTATGTTCTTAATAGAACACTTTCAAATAACGAGAAAACTCCTCTTGAACTTTGGAGTGGCAGAAAGTCAACTTTCAAACATTTCAAAATCTTTGGTTCTGAAGCCTATGCTAATATACCTAAACAATTTAGGTCAAAATGGGATAGTAAAACTAAGAAAATGATATTCGTTGGATATGAGCATACTTCTAAGAATTATAGACTTTATGATCCTAAATCCGGACAGATTGTAGTTTGTAAAAATGTAACTATTAGAGAAACCAATCCTGTTGACACATACGACACTCAGATGAAAATTGCACCTATATCAATTGAGAGTGAGGGATCCTCGCAACATCAAGATGAGGATTCTACTCAGGAGGGAACGTGTGGGACAACTCACTCATACAATCTTAGACCTAGAAAGACATCACAGTGTGATGTTGCTAGTGCATGGATAGCTGGAGCCTAGAGCCAGTTACTTATGAGGAATCAATGTCTAGTAAAGATAAAATAAATTGGGAAATTGCTATGAATGAAGAGAAACAGGCTCTTATTAAAAATAAAACATGGGAATTGATGGACCTTCCTGATAATGCAAAAGCTATAGGATGTAAATGGATTTTCCGCATAAAAAGAAAAGGCAATGGTGAAATTGATCGTTATCGAGCAAGACTGGTGGCCAAAGGCTTCAGCCAAAGAAGAGGTATAGACTATAAAGAGACCTTTGCCCCAGTTGTAAGATATGACTCTGTCAGAGTCTTGTTGGCCTTAGCTACTGTCATGGACATGGAAATTATGCAATTCGACATAAAGACTGCTTTTCTTAATGTTGATCTTGACGAAGATATCTATATGCAAATTCCAGAAGGAATAGAAGTTGAAAATAAAAACTTGGTTTGTAAACTAAAGAAAAGTTTATATGGACTAAAACAATCACCCAGAATCTGGAATGAGAAATTCACATATATTTCTTAAAACAATTTCAGTTAACCCAATCACAAGCTGATCCATGTGTGTTCTACCAAACTAAGACTGATGCGAAAATATTCTTAGCTCTTTATGTAGATGATGGTATAATGATGAATACTTCAAACAACCTGTTGAAGGAATTAGCCCAATATCTGTCCTCACATTTTGAAGTCACCATCTCCACGCAAAACCAGTTTGTAGGCTTAGAGATAGATAAAGATAAAGAAAAAGGTCTCATATTTCTAAGTCAAACCAGTTATATAAAAAGAATACTTGATAAATTCAACATGACTTCATGCAATTCTTCAGGGACTCCTGTTGACCCCAACATGAAATTGACAAGAGAGAGCATCAATGATACTCATGACATGCATAACGTTCCATATGCTGAAGCTATTGGATGTTTGATGTTTCTTGCCGTCTGTACAAGACCTGACATAGCTTTCGCCGTTAACAAGCTAAGTAGATTCATGACAGCTCCTGTTCTCACACATTGGAATGCTCTGAAAAGAATCTTCAAATATTTGAAAGGAACTTTGGACTCAGGCATCCTATACAAAAGAAAAGATGTGATTAAATTAATTGGATACTCTGATGCTGACTTTGCTGGTGACATTGATACACAACGGAGCACTTCAGGATACATCTTCCTACTTGCAGGAGGACCAGTCACTTGGACTAGCCAAAGACAATCAGTTGTGGCTTTATCTACCACAGAAGCCGAATACATTGCAGCAAGCATGGCTTCAAGGGAAGCTGTATGGCTTAAACTACTGATCAAGGAACTGACACCCAATGATAATCCTGTTCCTTTAATGATTGACAACCAGAGTGCTATTAGACTGATCTTGAACCCAGAATTTCACAAGCGCACTAAACATGTTGATGTCAAGTTTCACTTTATACGTGAACAGCACAAAATGAAAATCATCAAGATATTCAACTGTCCAACAGAAGAACAATTGGCTGATCTTCTCACAAAGGCTCTACCAGCAACACGCTTTAAAAGATTTTTTAAAGACATTGGAATGTCTGCCTTGCTTTCAAGTGGAAGTGTTGAAGAGTGAAAGCAAGACGACACGTGACGTCATTTTAGTTCCTGGCGCCACCGCCTGGAGGAGCCACAGACAAAAACAAGCCACCCTAACCTTCCCCATGTAGTTGTTTTGTTTTGTATAACGTCTTATCTTTTACCTAATAAATACTTACTTTAAATACATTTTCTCCTCTTTTATCTGCTTACCACAAAAATAAGTTTATATAAAATAATGTAATTCCATGCTTCCTATTACAATTTTTAATTCTCTCTTTACTTTCAATTTTAATAACAAGTGTTTGGTTGTTCTCATTTTCCTAATCCCAAACTCTGCAAAATTGAGCCCATTCAATTTAGGCTTAATATAACCACTGATATTTTGCTAACCTTTCTGAACTTCTTAAAGGTAAATATGAGTTCTAGTGGAATTCTATAGAAAACTCTAACATTATTAAATAATTTTATTATTTATCCGCCAAAAGATCAGTCGAGAGATGGAAAATATTGGAAAAGTTTGGAGGGAGAATGGCCATTTTCATTGTCTCGGGTTGGTCCCTTTGAAGCGAGCTTGTAGGAGAGAGATGCCAGGCATTGAAGTCACTTGCTGTGAATAAAAGAAGGGTTGTATTCCCAGATGACGATAAATGGTTATATGAAGGTAATCGTGCTCAGGATTTGGGGCTCAGAGAATTGAGAGTTGTTTTTTCAAGTTAGGAAGCTTTAATCCAAGTGGGGTCTCGTGAGACTTCAGCAGGTTGGTGGTGAGCGAGGATTTCAGCTGGAGAATCAAGAGATTGAGTTCATGGTTTCCTTGATATCAAAAGATGTTTTTTGGTCAGGATAACCGCATTGGTTCAAGATGGCCATTGGACAAGTGATGAGCATATTTTTCATCATTAGAATAATTCTTGTTCAAGATACTTGAGGGCAATACAAGGTCTGGTTCAGTTTCCAACAGGCAGGGATAAGACTTCAGCTCCAGATAATCAGAGGACGTGGCAAGAGCTTTTCTTCAAGAGACCCAGAGTTCCGAGAAGCATCGTGGGGGCAAATTTCCTGGCATCAGCTAATTGGAGGGACCATGGCCATCAAAAAGGGGCGAGACTGGCTAATAAGAGAGATGAATAACTATAGGCGGCTTTTTCAAGACCTTGTATAACTCACTTCATGACTAATTTTGCCATGTGTTCTTTGATAGTACACCCAAAGCTATGCCTGCATGTAACAATTGTTAATGAAGCTGTATTAGTTGTGCCAAAGGTTGGGATTGTGCCATTTCTTAGATTAGCAATCAGACCCATTTTATTACACTCATTTTATTACAAAATTGTGTTATTTTGTATTGTCAGACTTAGGGACATAATTAAAAAATTTTGATCTAAAATGACAATCAATAAAATAATTTTGAATAAAATTGCCAATGAAAGAAATTAAACCCTGAAGGTCCTACAGGTCCCTAAGCCTAACAAAACAGAATAAAATAATCTTGTAAATAAAACGAGGATAATAGTAGTAGTCTGAATATCTAAGATAAAAAATGGCACAAGGCCACGCCAAAGGCACAATGAACACGACAACTTTAACTAAAGTCACACACAGACATAACAGTGGATATACCACCAAAAAACAACACGACAAGATTACAGTCACAAAGTAAGCCAGGCAAAGCCAGTAAAAAACACGCCTACAGAAACCCATCTCTCTCAAATGCCGTCTCTCTGTCAAATTTAACAAAAGAACCCTCCTTGGTTACGAT
Source organism: Cordylochernes scorpioides (assembly GCA_030710605.1). Classification (NCBI taxonomy): domain Eukaryota; kingdom Metazoa; phylum Arthropoda; class Arachnida; order Pseudoscorpiones; family Chernetidae; genus Cordylochernes; species Cordylochernes scorpioides. Next base: position 44,695,545 of record CP092867.1, read on the forward strand.
TTCTTTAACTCTTTTATCTTTGAAAAATTATTATATTTTATATAGATATCCAAAATTCAAACATATTCGAAAATAAAGGACATTTATTAACACTTTTTTTTTGTCACGCCACACCTATCTTACATACCTATTTATTGAATACGAAAAACTGTTTAAAAAAAGAGATTATTTCAAACTTGAAATTTATTTTAAAAATATTATATTTAACTTGCTTCCATGTCTATCTGTCCATGCTTCCATGTACATTGCTTCCATGTCTGTTAAAAACGAACCTATCCTAGGTATGAGCTACCATATAGTATAAAAGAAGAATGCTACAGATTGTATTAATTGAGTTGAAGCATAACAAGCGAAATATGGAGGTTGATAGCAAAAAGGGGCAGTATACATTTTAATAGGGAGTAGGATCTTGAAAACTAATGAATCTAACTTGACTAATTAAGATAAATAAACTATACTAACATAATTATTATATTACAATTCAAAATATACTGCAGAATATGCAGGTAATGAAGGTTTTGTTTTGGGGGAAAATGAAATGAATAATAACCTAACAAACCTATTATAAAATTTCAAAAAATAATTTGGGTACAAATTAGTTTAATTTATTACTAGTCTATGAAATAGAGAGAGAGAGAGAGAGGATAAATGAGGAGGCTATTATAATGATGACGTCTCAATAAGATATAGCATAATCAGACTTTTTTGTGTTTTTTTTGGCTACTCAGGTTGCCACAAAGATACACACGTGAGTTCGAAGGGATGCATAAAAAGTTAGTGCTTTATTATACGTCTCACTTGACAGAAGGAATACAATGAGTGGGACCTCCCCATCTGAAGAATTCTTGGGGCCGTTGATGTAACTCTTGAAAAACCTTCCTCTCCACACTATACATGCACAGCTTGGACTACACCGGCTTGTAGGCCGCTCCGATGTCAGTCTCTCCTGGCACCGCCATACAGGATCATCCACACGCCCCGGAGGCAAGTCGCCACGTCTTCTCCTTGCCGCAGATGTAACCAGACTCTGTCCTCCCCAACACAGGAATGCTGTTTTTGGCGCCTACCACATGACAGCGGGGGCAGTTGGTGTCCCCCCTGTTTCCGCAACTTGACTCTGGTATCTTTGCCTTGTCATCCATATTACAATATGATAAAATAGAAACACAAGAATAAATGATAAAAATTGAGAAAACATACAAGGTAAAATGATAAATGCAATAAAAATTATTTACAAAAAAGGAAAATTAAGAACTTATTATAAGTGAGAAACTGAATTAAAGAAAACATAAAGATATTATTTTGAACTGAGGGTATAAGTTGACGCAGAGGGTTGATGAGGGTACAGGGGATGTATAAATATGTTCCTGCTAAGGATAATCTCAATAAGTTCAGCAATGCAGTACTGACTTGTGTGAATGGGGTGCTGTTTTCATTAATAGAACGCTCAAGATGTTCTGTCTGTATGATTATCTCATACAGGGAACAGAGAGGTAGATGAACGAAATGTACTGCTGCCAATTATTATTGTACCCAGCTTGAGTGATAATTTGTAATGATGATAATGATGATCTGGGTGATGAGTAAAAAAATAATCTAGCTCAGTATCCTGAATTCACTATTGGGAATGGTATAATGAGGAAGGATCTTCCAATTGGATTAATCAATATAAAAATGTTGGTCAGCAGAAATCTTTCGGGGAAATGCATGAAGTTGGGAGGAGTTGGGTTAAGGAAGGTGTGGGTAGGAGAGGTTAGGAGGAGTCAATTATAAACTAAAAAACTAATGAAAAATAAAAAAAATGTCAAACTATTAAAAATATTATTTATAAATGCTACCAATTCTTGCAAATTCAATTGTCATGTTGAATGAGTATGTTGAAAAATTCTGAAAGTAATTATTAAATTAATTGCTTTTATATATATTTTTTTATTTGGTTAACCCAGGTTCCTGGAGTGTACAGAAGCTTTTATATAACTTCAATGAGGGTATTGGATGTCATATGTCGTCATATATACTGGAAGAATTGGATAACAGTTATGTTAAACATTAAATTGTGAAGATCAGTTTTTCCCAATAAATCAATTTGAAAAATTAAAAATCCATTTATGAAATATATAGTCTTTCAAGTACTTCATTTTATAGCTTTATTAATATTAAATTTTAATAAGGCTTATATATAAATGGCTGTCGTTCTACACCTGTTTGTAGAACAGGCTATTATTATAGTATTATCATATTAATGCATTGTATTAACAAACATAATAAACAATCAAATATTGACATCACTTTTTATGAAACCAAAATAAGCAGTCTGATATTTGGCTATTATCAATTTATATGGGGTTTAATTCCTTCAAATTTCTTAATATACATTTCATATCAAAAAGTATGAATTAGTTATTGGTTGGATTTTGTGAGTAAATAGGCTTTTAATAGCTCTTTTAAATTGCATTTTCTTATATTTAAACCTACTGATAAATATATGTCATAATTTGTACATAACTGTATGCAAACCCGACCCAATATGTATGCAATGTATGTTTTAAAAGATTTAATAAAGAACAAGGCTTAACAAAATCTGGGAGAGAAGGCCTAACAGAAGACAATCATTAGCAGGGTTTATTATCCCGGAACTCATAAAAATTGAGTTCAAGAACCTATCACTTCCTGGTCAAGTCAGAACAAGTCCAAAAGACAAAGAATTAGCAAAGACCAATCAGAAAGCAGCTCATTTAGCCACGAGCCTATAGCGAACTTACACGTCACGAACGGTCAGCCAATGAAAAAGAAGAAGAGTTTTCGTCTTAAATCGGGACCGAGGTATAGTCAGTTAGCGGCTGGACACCATCAAGTTGGGAGCTGGACAGCACGGAGTTAGGAGCTCGGCACCATCGCAACCAGTTAGCCATAGGAATCAGCTTGGAGCAAAAACCCATCTCCCCTCCTCAGATAAGTTAATTTTCAATCATGCAATAGAAAGCAGATAGTCAACTTCGATCAATTCCTCACTCCTTCTCTCCCTAGATTACTCGCCTTTTCCAACTCATCCAACCCCGTGTGTTTTCGTTATTTTCTCCTGTTGTGAACACCTTACCACTCAGCATCAACGACTCGCCAACACCTCATCAATTATCAATCAACATCAAAAGATTACGCAACGATAATACGATATATATTTTTTTATTTAAGAGTTTTAATTGAAAAGAGTTGAAGTGGACTTTAAACCTTCCTTTTATAAAAATATATGCTGGGTTTTGCCCATTAAATATTTTATTCAAATACTATTCTTTACACACACAATTATAAATTGGCGTCGTGGATGTCACTCTTGTGAAACGTCCCGCTCCAAACTTTGTATGTTTTAAAATATAAAAATAAAAATGTAAATTTTCACAACGATATTTGAAATTTGTATTATTTTTATTTTTATATGAGTATATTTTAAATTTGATATATACATAAAATGATAACAAGTGATTTCTTGCCCCAACGCCGTCATTACGTCACTCAAGGTCACTATCTAATCTCGTCGCGACGTGGGAGGACTCCACGTGGTCGTTTACTTCTCGAAGTTGTCGCAGTGAGGCGCTGGTTACAAGTGAAATAGGGAAAATTTGTTGATAATTTGTTAAAAACTCCAAGGATATTCGAGAGAGAAGCCTGAAAATTTGCCTATAAGTTTTTCTAGATTCAACTCCATATACTATTAAAATTTCAGCCAGATTAGTTACATATTGTGGAGGTGTATAGTAGACAAACCTACATACATACACTGACTTTAATATTCATAGGGAAAACTTGGCCTCGCCCATGTTCTGTTTGAGTGAATATTTCACTGAAATAATCATGTTCCTGCCTTAATTAAAAATTAGTTTGTGTTTTTCTCAAGTAAATGATCCTCGAAGGAATTCAGTAATATTAGCATCAGGCTTTATGACCACGAATTAAAAGCTAGTCTAATATTTGACTTTTTTCAAATTATAAGAGCAAATTCGTCTCTTTCAGATCTCTCATCTTTCATTCATAAAAATGTGTAAATTAGGTATTGGTTTAATTTGAATAGGCTTTTAATAGCCTATATTTTAAGCTGAAACCATTAATTTTCCTACTTGTTTATTTCGTGAAATTTGTGATAGAAGTTTCAATTGAAAAGAGTGAAGGTTTTCTCCATTTTAACCTTTTTAAATTTTTATAAGCTTCTCGAGTGAATGTTCCGCAGAAAGAACCTCTTTGATATGCGCCCATAAAAATATACATCAATTATATTATAATTTTTCTGATACTTTCTAACACTTAAAATATGAAAACTATTCAGTACTTGGTTAATTTTAATTTTTCTTGGTTGAAAATGTGTTGGCTTCCGTAGGCGTTTCTTACTGGGAAAAAGAAAGAGAGGATCCAATGAAATAATTTAGTAGTGTTTATTAGAACAAAATCATAATAGTGAACAACAAATATAACAGAGAGTACCGTCGTCTTCCGGGTATTCCTTCTACTGGGGAGCTCGGATTCTATATTCTGTGCGTTTATAATCTGTTTATCTGTGGCTCTCTGGTCGGGATGGCGCCTACATTCGGCCATTCCTGGATTTCAATCGTCCTCGATTGAACCTTGCGTTGCAGGAACGTCGTGGGTTGCGTCGGGGGGTATCTTCTACTTCTGGCTCCTCGTCCGGACTTTCTTCTGTAGCTGAGTCATCTTCTTCACTGTGCCAAGACTTCAGTTGACTGATATGGGCCGTTGTCGTGTAGAACCGTCCACTGGTTCTTTCGCTTAACTGAGTCACTCTATACGTGTCGCTTGGCAGAACCTCGGTAATTATCAAAGGTCCTCGATATTTGGGTTGTGCCTTGGTTGGTTCACCCGTCATTTTGGGTACATGCCTCATCACTACAATTTCTCCTACTTCGAATTGGATTGTACGGCACCTCTTCTTATCGTAGTATGTCTTCATAATTTCTTGTTTGTTCTCAATTTGGGATCTCACACTCTCTTGAATTCTATCCGGCTCGGTCCATGGGTCCACGTCTTCGTCGGCTAATCTTCTAAGTATCCCATCGTGGAATCGAGGGGAATAGCCGTGGAGTGTTTCGAACGGTGTTTTATTCGTCGTCTTGTTCACCGCATTGTTCAGGTCTCGCTCTACCTCCTTGATCTTCAGGTCCCAATCCTTCCGTCGCGGATCCTCGATACTGGTTGCTATAGTGGACAATACTGTTCGGTTCACTCTTTCGACCATCCCGTTCCCTTGCGGATGTTTCGTAGAGTTCAGAGTATGATGTATTCCATTTCCTCGACAGAATTCTTCAAATTGCCTTGAGGTAAAACATGACCCTCTGTCGCTGATGATCTTGTCGGGTAGTCCGAAATCATTCACAAAACTTTTCATTACCTTCAGGACGTTCTGCGTCGATGTATTCCTTACAGGGCTTAATCGGACAAATCTTGTCAGATTATCGACAATCACTAAAAGTTCCTGGTTACCTTTTGTACTTCTCACGAAGGGGCCTACGTGGTCCATGTGTACGATGGAAAACGGTCTCTTGCCTGACTTAATGGGATGTAGGAAGCCTTGTTGTTTTCCACCGGGAACTTTGTTAAATAGACACTCGAGACACATAGCCACATGGCGTCGAACGTACCTCTTCATTGAAGGAAACCAGTACAATTCCTTAATTTTGTTGACAGTCCTATCAGTCGCAAAATGTCCCATTAGATCATGGAATTTGACAACTAAGCTTTTCCTCATACTTTTGGGTATAACATACAGGGCTCGTTCCTCTTCTCCATTTTTCACCATGCGGAAAAGTCTGCCTCCTTTGTAGCTGTAGTCGTTAATTCTATTTTGTTCTCCTACTGTCCTATCACACGGGTCCTTTCGAAAGATCTGGATCAGGTCTCTCAATTCAGGGTCGGAATGCTGAATCATCAAGATTTGTTCTTCCAGTGTGATTGTGAGGCACACTTCAAGGTTTTTCTCCACGATTTCCTCCATCGTGTCTCTAGGGTCGTCGACTGGAGCTCTACTCATTCCGTCTACGTGGGCCATCTTCTCCCCTGGTTTATGTCGAATTTCGAAATCGTATTCCTGAATCAGATTGTACCATCGCGCTATCTGAGGATTTGTAGTCTTCTTCGCGTTCATGTAGACCAGTGCTTGGCAATCTGTAACCACTGTAAACTTGATTCCTACGAGGAACTGACGTAGTCGATCCAAGGTCCACACTATCGCCATCAGCTCCAATTTGCTTGAGTGGTACATCTTCTCGGCCTCTGTTGTCTTCTTGCTCACACAGTAGACCAAGCGCCATTTGCAGTCCTCGTCCATCTGTAGCACCATTCCTGCTAATCCCTCAGCACTCGCATCGCAATGTACTTCTGTCTTGAGTTCAGGGTTGTAATGAGCTAGTACCGGATATTCGACCAGATCCTTTCGTAGTCCTCCAAATGACCTTCGCTGTTCTTCCTTCCATTCAAATTGTGAACCTTTCTTCGTAAGTCTGCTTAGCGGTTCTGCTTTCCTCGCGAAGTCCTTTACAAATCGTCTGAAGAAGTTCGTCAGTCCCAGAAAGCGTCGTATGTCGTGGACATTCTTGGGTTCTGGAAATTCTTCTATCGCCTTGATCTTTCTTGGGCCTGGCTTAAGTCCGCCTGTACTGATGACATACCCTAAGAACTCAACTTCCCTCCTTCCGAACTCACATTTGGAGGGTTTCAGTGTCAACTTCGCTGATCTTATTCTTTCGAGGACTTCCCTCAACCTTTCGATCATCTCCCGCCAATCCTTTGCCGGGATAATCACGTCGTCGAGATAGCAGAATGCCTTCTTGTTCAGCAGCGGACCTAGGACAGTGTGCATCAGTCTTTGGAATTCAGCTGGTGCGTTGGCGAGTCCAAAAATCATCCTTTCGAATTGACCTGTATCATCTGGGGTGATGAATGCTGTCTTTAATTTTGCCTTATCGGTCAGTGGTATCTGCAGATATCCATGCGCCAGATCCAGAGTGGTGAAGAATTTCGCATTCCTTAGGCCTTCCAGAAGGTCGTCTATCCTTGGTAATGGGAACTTGTCCTTAACTGTTTGAATGTTGAGTCTCCTATAATCTACCACCAGACGATGATCTCCAGTTTTCTTCCTCACAAGTAGGACGGGACTAGCGTAGGGTGATCTAGTTTCCGTGACTATTCCATTGTCCTTCCACTCTCTGACAATCTCCCTGATTGCTTCGCGTTCACTTGCAGTCGTCTTATACGGTCTCAGACAGACTGGCTTGCTTCCATCAACCTCCTTAATGTCCATCTTGGTGACATCGGTGCACCCTAATTCCTCCATGCCAAGAGCGAAACAGTCTCTATACTCGTTTACTACATCTAGGATTTCTTGTCTCTCTTTCGAAGTCAGAGAATGATTGACGTTGATGTCCTCAGGCAGTATGGGGCGCTTACGTTTCATTTGGTCTTGTCCTTCCCTCTTCTCTTCATTTTTAGTCTGAAACGAATCCTCTGCGACGTCCAGGTTAACAACAATATCATCAAGGTTCAGTAGTTCAACTCGCCCTACACATTGGTTCTTCCTTACTCTCAACTTGCCCTTGCCAGCTGAGATGATGGGTACGGTCGTCTTTCCGTCGACCACTTCCAATAGGGAATCGACACAGGCGTCATCTACTCCTGTGAACAATACATATCCGTCCTTTACCTCGTCTGTGATTGCACTTGTAAAGTTAATGGAGTCGCTCTCCAACTGAACAGTTTCGGTTGCTCTCAGTTCGATGCGACGCGACTTGATTTCTTCTTGCAGATTAGCAAACGGAAATTCGGATGAATAGCCAATATGCAAGTTTTTACCAATTCTGGCGAAGGATACGTAGGGCAGATCTGTCCATGTTCTTCCAATTAATAGGTCATAGGGTTGGGCATCATCGTTGACAATGAATACAGTGATTTCCCTTCCGACGATGCCATCAATCTCCAGGTCGACTGTCGTCTTCCCAACGGTCCTGGCAGCTGGTGCAGTCTGGTTACCGATGCCGTACAGACTAGTCGAGTCTGGTTCGATGTCGACGCTGATCCTCCTTGCGACCGATTCTCTCATTAGACAACTGCTGCTCCCGGTGTCTATCATTGCCTTCACGGTTTCCTTGTTGTCGATCTTGACATCCTTCAAATATACATCTGGCGGGACAGTCTCCAGTCCTTCGACTTCCAGGTTGGCTACTTTTAGTCCTTCTTTGGGTCTTGTGCAATTCCTTTCCTTGTGTCCCGTTTGACCGCATCCTCGGCATGTCAACGTAGTCCTGGGTGCTGGGCAGTCTCTGGCAATGTGTCCAAACTGATTGCAGTTGAAGCACTTCGGTTCTCCCTTGTCGTTTCTGATTGCACGGTTGACCATTCTCCTCAAGGTGTTAGGGTACGTTTCACTGATTTCGTTCCTTGCAGCGTCTTGACCCGAAACATTCGTTCCTTGTTTAGTCTCTTTAACTTCGCTTTGGTTGGGGAATCTCGCAGATTTCTGCTGAAACGACGGTGGTATGAGGTGTTTCGCATTCCAATGCGGAGGTCCCATCTCGGTGCGAACATTTTCGTACTCGTCCAGTTTATCCGCCAACTCATCTGGGTTGTTTAACTTGGTCCAATCGTCAATGAGATGATTACGCAGCACATTTGGAACTTTTTTCTTTAGCTGGTTAGTGACGGACAAATCCTTTAGGGCGTCGAAATTTTCCACGTTCATTCCTTCGATCCATTCGTTGAAATATCCTCGCAATTCGAAAGCGAAGTCTCTCCAGGAACCCTTTTGAGATCTCTCGTGCTTCTCGAATTTTTGTCTGAATTGTTCGGGGCTCAACTTGTACCGTTTTAGGAGCAACCTTTTCACGAACCTATAATCGCCGCTTTGTTCTTCTGTTTCCCGAGCGATTAATTGAGTCATTTCGTAAGGTAGCAATCCTAGGAGGCTGAACGCCCATTGGTCTTCATCCAATCCTAGTCGCTTTGCCTGTCTTTCGAAAAGAATTAGGTAAAAACTCAAATCATTGTCCTTCGACTCGTACTTGGGCATCAGTTTACGTATCTCGTAATGTGCGTCATTGCTGGTACTTCGAGACGTATCGTTGTTTCCGCGTGTAGTCCGGATGCGCAGCTTCTCAAGCTCGAATTCCATTACCATTTGTTCTTTTCGTTCGATTCGTTCCCGATCCTCGATTCGTTTCCGATCCTCGATTCGTTCCCGTTCTATACGTTCTGCTTGCTCTGTTTGTGCTGTTTGTTCCATTCGCTCCCGTTCTGCTCGTTCTGTTTGTTCCCGTTCCTCGATCAGAGTCTCCAACAGTTGCTTTGTGAATTCTTCTTCGTAAGATTGACTATTCAGGATAAGGCGTTTTAAGTCGACGATCCTGCTCTCTGGCGGTACTACCTCGCCGAGTTCATACGCCAACTTGCTCAAATCGCATTTCCTTACTTTCGCTAAGTAAGTCATGTTTTTCAAAAGGAAAAATAAGCAAGGCAAAGTTTTTTTTTTTTCTTTTTACCGCGATACTTTGCGATAATACTTTTTATTTGTTTCTTCAATTTACTTTAAAAATACTTTCTTTAGAATACTTTACTTTACTTTAAAATACTTTCTTTAGAATACTGTACTTTACTTTAAAATACTTTCTTTAAAATACTTCACTTTACTTTAAAATGCTTTCTTTAAAATACTTTCTTTAAAATACTTCACTTTAAAATACTTCACTTTACTTTAAAATGCTTACTTTAAAATACTTCACTTTACTTTAAAATACTTTCTTTAAAATACTTCACTTTAAAATACTTCGCTTTACTTTAAAATGCTTACTTTAAAATACTTCACTTTACTTTAAAATGCTTACTTTAAAATACTTTCTTATCGAGATGATTTTGCAATAATATTTTACCGAGGTGACTTGTAATAATACTTTTAGGAATAGGTAATTAAATTTCGTACATACCATGCAACTCCTCTTACGTTGATCGGTCACCGCGCCACGTCCTTCTCGTTTCCAAATTATTCCAGTGAATCTTCAATTTTCTTCAGGACTATCCCACTTCTGAATTTCTGTTGGCTTCCGTAGGCGTTTCTTACTGGGAAAAAGAAAGAGAGGATCCAATGAAATAATTTAGTAGTGTTTATTAGAACAAAATCATAATAGTGAACAACAAATATAACAGAGAGTACCGTCGTCTTCCGGGTATTCCTTCTACTGGGGAGCTCGGATTCTATATTCTGTGCGTTTATAATCTGTTTATCTGTGGCTCTCTGGTCGGGATGGCGCCTACAAATGCGACAAAAATATTTTCCAGACTTAATTCGATATGCTGTTAAAATTTCAGCCAAATTAGTAATGTATTGATGGCGTGCGTGAATCGCCAGTAAACATATATACAAACTTGCCATTTTTACTTATAGAGATAAAGACAAGCTTTGAAATTTATATGGAATATTTTATTTTATAGTGGTGTTGAATTTAAATTCTCAAAATGAATATTCAGAAACTGGTTACTTTTTGAATTATAAGACAATTTGCATTTTAATCGATTTTATAGAAACCTTTTGAATAATGCAGGGTGAATGTTAAGAAAGGATTAAAATAAGGAGTGAGTGTGGCAAAACGATGCACTCAGTCATATTTCCTATGTTTTGAACGTCCTTGTTGATGTTCTAAGGCTGGTTTTCTATTTTTTTTTAATTCACAGGTTATTCATCTCTATCAAATACATCGCATCAAATTATAAATATTATAGAACAATTTATATGAATTTCCCAACTTCTATAATATTTTCAAGTTAGTTTCTCCTGAATAATTATATTTCACAAACTGATTTTATTATTATATTGAGGAATTTATAGTTTTAAAATAATATATAAATTAGGTTTCCTGGGTCACGCCGCTCTAACAATGGTCACTTTACAAAATAATATTTTTACTCTAGGTAGGATGTCTAGGAGCCTGGCAGGGCTAATTTAATCGGGCTCGGTCGAGTAATGCCTAAAAAAGGGCGCAGGCTGATTCGAGCGACCCGATGTTGGAGCTCTGTTAGAAGAGTGGTATAGGCCTACTGGGGAACCCGCCACTATAAACATAGGGTAACGCGCCAACGGCAGTACCTCCTGGGTGGTGTGGAAATTATGCCAAAAAAAACCAAAAAATTTAAAATGCTTCAATGGCCCTCGATTCTTGCAAAAGTCCAACCCCACCAGCGAGTTCGTGTAACTAAATGGGGCTCTGGCACATTTGAAGTGCAAAGTCAAACTGCTTTTCACATGTGTAGACATGTGGTGCACTTACAGTAAAAGCAGTCGCCTACTTTTACCCACCATGGTTATCAGGTCCTCTACCACGTATACTAGGGATAAGCAAAAAAAAAAAAAAAAGAACAACAAAATGAGTACACACAAATAAATAAACTTTAATAAAATTAAAGTGCCTACAAGGTTCATCGCATGCCTATCTATAAAATATTAACCTCGAAATTAAATATCATCATCTATAAATATATAAAATTGAATGTCTGTCTGTGTGTACTCTATAGATTCAAAAACCATACATCCAATCGCCGTGAAATTTTGGGATATAATTAGGTATATCCCCGGGAAGGTTTTTGAAAAATAATTTCTGGAATATCTTGAATATCCTTAGAGTTATTTGCAGATTTGTAGATTTAACTAAATGATATGTTGTTTATTTATCAATAGTAAGATTTTCTACCTATTGATTGCGCACAAGTCAAAGTTAGTTTTATCATTTATCTACAACATATATATTGGGAGAATAGATAAAATGATGATTTTGTAATGTAGTAAATTAGGAAAGACAAAATTCAGGATATCGCGGCAATTTATTTGAGACAAGAATAATGATACAATTCCAAGGCAAAGATACTATTCCCCTAACTTCCAATTACCGAGGGAACCAATTAATATTGATTTTATTCAACTTATCGAGTATTTTTCAAGGGACCGGGAAAAATGTTCACTAGATAAAACGATGATTTTGTAATGTAGAAAATTAGGAAAGACAAAATTCAGGATGACACGGCAATTTATTTGAGACAAGAATAATGATACAATTCCAAGGCAAGATACTATTCCTTTAACTTCCAATTTCCGAGGGAACCAATTAATATTGATTTTATTCAACTTATCGAGTATTTTTCAAGGGACCGGGAAAAAATGTTCACTTTATCGAGAGATTCAAATTTACGAGTTTCAAATTATCAAAATATATCTATTATTTTTTAAAATAAGTTTATAGAGAATTGTTTTAACAAATGTTCGTTAGACATACCTTTACTCGGGTAAAACCCGGGCGAAGCCGGGTACATCCGCTAGTCTATATATATAAAATTGAATGTCTGTCTGTCTGTCTGTACTCTATAGATTCAAAAACCATACATCCAATCGCCGTGAAATTTTGGGATATTATTAGGTATATCACCGGGAAGGTTTTTGAAAAATAATTTCATGAATATCCTTAGAGTTATTTGCAGATTTGTAGATTTAACTCGCAAGCAGCGCCCCCATTGTGACGATGATAACAAGTTTTCTTATCACTAAGTTTGTTATCTTAAATATTATTTATCAAAAGTAAGATTATCTCAGGATGACACGGCAATTTATTTGAGACAAGAATAATGATACAATTCAAAGGCGAAGATACTATTCCTTTAACTTCCAATTACCGAGGGAACCAATTAATATTGATTTTATTCAACTTTTCGAGTATTTTTCAAGGGACTGGGAAAAAATGTTCACTAGATAAAACTATGATTTTCTAATGTAGAAAATTAGGAAAGACAAAATTCAGGATGACACGGCACACAGGGACCGGGAAAAAATGTTCACTTTATCGAGACATTCAAATTTACGAGTTTCAAATTATCAAAATATATCTTTTTTTTTTATAAGTTTTTAGAGAATTGTTTTAACAAATGTTCGTTAGACAAACCTTTACTCGGGTAAAACCTCGGGCGAAGCCGGGTACGTCCGCTAGTCTATATATATAAAATTGAATGTCTGTCTGTCTGTTTGTCTGTACTCTATAGATTCAAAAACCATACATCCAATCGCCGTGAAATTTTGGGATATTATTAGGTATATCACCGGGAAGGTTTTTGAAAATTAATTTCTTGAATATCTTGAATATCCTTAGAGTTATTTGCAGATTTGTAGATTTAACTCGCAAGCAGCGCCCCCATTGTGACGATGATAACAGGTTTTCTTATCACTAAGTTTGTTATCTTAAATATTATTTATCAAAAGTAAGATTATCTCAGGATGACACGGCAAGGTTACACGGGAAAAAATGTTCACTAGATAAAACTATGATTTTCTAATGTAGAAAATTAGGAAAGACAAAATTCAGGATGACACGGCACACAGGGACCGGGAAAAAATGTTCACTTTATCGAGAGATTCAAATTTACGAGTTTCAAATTATCAAATATATCTTTTTTTATATAAGTTTTTATAGAATTGTTTTAACAAATGTTCGCTAGACAAACCTTTACTCGGGTTAAACCTCGGGCGAAACCGGGTACGTCCGCTAGTCTATATATATAAAATTGAATGTCTGTCTGTTTGTCTGTACTCTATAGATTCAAAAACCATACATCCAATCGCCGTGAAATTTTGGGATATTATTAGGTATATCACCGGGAAGGTTTTTGAAAAATAATTTCCTGGATATCTTGAATATCCTTAGAGTTATTTGCAGATTTGTAGATTTAACTCGCAAGCAGCGCCCCCATTGTGACGATGATAACACGTTTTTTTATCACTAAGTTTGTTATCTTGAATATTATTTATCAAAAGTAAGATTATCTCAGGATGACACGGCAATGTGACACGGGAAAAAATGTTCACTAGATAAAACTATGATTTTCTAATGTAGAAAATTAGGAAAGACAAAATTCAGGATGACACGGCACACAGGGACCGGGAAAAATGTTCACTTTATCGAGAGAATCAAATTTACAAGTTTCAAATTATCAAAATATATCTTTTTTTTTTAAATAAGTTTTTAGAGAATTGTTTTAACAAATGTTCGCTAGACAAACCTTTACTCGGGTAAAACCCCGGGCGAAGCCGAGTACGTTTTATAAGTTTATAGAGAATTGTTTTAACAAATGTTCGTTAGACAAACATTCACTCGGGTAAAACCCGGGCGAAGCCGGGCACATCCGCTAGTATATATATAAAATTGAATGTCTGTCTGTCTGTACTCTATAGATTCAAAAACCATACATCCAATCGCCGTGAAATTTTGGGATATTATTAGGTATATCCCCGGGAAGGTTTTTGAAAAATAATTTCTTGAATATCTTGAATATCCTTAGAGTTATTTGCAGATTTGTAGATTTAATTCGCAAGCAGCGCCACCATTGCGACGATGATAACACGTTTTTTTATCTATAAGTTTTATTATCACTAAGTTTATTATCTTAAATATTATTTATCAAAAGAAAGAGAATCTCAGGATGACACGCCAATTTTTTTGAGACAAGAATAATGATACAATTCCAAGATGAAGATACTATTCCTTTAACTTCCAATTACCGAGGGAACCAATTAATATTGATTTTATTCAACTTATCGAGTATTTTTCAAGGGACCGGGAAAAATGTTCACTTGATAAAACGATGATTTGGTAATGTAGAAAATTAGGAAAGACAAAATTCAGGATGACACGGCACACAGGGACCGGGAAAAAATGTTCACTTTATCGAGATATTCAAATTTACGAGTTTCAAATTATCAAAATATATCTATTATTATTTTTTTATAAGTTTATAGAGAATTGTCTTAACAAATGCTCGTTAGACAAACCTTTACTCGGGTAAAACCCCGGGCGAAGCCGGGTACATCCGCTACTTGTGGAATAAAACCTTTCAGAACACCGCTTCTGGTAGTTATTTGTTATAAAACCCTGCTCTACAATCCGCTTTTCCGAGTTTGGAAATGTCCGAGCATAGTGAGATGTTGAACTCTCTTTAGATTTCACCAGTCTTGAGGGATCGCGTCCTAGAACTGTATTGTGATCCTATAGAAAACTTTTGCCAAAGCCAGCAGTTAGGTGCTCAGTGTGGAAGATCATATTAATGTGGCTCGCAAAAAAAAAGTGTTTTCAATAAGAGAATTGTATATTGGAAAGAAATTATTGTTATTTCTATATTTCAGGGACCAGCACGCTTGTATTTCTCAACATAAAACTAATATATAGTGGCAAGATTGCTGAAGATAAGTTTTTTATAGTAACTGTATATAATTAACTATAACAGTCTTATTACTAGAGAATTGATCTTTTTGAGAAAGGCCGAGTGTGTTTCACGTTAAAATATTGAAAAAAAAAAGATAATTATCTTAATTATAATTTTTAAGAGTCCAAAATACACACCTCTTTTAATGAAAGTTGCTATCTATGGATTGAAATATTTTGGAAAAAATAAGCAATGCCTATCCAGCTGTATTCCCTCTGACTCACTTTTTCATTCAATAGCACCTGAAGCGGGAAAGCGATTAACTCTCTCTTTTTATAATTTGAAGTATTTATTTGGGGTGAAAATTGAATAAAATAATATGTTATCTAAGCAAAATGGCAAAGAATGAGCTAACGGTAAATATTGGATAAAGAGAAAGAGAAATATATTAAGTATATTTGATATCAAGAAATAAGAATTATCCAGGGCCAACATGTCAGGATGGATATGGCTTAAGTACCGCTGGAATGGTAATAAGCATGAACCTGGAGTTGGAGATGAATGCCCTGAGAACCATTATGGACTATATCTTCGCCCAAATTGGAGTGAGATGAATGTCAGAGATATAAAATTTAAAGGAAGGGATCTTAACCAACTGGTTAGGATTTCGTCGCAAGGACGTCGCGCACAACCAGCCAGAGCAGCCTTTCAGTACCGATAGAAAACCCAATGAGTCAAGAAATCAACATACAATTTTCCAGGCAGAGGACCACTCTTGCCATTAGTGCGTGACTGGCGAGTTCAAATTTGCTGGAGAGTAACAATCTCTTATTCAAGAAACAGGAAAACTCCGCCTCTCTGGAGCAGAGAAGTCTGCAGTCCCACCAATGATTTAGAAACCACCAATGAAAACTCAAAATACCCACAGGGTGAGAATTATGCCTAAGGAATATTATAGGTTTTATAGGTTTTTAAAAATCGATCACAGTAATTGAAATGAAGTGTGGAAATTAAGTAATGAATATTATTTGTTAAATATTCATTCTAGAAGAAGCTGGTGAAAGCTGGGTCATTTAGTATATAATAATTATAATAATTTTATATAACTCTTAAAATGTGTAAAAAACATTTGTTATATATTTAATTTTAGGCTTTGAATGACTTTTGAGTTTATTTATTTATTAAACTACTAGCGGATGTACCCGGCTTCGCCCGGTTTTTACCCGAGTAAAGGTTTGTCTAACGAACATTTGTTAAAACAATTCTAGAAAACATCCAATCCCTACTAAATCTATACTTGGCAAGATAACTTTATGTTAGATTATCTGTCCCACCTAGCTGTACCCGTTCAAACGTTGCTGTCTTTGAACAAAAAGGCAGTTTTAATATCTAAATAATAATTTATTAATGATCAAATGTATACAATACATCAAAATGAAAATTAACAATAACATTATCCCTACATAAATGTCATTTGAATATAACATATGTAAAAAATAATAGATATATTTTGATAATTTGAAACTCGTAAATTTGAATCTCTCGATAAAGTGAACATTTTTCCCCTGGTCCCTTGAAAAATACTCGATAAGTTGAATAAAATCAATATTAATTGGTTCCCTCGGTAATTTGAAATTAAAGGAATAGTATCTTGCCTTGGAATTGTATCATTATTCTTGTCTGAAATAAATTGCCTGGTCATCCTGAATTTTGTCTTTCTTAATTTTCTACATTACAAAATCATCATTTAATCTATTCTCCCAATATATATGTTGTAGATAAATGATAAAAATAACTTTGACTTGTGCTCAATTAATAGGTAGAACATCTTAATTTTGATAAATAATCTTTAAGATAATAAAACTTATAGATAAAAAACTTGTTGGTAATCAAACTTATAGATTATAAAACTTGTTATCTCCGTCACAATAGGGGCGCTGCTTGCGAGTTAAATCTACAAATATGCAAATAACTCTAAGGATATTCAAGAAATTATTTTTCAAAAACTTTCCTTGGGATATACCTAATAATATCCCAAAATTTCACGGCGATTGGATTTATGGTTTTTGAATCTATAGAGTAAAAACATACAGACAGACATTTAATTATATATATATATATATAGATAAGAAAGATAAAAATGGTGGTCTCTTCCTTCAAAATAAACGCTATTGACTTTATCACAGCAAACTAGCGGACTCTGGTCGGTGACAAAGCCAGACTTTAATAGATACATTTTTAATTATTTTATAGAAAATTTTCTCCTGGAAGAAAAATAATCCATCTCTATTCAACTATATACAGGCAAAATTTTACAATGGCTTTCTGTAGTGTTATTTGTAAATATTGGAAACATCTTTCTTTAAATAATAGATTTGGTGTAATTATAATATTAATTTCCTGAAAAAGACTAATTTCAAATTCCTCGAAGATTATAAATTAATATTAATTCTATTAATTAATTATCTTTAAATATCGTTATAGCTTTGAAAAATTTCAAATACATCAGGGTTCTGCTAGAGTGAATGTTTGCCCAAATATCTAATTTCAAAAATGTCAATTATTTTCTATAGAATTATCATTCTTAACTAGCTGAATAAAGGAAATTCTTGGGGCATTTTTATCCAATTGTATATGTATAAAATGAAGTGACATGTTTCAAATCAAATAAAATGTTTACAATTATAGTTTAACCTGGCTTCGCCCTGAATAAATGTTGCCCTATTAATAGTGCTTCAACAAATATTATTTATTATTATTGTATTTTAGCGTCCTCCCTAAAGAAAAATGATTTTAAAAAATTAAAATTTGAAATCAAATACAAAATGATCATGAAAAAAATAATATGTAATATTAAAAAAATAAATTGGAACTTTCATGACCACAAATTTGAGTGATTTTGATGAAATTAAATAAATAACATTTGTTAAAGAAAATTTGCCTGGCAAACATTCACTAGGGGAGAAGCCCAGGCGAAGCTGGTTCATGTAGAGTTAGTATATAATAATTATCATAATTTCATGCAATTTTTAAACATGAAAAATTATTTGTTCTTTGTCTCATTTCATTCTTTAAATAGCTTATATGTTAATTTATATATTCACATAGCTACATGAGCAATTTCTCAATGGTTTTGTTAGAGAAGAGGAACAGATTATCTTGAAAATAATGGATTCAATAGAGAGTGGATGCTAACCCCGAGAAAAATGTTTTTAAAAAAAGTTCATTTGACAAACTTTCACTTGGGAAAAATGAACGGAGAAGCTGGGTTTATAATTGTAATGAATACTGTTTTTACCGGGTTATTTTAAATAATAAAAACACTTGTATCACACAAAGAAGAACGGCCACCTCCTCGTTGGCCTCGCCATCAAGACCCACATGGAGCACCTCATTGAAAAAGGCCTCGTTATTGAGGACACTCTGATTAAGGCCTTCTCGTTTTGTAAAAGGGCAGAGAAAATAATAGCATGCAACCTGCCCTTCTGTGTGGAAGAGGCAGAGATCATCGCTGCCTTAAAGCCTTTAAGGCAATTACATCAATCGCTTTGGTGTTTTTCGATGTGGAGAGATACACGTTCAAGGACAACCGCCGGGAGGTATTTATCCTGCGAAACGAAGAATTAAAGCTGGAGAGACTACCATCGCGTCTCGCCAACAAGTCAAGGGGAGACCCTATCAACTATTCTCATCTAAGGAAAGAAGAAGTGCTCATGGTGCCAGTGGCAGAGGCATCGTAGAGCCAATTGACAAGTGACTGCCTAAAAGCATGCAGATTCCTTTGGGCAGGTTCCCTAGAATATGGCACAAATCCTACTACTGTATCTTCTGCACCCGCGCCATCACTCAGTCTGCGCCCAACTGTGGTTTCTGTTTCACCTCCCGCGATCGACTCAAGAGCAGTGACAGCCACTCCCTTGACTGTTCAGGCGACGGCACCCCAGCAAGAACAAGCTCTATCCATTCAGATAAGGAAATTCAGGCTTCGACTCGTTCAAGAAGCCGCTCCAATACCCAGAAGCAGCTTGAGAGCGGATCCCCAACTTCCTCTTCGACAAAGTCGAACTTCTAAGCCTGAACAAAAGAGAAATCACAAAGACCCTCGGTCCCTGGCTTGTAGAATCTCTTAAAGAAGATCGGGAGTGCTCAAAATTTCGGGCAAAAGAATGACCAAGAAGTTGATGGACAGCCTACCCACTACCCAGACGGCTATATAAGCGCCACATGGCCGTCTGAGCCGAGACGAAGAGCGCCCATTGAGCTTCCATGAATGCTGGTAGGCTTGCCACTCGCTAAAGGAAAATCGATCTCTGCCATTTCCTGCTCCAACATTGCGTGTGCGTTGTATTTATATAAGATATTAACGCTTCGTCGATGAACGATATACAATATATCTGCGGGCCTCCTATAGCCATAGGGCTTCGCCTGCGTCTTCTCACTGGGCGTCGCTTTCCTGAAGAAACGTGTCAGGTGGTCGAGCTACATCGCCATCGTCTTCATCGACGTCCACGGCCCGAAAGTGAGCGTCATAAACTGCAACCTCTCTTATTATTATCGAGAAAAGTATCAGTAGCTGCAGTTTATATCAACAGCCGCGATCCAGGAGGATTCATTCTGCTGGGCGACCTCAACATCAACGACGAGAATTTGACATAGCTTCCAGCTCTGATGATGGACACCTTCTAGGAGCCGCTGGACCAGACAGCCCTCGTCGATGCCTCTCGAAGCCTCTTGTTTGGACATCTAGATCTTCAGATCGTGTTACCAAGTACGAGACTACCTACAACAGGCTTTAGGACCATAGAACTGTCCTTCTTTCTTTGAGAGCGTATCTAGACCTGCACCTAGACAACCCTGCGAGGCCGCCATGCTTCGATCAGGGCTTGTTGCTGAACATCTGGGAATGACAATTGAATCCATCTCTTAAGTAATCGCGGATATGACTGGCGAAGATATGTCGGGCGACTGGTCTTCCATAAAGGCTGAATTCTTGGCAGAAGTGAGATACCTTATAGTTCCTTGCGTCGCTGACGATTGCCATGTCGCGCGCACCAGGTGGTTCCTGCATGCCAGGCTAGAAGCAACGCCATTTGATGACGAACTATCCATTACTGTCCAACCCAGGCGCTCGCCTTCTGTGTGTCAGCCTGCTAGGATGAAGATGAGAATATTATCGAGAGCAGTGAGCTGCGATGCCTGGTCCATTCCTTCTACGAGCGCCGCCTCGCTCCCGAGTCTGTGCTATGTCATTGCCGCAGCATAATTCATTAAAGAGATGAAGACCTCCCTTATCCTCGAACAGGGTGGCCAAGGTTCTTCGATGTCGGTCTCCATCCCGAGGCAATTAAGTTGACCAGTGTGGCGAAGGCCACCATCTACAAGTTCCATATTGGTCGTGAGTTGGGCAATGCCAGCCATCACATAGATCTGCCCACTCTGTGGGAAAGATCTCCCGCAGTCCACATGGCGGAATCTTTTCGGCAGTGGGCGCCACCAATAAAGACCTTGTATATATGTATATGTATTAATTATTTAATATATTTATTTTTATATCATTCTCATATTCATCATTATTTTTCCTTATATTCATCATTATTTATCCTTATTTATTCATATTTATTAAAATATTGTCTATTTAACCTTATATGAACGATGTAAAGAAGTAGTTTCAATCTCAATCTCTCTCTCTCTTCAAGTAAAATTTAAGATTCAGATCTGGTATCATTTTTTAAATTTAATATTCTACGAATATATACTTTTTAAAATGTTGATTATTTTCATAAAATACACCTTTCACAAATATTTAAAATTCTATTTATCTCACTTTTTTTAATATTGAAAACTGATTAAATTCTTTATAGTATTTTGTCTCTATACAAGCACTCTCTCATAATTCATAGAAAGAATAATGTTGAGTTGTATTTTTAAAAGGAGTTATATACTAAACCTCGACAATTAGTAAACAGTTTTCACATGTTATGACATAGAGCTTTTGTTTTCAGATATAACATGGAAGTAAATAATATCGTTAATTTAGTAAATGGAGATACACAATCACCATTTCCTGTCAAAATTATTCAAGTAAGAATTCATTATTTATTTTAAAATAAATAAAATATTTAAAACTTTTAAAATATTTTAATTTTAAATCATACACATTTCACAACTGACATTTAAATTTGAAATAATTCCAATATTTTTCCAAAATCTCACACTACCATATATTTTATACCAGATTTTAAATAATATTTTCGGGCAATCTATACTTAGTTGTCAAATACGTTTTATAGAAATAACCATGTTAAGAACATTCTTAAACATTTTAAATTTTATTTTATTGGGAGTTCTCTGAGAACTACAGGTGCTATGAGATAGACAAATTAGATTACACTAAGGTCCCTTGAGCTTTATGATTGAGAGAGAAATCATCTGTCTCAGTTGCTAAGTCACTCGTCAATTGCAGGCCAAATTAGCTCCAATATTGAATGGCAGCCTCTGACATGAGAAACTTCATCCAAACCTCCTATCTGACTAGTGACCACCTATAGAAACTGTCAGAAATGACCTGATGTAACCCAACCTCCAATAAGAGTCCATCCAAAGTATTCAGGTCTCATATAAAAGGTTGATTCTATATATTGTACAGTAGAACCTCCACAAGAGGACACCTCTCTATAAAGAACAGTTTTCATTTGCAAAATTACCATTTCATGAGCTCCGAGCCGCTATAGTAACAGTGAAGGCCTACAAGGAACTCTGAAATGTGGCTGACTAATGGGGAAATGGCACCCCCACTTCTTCTTTCTTCTCTCAAAGCCATGATAATCATGGTGGGTAGTTAGCGACTGCTTTTACTGTAAGCGCACCACATGTCTACACATGTGAAAAGCAGTTCGACTTTGCACTTACAAATGTGCCAGAGCCCCATTTGGTTACTTGCACTCGCTGGTGGGGTTGGACTTTTGCTAGAATTGGGGGCCATTGGAGCATTTTTTTTTTTAAACAGAAAAAAAGTGTCCAATGTGGGAATCGAACACGGGTCGTAGTGGTCGAAAACCAAACGGTTTAACCAGCCTTCCAACGACCCCCTTTCATGGAGCAACAAACACCACCACCATTTTTACTATTTAGCAACTCTCCGGTAAGAGGTCACTTTAGCTCTGCAATTAGGTAATCCTTTACAGGGAGGATCTACTGTATTTGAGAAAAACTTTAATTGTGCCTAGTTTGAAGGAGGGAGACTAGAGTTGAAGTGTTCACAATGGAGAGAATACAGTAGAGCCTCTCCCTAAAGAACACCTAGTTGAAGGGTCAAAGTGGGAAAGGTACTAGAATTGATAAATACAAAGGATATGTATTCTCTCAACAGACTAATATGATCATAAAAAGGCTTATGTAGGCATGTATTATATGGAAATAACTTTGTTTTCATTCTTCTTTTTTTATTAAATTTTTAAAATTTCTTTGAACTAATCTTACAAATTCATGTGTAGGACTGTCATAATTAATTAGAATATATAACATCTGCATTTTCATTAAATTTAAATAGCTTTCACTTTGTCCTTATATCATTTTCCTTTGCAAACTCCATGGTGTGAACCCAAGTGAATCAAAGTCTCCATAACTAAAGACTTTTGTGAATGTGTATATTAATATGGAAGAGCAAATGGTTTAGAAAAGATGTCTTCAAAAACACCTACCCAATCAGAGACCCCTAACAATTGTGAATACTTATCACCCACCCCAAAAACCAGGCCCAGAACTAGACTTAGTTGCACACCTACTTGACCCCAATATACTCATCCTTGGAGACTTTAACAGTAAGCATCAATCTTGGGGCTGTTCCCTCAACTTCTCTTCTTCTAGATAAGAAAGAAGAAAAGATGTTGATGTTGGGAAAAGATGAATGAAGAGATGAAGACTGTAATGAGCTAGCTAGAAGGAGTCAAGAAAGCTACCAGAAGGTCACTAGATGAGCCACAAGTTATGGTCACTAACAGATCAAATTGGAGAATATTTGTCCATATACAATCATGAACAAAACTTAAGTTGTACCTTTTAGCATGTATATCGGAATTCATAAAATAACTCTGAAAGATATTTGATACACAGTGAGCTTTGTTCTAGACATGCACAATCACCTAGTGTGATCAAATTTGCCTCTGTATCCTTCAAAAAAATAGATGACTGGTAACATCAAAGACATTTGACTTCTTTTTGCCTATGAGTATTGTCCATGAGTATAGTCACCAAAAGTAGAACTCGACTTGATGATTACTCCCTCCAAATTGATTGATCCATAGCTACAAGAAAATAAGACCCATATCCAAATAAATTAATAGTGTGTGACATTTCGATAACAATGCTGTTGCTGAAATGTCACACACTATTAATTTATTTTGATTAGGTCTTATTTTTCTGTATATATAATCCAAATTGTGCTTTATCATGATTGGTCCATAGTTTGTCAAATGGCGGTAAAGCATTTCTCTCTTCAGCTTCTCTACAAATGTAGTACAAGGGTGTCATCTTTTGACACAATGACAATTAACATAATTTTAACGACATCATGTCAATACATGCAAAAATTTCAAAGTCTGCACTATTGTTTTAAAATAATTAGATATAATACATCTACAGTAAAACCCCTCTATAGTGAACCCCAATGGGACAGAGCTTTTGGTTCACTATAGCCACGGTTCACTATAGCCACGGTTTGGCTATTTTTTTTTTACTTTTCAAAAATTTTAGACCGTATAATTAAAAAACAGCCATACACACAAGAAGAGGCTGCCTCTTAATAGTGGTCACTTTATTTTAATTCCCTTAATTGACTAATTTCCTTATATTAATACTGAATAATAATAGAAATCATTAGATAATAGGTTCTTCTTATGATTAACATACATGTACCTCTATGTCTAAGTTAAAAATCAAGACAAATCCTAGGCAAAGTTTTATTAAATATATATTCAAAGATATGAAATGATTTTAAAACATCATTATCACATTATATAATACAATTTTTACTTGAAAAAATGGCTCTAATAACCTTGTTGTTTCAAAGCATTCTTCCAAGCATTGCACCATTCAAATAAAGTTAGTGTTTTTCTTCCATTTCATGTTTCCCCATATTCTTCTAGGTCTAGATTTCGTTTTTTTTTTTTTTAACCTGCCATGCAAAACATTGCTGACTTTAAAATCACCATAGTTAATGGCATAAAAATATTTTTTTGTTTCATCACGGGACCGTTTATTTGGACTTTTTTTTTTTTAAACCCAAAACGTACGATCGCGATCGCGGCAAAAGTTGAGGTTGATTCCTCTTTGTAACAATTTTTAATAACTTTATATTTTATCTTTTATAATAGAAAAGTTATATTCTCTTATTTTAATATGTTCTTAACATTTTGCCTGTTTTGTTTCACTTTGAAAAGTTCTGAAAATGGACTTTATTTTTTTAAAAGAAATAACGTTTTTGTTTTTAGAATGCCTTTGTTTTCTTTGTTTTGGAAGCCATTTGCATTTTTTATATTTCAAATTTAATGGATGCAAAGATATTCTATTTAATAAAAAGTATAATGTGTAAAAATTTATACAACATACAGCAAAAATAAAGTGCAAAAATCAAACAAACAATGCCGCTAAATTTATTGTTTTGAAATCGCGATCCGCGAGCTGAAACATGATAAAAAATTTGTTTTTTAATTTTTTTTTTTTAATTACAATTCTAAGTTCGTTATAAGCATAGTATTTTTAATAGATTTTATCATTTTGGGACCCGAAATAGGTTCGTTATAGGGGTAGTTCGTTAGTCTAAAAATCGCAAAGTTCGTTATAACGATGGTATTTTCAATGGAATGGAATTGGGAATCGGCGTGGGTTCGTTATAAGGGAAGGTTCGTTATATCCAGGGTTCGTATTAGCGGGGTTTTACTGTATATATAAAGAATATATACATGACAGCTTTGCCACCACTGAAGAGTTTGGTGAAGAATCGACAGCAGGCCTCCAGCCACACACCACATATTTTGTGATCTACCAAGAAAACATAGATTTTTTCAGACAGAAATAATGTAATATATTCTTCTCTCAATATATAATAAGTATTTAAAATATGTATATAAAAATAGTATTTTTTATTAATTTGTTAACATGATAATCCTGTTGAAGGACTGACAAGTCCGAAAGCTTGAAAATAAAAAGTTGCACAAGAAACTTAACCCTGGAAGCTTTATTTATTTTATAAAACATAGATTTGCGTGCTTCGCCGCTGAGGGATGGCGTAGTCCTGTTTTGACATAATGTCTCTTGAATGCATCTAGAGTAGGTTGTTGACCCACCTTACCGAACTCTAGGATTAATCTCTCTATATGTCCAGGGTATCCACCCACTCTCCTGACTTCAGTCAGCATTGACTTAACCAACCAATCATTGAGGTTCTTTAGTAAATATATAACCACATGGGTTGTAATCAGGAGTGTTCCTTTTACTTTGTTGCATACATTGTTTTGTTAATACTTTCTCTTTTTTTTTTTGTTTTATACTGTAAAACCCCTCTATAGCGAACCTCAATGGGAGTGAACCTGTGGTTTGTATGGTTTGTTATAGCTATAGTTCACTGTATTATAAAATATAAATGTAGATTATTTCAGGTTTGTTATAAAGGAAGGTTCACTATATCCCAGATTTGTTTTAATAGGATTTTACTGTATTTATTTTTTCAAAATAATATACAATAATATATTTTAATTTGAGTTAATTGACAATCCATTGATTCCAAGGTTATTAAGAGAAATGTATCTGTGGATCTAAGTAAAAAAAGAAAAATCTACAAAAAAAAGTATTTGAATGGATTGTTCCTTCCTTGTTAAAATTTTTTCACTCTTTTTTAGTACAGATCTCGGTACACCTCTTAAAATTATATTAAATATAGTTTTTTTTTCTTCTTTGTATTTTAAGGACCCTCAATCAATAACAAAATTATCCTAAAGCATGTAAAATATAGTAAAATCTGTATATATATATCTTCTTCTTTCTTATCTCCACTCAATCACACTAAGGTATCAAGCTTGTAAATTTGAGACTTTTGATGGTGTCTGCCAGGGAAGAGTAGAGCTCATCAATGGATGAGTCAATAATGTGTTTTGGGGTTGCAGATTGAGAATTGCACTTAGTACATAGTGGGAAAACCTTGCAACCATTCTGGAAAGGATATATATATAATAATCAAGATTTGCATTATTATAGACATGGTTAAAAACACAATTGATACTGTAAACATGGGACGTTGGAATTCTGATGTTATAACCAAGTTGTTGTTCTATAAAGGAAGCTGTTATAGCAAGGTCCCAATGTTTTGATGGGATTGAAAACAAGTGAAATCTTGCAAGTATCATCAGTGAAGATGGATGATATAAATAAGGAATTGCTGTCTTAATTGAAAAGGCAAAAGTTGATTTTTTTATAGAAATAAAAGATCTATTAGAGATTTGTCTTTTTCCGGTCCAATGGATGGGTGGCTTAGCCATATGTTGTGTGGTCAGATGGTGTATTGTTTGTTGCAGGAAGTGCTAACACTAGATGAAGTTCCCACAGAGGTGGTGCTGATGGACTTTGACGATCGCCTCGTCATCTTCATCACACAGATTGAGAAGATTGGAAACCTGGTGAGTTGACGACATACTAACTGTAATGTGGGATGGCTGAAGATTTCAAAATGAACAGTCAGGGCTAATACAATAACACCATTCTTACAGCAATCATGGCAATCAATTAGGTGGTCGGTGGAAGGATGGTTGTAAATCGTTAATTTTTGACCGCTATGACCCGGGTTATATTCCCGAATTGGGCACTTTTTTCAGATTTAAAAAAAAAATGCTCCAATGGCCCCTGATTCTTGCAAAAGTCCAACACCACCAGTAAGTGCAAGTAACCAAATGGGTCTGGCACATTTGTAAGTGCAAAGTCAAACTGCTTATCACATGTGTAGACATGTGGTGCACTTACAGTAAAAGCAGTCACCTACTTCTACCCACCATAATTATCATGGCCTGTACCACGTGTACTAGGGATAAGCAAAAATAAAAGGGCTGATATTCTCATTGGATCTGTCTGTTGCACTTAATAGGACCGATTGACAGCCAGCATTGGTGTTTCTATTCAGCAATTTGTTGGCCTTTACCTCAAGTTAAATGTGGTGTAGCCTCAGTTTCACATAATCAGCTGAGGATTTGTTAGTCACATGCACTTTCGGGAGGGACAACATTTGTTCAGCTATATATTTCTTCTATATAATCTTTAAGCTTAAAATTAAGTCCATAAGTCTCTATGATGGGGAGCTGCTGTATTTGGTTGGCTATCCAGGGGACACCACATGACAGTCAGACTTTGCCCCCCCCCCTTGAATATATAGGAGCCTCCTCAAGACAGGACCTATATTCCAACCCTACCAATATTGTAAATTTGATCTGTGAATGTACATGCTTGTTCGATGGTACATATACTAAAATTTGATCTATGAATTCAATCCTCATGATTCCCCCCTTGTATAACTATAAATAAGTATAACTATATAATAATTATTGATAAGGCACAATTTGGATTATAGATTATAAACACAAGGTAATAATTACTTTAACCTGAAATAAGCATATGCTAACAAGACCAAATTCAAATAAATAACTTATAGATTATAGTTCAATAACAGTGATGTTACTGAAGCACCACATAGAATTTTATTATTTGGATTTGGTGTTTTTTTACCTTGGGATTCTTATCAACAATATGACATTTTACAATATCATTTTAATATGACCAATTTGTTCATGTGGGGAATTTTGACCTTCATTCATTCCCCAAGATTCTTTAGAATGTTCAATCCTTTTATTTGTTTTAAATCTGTTTCCCCTTTTATTTACAAACTCTTGATTTGTAGCTGGGGTCTGTATACACAATATACCTCACAGTTCCCAAATATGATCTGTAGTTCCAACTGGTACCAACTGTGTGTGCCAGATTGAGGTGACGGTGGCCGTGAGCCAGAACAACAAGAAGGACTTCAACACCCGTCAAATCCTGGGTCTGGACATTGTAAGTTGATATATTGCCATGAAGTGCTAGAATTAAGATGGAGCAGAATGGAAAAGAAAATAGAAGTTAAGAATTAAAATAAAATAGGGAAGGAAAAACATGTCTGAGAATATTGAGGGCATGATCCCCGAGGTCTCTGAGAATGAGAGCATGATCCCTGATGTCTCTGAGGATGACAGCATGATCCCTGAGGTCTCTGAGGATGGCAGCATGATCTCTGATGTCTCTGAGAATGAGAGCATGATCCCTGAGGTCTCTGAGAATGACAGCATGATCCCTGATGTTTCTGAGGATGACAGCATGATCCCTGATGTCTCTGAGAATGACAGCATGATCCCTGGTGTCTCTGAGGATGACAGCATGATCCCTGGGGTCTCTGAGGATGACAGAATGATCCTTGATGTCTCTGAAGATGACAGCATGATCCCTGGGGTCTCTGAGGATGACAGAATGATCCCTGATGTTTCTGAGGATGGCAGCATGATCCCTGATGTTTCTGAGAATAACAGCATGATCCTTGATGTCTCTGAGGATGACAGAATGATCCCTGATGTTTCTGAGGATGACAGCATGATCCCCGATGTCTCTGAGAATGACAGCATGATCCCTGGTGTCTCTGAGGATGACAGCATGATCCCTGGTGTCTCTGAGGATGACAGCATGATCCCTGGGGTCTCTGAGGATGACAGAATGATCCTTGATGTCTCTGAAGATGACAGCATGATCCCTGATATCTCTGAAAATGACAGCATGATTCCCTGATGTCTCTGAGAATGACAGAATGATTCCTGATGTCTCTGAGGATGACAGAATGATCCCTGATGTCTCTGAGGATGACAGCATGATTCCTGATGTCTTTGAGAATGACAGCTTGATCCCTGGTGTCTCTGAGAATGACAGCATGATCCCTGATGTCTCTGAGGATGACAATGATTCCTGATGTCTCTGAGGATGACAAAATGATCCCTGATGTCTCTGAGAATAACAGCATGATCCTTGATGTCTCTGAGGATGACAGCATGATCCCTGATGTATCTGAGAATGACAGCATGATTCCTGGTGTCTCTGAAGATGACAGCCTGATGTCTCTGAAGATGGCAGCATGATCCCCGGTGTATTTGAGAATGACAGCATGATCCCTGGTATCTTTGAGAATATTGACAGTATGATCCATGATGTCTCTGAGAATATTGACAGCATGATCCACGATCCCTGATGTCTCTGAAGATGACACCATGATCCCTGATGTCTCTGAAGATAAAACAGCATAATCCCTGATGTCTATGAGGATGACAGCATGATCCTTGATGTCTCTGAGAATGACAGCATGATCCCTGATGTCTCTGAGAATGACAGCATGATCCCTGATGTCTCTAAATATGACAGCATAATCCCTGGTGTCTCTTTAGGGGCTAATTATTCTACAAAGAGAAAAGGAAGCCTCAGATATCTTTCGAGAGGAACTTCTATTTTGAGTTTCATGATTATTGGGTTGGTTTACACATTTTCTTGTCATCAATTTGTTTAAGGTATGTGCTGTAGAAACAAAAGTAATTACTATAAGTATTACATCAATTCCTACCTACCGCTGTGTGCCCCACAGTTAGATCACCACGTGCTGTCCCGCAACCTGGCGGAGGCCCTGGACTTGAGCAAGCCCCTCCTGCTGGGAATGAGCCTGCGTGAGAGAGCTCCTATCAAAGCCAGGGAGTTCTTAACTTTGAGATCTTTCCTCCTCTCCCATCTCAAGCCTCCACCAGAATAAATTCCCTCCAGGATAGACGTCGGTTTACCTCCATCTCCACCAGTGAATGCCATTTGTTCTTTGAACTGAGAATTCAAGGCCAGTCATTCCCATCAATATACACGGCAGCTTTTGGCTCTATTTATTTGTTTTTTCTCTTCATAAAACAAAACTTGTGTGTAGTTGTGTGGTGGTTCGAGTCTACACATCTTATTTATTCTATGTGGGGAACCAATATTTCCTAACTAATTAGGTTTAAATGATTGAAAAACCCTCCTAATTATATGAGGAGTTTCAATTATAATGAGAGAAATTTAAAATACATCCCCACAATGGCAATTATTAAGTTAAATAAGTTTGGTTGGAAATAGACTTCCACGTATCAACACAGGATCCTTTTCTGAGCTCCCTCCCCAGTTAGAAGATAGATAAGTCTTCAGGATTGGGACAGAATTCCACATTTTTACAGATTAGAGGATGCAAGAGTAGATTACGATATAGTAAAAAAACAATGGGGGGTGCACACACAAACTAAAAAACAAATTTATTTTTAAATCCTCTACATAACCCCCCCCCCCTTTCTTTTTCTATACATTTCGTTTTTTGCTTATCTCTAGTACACACGATTTCTTTCAAAGGTCATGTAGCTTGAAAATTCCCTTAATGAAAAAAAAAAAACCTAGTGTTGGATAAGCGATTAATGCACTACATTTTCAACTTCATTATCAATCAGTCTTGCAAGTCAAGCCCTCTTAAAAATCTCTATAATCGTTCAAATAAATAATAATCACTATAAATAAGGGAAATAAGGGGATGGATTAGAACTTTATTATTCAATTTAATAATGGTCTCTCAAAGGTAACATTAGTGAAGCCAAGCATTATCTCTTTGCTGTAGGCAAACACCTTTGCTTATCGAACCATACCTTTTTGAATGAATTTTGGGCTTATTTATTTTTTCAAGGAGCTCTCAGAATAAGCTATACTATTAATTGTTTGGACTTAGGAAAGATAATATTCTAAGATGCATCCTATATATATACTGTCTCCAAAAAAAAAAAAGATTACTTTCCAAGCAGAAGCAGTTATCCTTGGTTTCTTGGGTGTTGGTGTGTGAACCCTGATACCATTCTGCAGTCAGGAATGTGATGGTACATCACCAGGATTCATTTCCAGTTACTATTCTATTCAGAGAAAACCTACACCCTCAGTATGTTCTAAAATATATTTACAAGCATATGACATTTTTCTTTTCCAAGGTAATAAGACCAAATCCAAAAAAATAAATTGTGTGTGACGTTTCGGTAACAGCGTTGTTACCATCTTCAAATAAGACCAAATCCAAATAAATAGTGTGTGACGTTTCGGTAACGAATGAAGATGGTAATAACGCTGTTACTGAAACATCACACACTATTTATTTGGATTTGGTCTTATTACCTTGTGTTTATAATCTACTAGCCGAATGACCCGGACAACGCCCGTGTTTTACCCGATTGAATGTTTTGATTCAAATACTATTTGTTACAATTATAAATTGGCGCCTTAAATAAATGCATATTTTAGTTAATAACTATAGCCTATGTGCTTTATTTGTCTATGTACTGTTGGCTTCTGTAGGCGTCTCTTACTGGGAAAAAGAAAGAGAGGATTCCATTTGGTTATTAACTAATATATGCATTTATTTAAGGAGCGACCCGCTCCAACACAATAGTTACAGAAATGGGGGGGGGGGGGCAAAGGTGGCGTGATCGTAGCCGACCAATAGGAGGGCGCCATTCCAAAAAAAAAAAGCAAACCGTGACAGAGGCCATGCATGACGCTCGTAACTGTATATAGAATAATCCAAATTGTGCCTTATCATTTTTCTTTCCCCTTTTTTTTTGTGTGAGAAGTGGAGACACCCGTCTTGTTGTTATTCTCTAGATTATAAATCTTTTGTAAGGTTTTCTGGACTCTCTCTCTGCCATAACTAAGGTCCACGGCAGAATGTGACAATTGCTGAGATGCAGCATTACTGTTTTGGTTGTCTTGTTATTATTAAAATGTTTATTATTATTTTTAAAATAACAAGAGTTCAATTTAAACATATCTATAAACATATTTAACTGCTGGGAGGGTTGTTTACCACAAATGAGAGAACCAGGCCCTGCCATTATTTTTTATCACTGCAGTAAGGGTAATAAAAACTATTATTTTAAAAGTAACATACATGTCATAAATATCGTAAATATTGAGGCAGCCTGGCCGGCATTCATATTTCTTGAAAATAAATATACTTCGGCCAGTAAAGATTTTTGTCGCAACGTCGAGGTAATAAAAAGATTTACTGGCGCCGAAGTATCTTTATTTTCATGAAATATGTCATAAATAGTTTAAAATTCTCAATATATTTAGTTCCTTCATCAACAAAAGGAAAGGTTGCCTCTCCTGTCAAAACGTTAACCAGTTTAGACGGGAGAGAGGCAACCTTTTATAGATCGATTTCCTCCAGGTGAAATTTATATTTGGTGAACATAGATCTGGGCCAGCCATTTTGTCAACTAAACACCACTTTAGCAGATCATGAAGATTTCATTAGATCCCTTGTGGATCTTATGGAATAAAGTCTGCCTTAACGAGGGCCATTAGCTCGAAACCATGGTTTCCAGGTAGATGTTCTCAGTTTGCCAAAGCTGGTGTTGTGGTTTGTCACCAATCCAAGGTCACTAGTTTGTGGCAACAGTCAACAGATGTCTTGTTTTGACAAGAGAGGTTACCTTTGCTCTTATAGATAAAGTTATAGGAAAAGTTTCCAAAAAATTCTGTGTTTAAGAACATATTTTCCCAAGATCTGATAAAGCACAATTTGGATTATAGATTATAATAAAAGAAAACAAGACCTAATCCTAATAAATTATTTGGATTAGGTCTTGTTTTCTTTTATTTCCCAAGATCTTTTTTGAGTCAAGTTTTAGCCTATGCACTTTGATTATTACTTAAAGGGGGACATCAGGGTTAGCAACTTTTGTAGTCATGCATAAATAAATAAAGGCACAAAAACTAATAATAATTTTTTTTATTATAAACATATAATGTGTATATAAGTATATAAAAAAAAATCCAAATGAAGTATATGAATAAAAAAACAAATTGCCTTATAAATAAATGCCATTGTGTAAGTGAAGGGGAACACACACAATGTTCCCTGGAAGAGAATCCAAAACAGGCTAGCAGTAGAAATGGTGGGTATACCTGTCCACCCCCCTAAAGTTGCATATCTATACAACCTTTATTTACATAGAGGTCTGCTGGCATCAATGGCTCATCTAGGAATGTGAGAGGATTCAGTGACCTGAGAGAGAGGGAGAAAAAAGAAGTTAGAAAAATGATCTAAAAGCCATATAGTAATACTGCAGGAAAGGCATGCTTTGCCTCAAGAAATTGGATTAAAAAAAGGCATGCAGACTACTAAATTTGACAACAGGACAAAGGCCTGAACATCCCAAAGATGTCTCTGTGAAAAAGCAGAGAATGTTAAATGTCAAAACTTTAGCTGTCATACAGTAGAAAAAGTGAGGATCTACTACTATTATAGGAAGCTAGCACCAAACCCACCCTTGTGTGGAGGAATAACAACAAAAATGACAAGTTGAGAAAACCTAATGAAGTTAAAAGAAAAAAAGATTCACTGATAAAAAGGAGTCTTGTATTCCTATAAGGTCATGGCTAAAGGCTTCATTGAAAATTTGGCAATATTTGATAGTAACAACCTCATTTTGAAAAGCTCAAAATATCTTTGTCAGATATATATATATATATAAAAAAAAGGGCCATTGCAAATTAGTTTAAAGACTTCCCTCTACCGGAACATATAGGTGCCTGCACCTTTTGGTGGATTACCTCAACAAATTTACATGCTGGCAAGGTATGCAACAATCTGTGTAAACAACCTCACAAGATGGTATCTGTGCTGTACCCACAGAGATGGTCAAAAGCTCAAATTCAATGTGAAAAAAGACAAATTTGGCATAGGTGAAGATGACTCGCAATGTTATAACATATAACCAAACAAAATATATATATTGAAATTGCATAGTAAAAAGTTGCATACACACTCCTTGAATAACATATTCTACTCAACCATATCACAAAATATAAATAAATAAAAGTAATTTTTCTATCAATAGACACAACTATATTTATCACATAAGGTAATAAGACCAAATACAAATAAATAAATAGTGCATGCACTAGTGTATAAACAGTGTATGCATTATTTATTTATTTGGTCTTATTACCTTATGTTTTTAATCTGAATTGTGCCTAATCAATACACATAAGTGAAATGGAAAGTAAAACTAAGGGTGAGGTAAACTATAAGAAAAAAAAAAAAGGATAAATAAAGATATATTAAATGATAAAATGTTCCACACATGTTAAAAGAAAGTGACTGAAGGCAGTTGTTATTTTTTGCTTACAGTTAAGGAGAGAGATATAAATTGTATCCTGGGTGTACAACCTGACCTCACTAGAAGCTGGAAACTTCATTCTAAGTACATGAGATCCAAAGCTTATGTCCATAGGTTACTTGAATATCATTTCTAAGATTCCACCCTTCATGACAGCATATATAAGCAGAATGATCCATTACAGTATTAGAGCTCTAAGAGAAGCGGTCTGGTGGATTGACAAAACCACTGGAAGGGTTCACCACTGATGTGCCAAGAGCCCTCCCAATATTTTTCACCAAAGATAGTAGAAGTTTGTTTTATTAAAAAAAAAAAAAAAGAAACATTTGTGCTTTGATGCTTCCGTTTCTCATGAGATCCATTATTATTTAGAAATCAATTCTCAGCTTTCCAATACAGAACTCTTTGAACCAACACAGAGTTGGGTCTCAGATCAATAGCTGCGAGAGGTGATTATAACATGGATAGATTCCAGAGGTAATCCTATATAGAGATGGCGCTTAGTTTTTACATCTATTTTTGAAGGAGAGGTTTTTATAAATCCCCTGGGCAAAATTCCCATCTATATAAATATATTTAGTAGGACCTCCATGAGAGAATACTCCTGCTAGCAGACACCTCTCTACAAAAGGACAATTTTCATTGCCATTAAACACAATAATAAAAAAGTACCACATGTCAGTTCTAAACTAAAAAATAAGATAGCTACCAGGGTTTCAATAGTAAACACAAGGTAACAAGACCAAATCTAAATAAGTAAATTAATAATTGTATTAAAAGAAGAATAAACATTTATATAATGCTTCATTAATTTACCTTATTTTAAATTTCATTTATATAAAACGAGGAACTTTAGGGAGATTTTCCTTTTAATGCCTAATTAGAACAACAATACATTGTTACAAAATAAATTTAAAAAGTTTAATCGGCTGCATCAATGCATTTTTGTAGGTGAGCAGAAAAAGGAAAATCTTCTGAAAGCTCTCGTATAGAGTTAAATGGAATATAAGTTTTGAGAATGTTCCCTTCTTTCAATCTCATTGCAAAAAAAAAAAAAAAAGTTGGGATTGATAGAGAGGTAGCACAAATGTTAAACCACAACCCAAGATCAAATCCCTCTTTAGGAACTTTTTCTAAAGAAAAAAATTGTTTTAATGTTTCCACCAACCTACCAGTGACAGCATGTAACAAATTGGGCTCTTGTCACGCTTGTAGGTACAAAAAAGTTAAAACTTCTTTCCACATATGGTGCTCTTACAATAAAAGCAGTTGCTAACCACCCACCATGATTAACATGGCCTGTTCGTCGTGTACTTGGGAT
The DNA here is from genome assembly GCA_030710605.1 of Cordylochernes scorpioides. NCBI lineage: Eukaryota > Metazoa > Arthropoda > Arachnida > Pseudoscorpiones > Chernetidae > Cordylochernes > Cordylochernes scorpioides. Next base: position 44,731,374 of record CP092867.1, read on the forward strand.
TAGGTAAATAAATAAATATGGTAATAATTAAGTATAAAATAAGCTTAGCATTTCTATAGCAGCATTGTTAACATCTGTAGCTATTTTGTTTTAATGATGGCGCAACAAAGCTGTTATAAAAAACTCATCAATTTTACTTATTTGGATTTGGTCTTGTTACCCGCATCTAAAACCCAAATTTGACCATAACGGGGTTTCAACAAAGTTTTACAAGAAAACATAAATACATAGAAATATGGCTGAGTAGTATCAACAAAGAGGGTATCTTATAGAACTTTGGAAAAAAGGAATTTAGAGTAAAAAATCAATGTCCAATTTCTAACAAAACAAATGGATCCGGTAGGATGTGAGAAAGTTGTTGTTTGGAGACAAGTGGAGCTGCCTCACATTGGCACAACTCCCCCCAACACTACATTCTAAGTAGAAAAACCAGATAAACCAAGTTGTAGAATGCAGAAGTGGGGGGAGTAGAGGTGAGAGGGGCCAGCTCATCAAGAATGTGTCACCCCCTTCCTGGCCACCAGCATGTTGAGGACTGTGTGCTTCTTGATGTACTCCACGGCCTTCTTGTGGGTCACCATGGTGAAGTCATACCCATTCACCTGACACACACACAAGTCCTGTACTTAGTACCTGGTAGTTGAAGCTTCCTCTCAGACCAGAATGTTAGGTGGAGTGTGGGCCACAGTTACATACCAGCCAGTATAGAGAGCCAACATCGGAGGAATGAAGGCAGCCTGTTTATATCTAGGTTTGAAACTTAAAACTTTATGACCAATAAATTGACAAAGAAGGAGCAATCCCTTGAAAAATAATTTATAAAGAATTTTTTTTTTTACACACAGATGTAGGTAGGCTTTAAAAAATATAATTATCCATAGATCACCTTTCAACTTCCATGGTTTAAAAAGATATATTTCACGAGTGTTAATTAATACCCAGCATCTTTGTCCAACCTCCGAATGCAATAATTGGGTGGGGGAATCTACTAATTCCAATTAATGAAATCTCTCAGAAAGTTGTTTCCTTGGCCTGGCTCACACAGTTTATAGTTTGGTTTCTCTGAAATTGTGTGTTCAGCCCCTTGACAAGCTGGCACTTGTGATGATGATAATTTTTTTTTCTAAAACTGCGCCAAATTATACAGTTAGGCTCTATGGCTCTTAAAAGTGAGTATATTGGAAGCTACAACACAAGTAAGGACAACTGACCTGGAGAATCTTGTCGTGGATCTTGAGTCCACACTTGGCAGCTGGACTGTCCTCATAGACCTCCGTCACATACACACCCTGCACACACAATGGCTCAAACCTCTCACAAAGAGATGCACATTGTCGAGATATACCTTCTTCTGGAAGTGGCACAAGTCATAGAGTAGATAAGTTGTTCTATAGACAAGGTGGACTTGAAAACCTTTTTTATTAACATCAACATCAGCCCCATCTTTCTGAAAGTTTGGCCTTCTATGTATGATTATTGAGCAAATTTTGACAAAGATGAATGGCCAACTCATCAAAATTGTGTCACACTGTGAATATCATTAGTTGTTTTCACACAATAATCCCCAACAATATTATATATTAACGAAAAATAAAATTTCTCTTTAAAGACTTATAAAATGCTAACAAATGCTAACATTTTAATAAAGAAAACTTTTTCTCTACTTTGTTAGCATTTTATAAATATTATATATCCTTAAAATATAAATATTTAGGGAAGCGTTTCTTTTATTGGACTTCATGCATCATAAGTTTTCATAAGAGTATGAAAGTTCATGGAATCCAATAAAAGAAATGCTTCTTTGAGTCTTTTTATTTCAACAATTATTTCCTTTAGTATTAACCAACAACCTTTCCATCTGAATTGTAACCAGAAGGCCAATCTCAAAGGTGTTGTTACATTGTCTTGTTTCATAGACTACTTGCTATCCAACTTGAAAATATTCAGTGAATAGAAGTTATAATAGGGAATGAGAGAGCAGGTGCATAGCTATACATTAGAGCTTCTTTAATTCAGCTGATTATAATTCAAAACACTTGCTTTAATTCACCCAATTTTTTGCTTACCAAATCAGCCTATTTACTTACCAGAAAATTCTGATATATTGGGATTTTGAATCAAAGAAGTTGGACCACATTCAGCCATCTCTGATTGGAAATTATCTCACTCTCAACAAGACAGTTTTTCCATGATGTGATACTGTATGGGGGTTGATAGAATCAGGCTTGATGATCATGATTTTAATGAGTGGCGGCCCATCAAAATTATCAAAAGTGCCATCTGTCCTTGGTTTGAAACCAAGAGTTTTCCTTCTCTTAGATGACTTATAGCTCTATATGGCGGAGTTCAATTGTAGTGTAAGCCACTCAGTGTAGTAGCTTAGAATCTCTTCAGTTACATGAGAAACACCAGATTATTTTTATCAACAAGTGATGGCCTTCACTCAAGAGTTGGGACTAAGTCTCATTAATTGACACTGAGTGGAAGCCTAAATTACCAGTAATCAACATGTGTGCATTTCACAAACTGGCGTAAAGAAATATTCAAAATTTTTATCAATTGAGATCACTAGGAAGGGTAAACTTATGGTTTCCCCAGCAAATCCCAATTAATGTAAACCACGAGCCATCTTGCCACATCAGGTCTACTGTACACATTGTAGAAATGCCAGACCTTGCCTGACCAGGCTGACTCACACCCTCTCCTCAGTATTTGAACTTTGCCCGTCTCCCCCTGGCAGTAAACATCTGAAGGAAATTCTTTCCCTTCTTGTGGGTAAATCTACAACAGTTGTGGTGCAACTTTTTACTTCTAATAAAAGGTAAAACAATATCTCCTCTCACAGCTCCAGATACAAACCGAGTATAATATTTATTTCCTGTTTAATTCTATTCAGTTTATTCCATGATAGAGATATATATTGAAACTACTTTTATATAGGATTATATATGGTTAAATAAAATAGATTATATAATGATAAATATATGCATAAATATTGTATTGAAAAAAGGATTTATTTGCCAATATTTTGGCTGTCTGAATGGCAACCTTTGTAAAGGCATTATAACATATATATTTTGTGCATACCTATAATTTCTTTATTGACTGTTCTACTGCGAGAAGACTCCAATGATGGATCACCAGTTTTTTTACTGGTAGTTACAATTTATTTGTGCCAGGTTAGAAGCAAATCAATGCTGGTTGAAATTTAGTCAGTTCTTGGGATACATGTCAACTTGTAACCAATAAAATTTCTAGCTTGGTATTGTTATGGCTTCTATTGCTCTATCATCTCAATCCCTGGGGGAAGGAAATAGTTTTTTTTTTATTTGTTTGAAATGCCAATCTCTCTTCTAGCCAGCTATCTGTAGAGAAAAAATATATACAGTAGAACCTCCCTTTAGCAGACACCCCACTAGCGGACACCTCTCCACAAAGGACAGTTTTCATTTGCAAAAATTACCATTTTTACAATTAAGCAACTCTCCAGTAAGAGGACACCTCTCCCTAAGACACTTAGATGTTCTTTACAGGGAGGTTCTACTGTATATAAAATCTTTTTAATGATTAAAAGCAGGTGTTATATTAAGTAAATATTTTTTATAAATTTGTCTCCTATTTAGGTTTTTATAAAAATTCCCATATCATAGGGTTGCAGAGTAAAGTAGGCAAGAAATGTGATTCAATATTTTGCAAATTTTCAGGGATTTCAAAAATGATTATCTAAAACCCCCCATTGTATACTCTTTATATGAAAAAAGTGCAGTTGGAATATTTAAAGGTAATTTTATGCACATGCCTCATGAGTGAGAGCACAGGTGGCCGGGTGGATGATGTAGAAATACTGGTGGGCTTATTCAGGTGTGCTGTCCTATAGGTCAATATAGCAACTTCCATGGATCATCTTAGTGCTCCCAGTCTTAATGACAAAAGCAGACATTCTACTTTACCCAATCATTATAGATGTCAAATCTTTGATGTGCTCTACTCCTCCCCAGCAGATACCATCTCAAACTCTACAAGCTTGATACCTAATATGATGATTGAGTGGAGATAAGAAGAATATTTTCTTCTTCTTGTAGAACTTCAACTAAAACTGTTTTAATTTTTCTTTAAATATAAATATATATATTTTTATCATTTTATATATACAGTTAAGCCTGTCTATAGCACCTCCTTTTGGAACTCACCAAAATAGGGTGCTATAGAGAGGGGGGTGCTATAGACAGGTCACTTTTAATGTAAATCGCATCGTACTACGTATTTAAAATCGGTCGCTATAGAAAGGAAGGCGCTATTTAGAGGGGGAGCTATAGACAGGTTTAACTGTATATATATATATATATATAATTGAGAATAAATAAATCTAACAAATATTTTCCGTTGAAATTAGAATCATCAACTTAGCATCGATTGAACTATGTTGATTTGGTGGCAGCTAGATTGGGATTATAAAACCTGTTGAAATGGCAAAAGTGAGGAATTAAGGTTGGTCAAATCATCATGGTCTTACCATGGATCATATGGTGTTTAAAAACACTAGTGTATCTGAACTGGTTTCAAAGTTTACTAGGAATTCTTATAACACTACCTTTTAAGCAGTTTTTTTACCCAGGTTTTATAACATAGATAAAGTAGATAGTGGAGGTTAAAAAAAAAGAAAATGATAAGGCACAATTTGGATGAAAGATTATAAAACACAGTGTAATAAGACCAAATCCAAATAAATAATAGTGTTTCATGTTTCGGTAACAGCGTTGTTACCATCTTCAGAAAACTATCTTCTTCCTTTCTGGTATCTTGTTTACACATTGATAACAGTAACTATTTAAAACATGCTGTGGTATTATTTCTCAATCTAAGGATTAGTAGCCTGTAAAACCATATTGTCAAGAAGCTAAGCGGCTCCAATCACGAGAGGCCCCATGGGACGTCTGTCAATCATCGCTGGACACCGGGGGTGAGGGGTTCTGGGGAATCTGGCCGGCGGGGGGAGCTGAGGTCCCTCATTAGGATTACCTCTGTCTTGGGGTAAGTTGTATTGACTCTCTCTCTCTCCCTATCAATACCTCTTATAATAAATTAATTATCCCCAAACTTGCCCTTGCTTTATTTATCTCCGCGACATATTTTGGCGGAGACGCTGGGTAGCGTGACGGAACTTCGAAGAAGTCGACGTCTACAGGGACGTGAACCAATTCTTCAACCTTTGCCACAACGAATAGAAATGGAAGACGACCACAGACCTACTGTTAGCGGATCCTACCTCCCTTGTCAGCGCCAACGAGATCCTTCTACCTTTTCTGGAGATGGAAATATAAACCCTGGACAGTGGTTGAAAGAGTACGAGAGAGTGTCGAAGTACAACAGATGGGACGAGACCATGAAGCTTGCCAACGTCGTATTTTACTTGAACGGAACTGCTGGAAGGTGGTTTGATAATAACGAAGAATCACTCAACTCGTGGAGAAGCTTTGAAGACGCATTCCGCGGTGTGTTCGGACTGCAAGAGGATTCTGCCGTGCCGAGGAAGTTCTGAAGTCAAGAGCACAGAAGGCCGAGGAATCCAGCGAGTCATACATCCAGGAGATTCTTAGTCTCTGCCACCAGGTGAACCCTCGCATGGAAGAAGGTGAGATAGTTGCTCACATTATAAAGGGAATTTCGGAGGACACATACCAGGTATTGGTGGCGAAAGACATACAGACGGTAGATGAGATCCTGAAGTTCTGCCGTCATCTGACAACCGTCAAGCAGCGCCGGATCGGCCGTACGAAATTCGCCAGGTTGTCAAACGTAATGCCCATTTCGTGTGTTGACGACTCAGATGACTTGGCCGGCTTAATTCGCCGCATCGTTAGAGAAGAGATACAAAAGGTTTTCTCAGCACCTGAAGTGATCAATCCGCTCCGAGAGGTGAACGCCCTGGAACAGACTGTGAGGGAAGAGGTCAGCCGTGCTCTACAACCTACCAGACCACAAGTCAACGTGGTACAACAACAACCACGAACGCCCTTTTATAATATCGACCGACCAACCCAACCCAGGAAAACGGAACATTGGAGAACCTACGACGACAAACCTATCTGCTTCCACTGCGGACGACCCGGACATGTCGTCCGTTATTGTAGGGAACGACGGCAGGTCTTCGCTGAAGCCAGGTCAAGGAATGGCGGAGAAGGAAGAAATGTTGGATTTTCGAGTCGACCCCCGAGATATGACGCCGACGACGACTATGTAACGCCCCAAACCTCGACGTACTTCTACCGGCGCTCTTCCCCACATCCAAACCGCGCAAGGTCGCCAGCCCGAAGACAATCCCAGTGGCCAGCCCGTCGTTTTAGCCGTTCTCCCATGCCTCAGAATGTGAAAAACTAAGTGGAGCGGCTTCTAACGGGGGTGAGGTCGCCATTGAGGAAAATCCTCCAGGGTATATCGCCGCTAAATTAAAAGAAAATTTTGTTATGGTCGAAATAAATGGACGCAAAATTAAAGCATTGGTGGATTCAGGAGCCGACTTTTCTGTTATTTCAGACAAATTTCGACGCGAACTAAAGACACCTCTCTTCAAAGAACCAGGTCCCATTCTTAAAGCCGCAAATAAAAATTTAATAGAGACCCTAGGAAAATGTGTCCTGAACATAGAAGTTAATGGTCTGAATATCTCATTTGAATTCGTTGTTATGGTGGAATGCAGCCATGACATCATATTTGGATGGGACTTCTTCAAGGCCACCGAGGCCGTCATTGATTGTGGCAGAAATGAACTCCATCTCGGGGAAACCTCCGTCCTGGAATCTCGAGAGGAGGAAAACCAGAGATTGTTTGCTTCCGACGACTTTGTCATCCCGCCTAAATCAATAAAGAAGATCAGTGTGATGAACGAAGAAATATGTGGTGTTAGAGATGTTTTAGTCTCAACTTCTAAGGACTTATTATTAAGAAAGGAAGTTCTTATACCAAACTCATTGGTTACATTTCGACACGGCCGAGGTTGCATTTGGGTGGCGAATGGAGCGTCTTGGCAGCAACTGATTCCATCAGGAATGAATATGTGCACCGATTATATGACAAGGTATGCCATAACGAAAGCGATCCCAGACGGAGGAGCAATCGAAACAGCTAAGTTCCTGGTTGAAGACGTCATCTTGAAGCATGGAGCTCCTAGAGAAATGATAACAGATCGCGGCAGAAATTTCATTTCTCAAGTAATAAAAGAGATCAATGCTCTGTGCGGAATTGTGCACAGATTTACAACGGCCTACCATCCCCAGACCAACGGCCTGACTGAAAGGTTCAGCAAAACTCTAGGAGACATGTTGTCCATGTACACAGGTGTTGAGCAGAAGGACTGGGACCAAGTTTTGCCCTATGTAACTTTTGCTTACAACACTGCTAAACAGGAGGCGACCGGCTACACCCCGTTCTTTCTTGTCCACGCCCGCGAGGCCGAGACCTACATCGATGCCGTACTACCCTACCTACCAGATGAGATCTCTAACGACTACGTTGGAGAACTTGTGACCAGAGCTGAGGAAGCGCGTCAACTCTCCCGATCACGCCTTCTACAATCACAGGCGAAAGACCGTAGACTATACGACCAGAAACATACTCCAGTCTATTACCAGAAGAATGATCTTGTGTGGGTTTTTACTCCCATCCGAAAAGTAGGACTATCAGAAAAGCTACTGAAGAGATACTTCGGTCCCTATAAGGTGACCAAGAAGCTTTCAGAAGTTACGTATGAAGTAGAGCCCGTGGACCCCTCTCCCCGATCACGGAAAGCCAAGGATATCGTCCATGTCATTCGGATGAAGCCCTACCTGGACCCTGAAGAACAACATTCTATTCTGCTAGGGAACACCAGCCGTGATAGATTTCCTTCCAGAACAAGGGCTGAGACAAGCTAATCAGCGGGTCGCTGTATTTTTTCTAAGGAGGGAGTAATGTCAAGAAGCTAAGTGGCTCCAATCACGAGAGGCCCCATGGGACGTCTGTCAATCATCGCTGGACACCGGGGGTGAGGGGTTCTGGGGAATCTGGCCGGCGGGGGGAGCTGAGGTCCCTCATTAGGATTAACTCTGTCTTGGGGTAAGTTGTATTGACTTCTCTCTCTCTCCCTATCAATACCTCTTATAATAAATTAATTATCCCAAACTTGCCCTTGCTTTATTTATCTCCGCGACAATATTCTTTCTCTAATTTCTCATCCAGTACTTTTGTCTGAAGAGGGTAACAATGCTGTTACTGAAACGTCAACAACTATTTATTTGGATTTGTGGTCTCATTACTTTGTTTTTAAAGTGTATTAATATTCCATGGCTACTTTGTGGCTGACAACAGTTCACCAAATTTTTCATGTGATTTATTAATCCCACTTCATTTTTTTAAATATTAAAAATGCCTAAAAATATGAATAAATAATAACATTGGTAATTGGCAACAGTCGTGTGACCTGGTCTTTTTAAAAGGATACAAGTACTTACAACTTTTTTTCCCTTCTATTAAACACAATATATTCTACATGTCTTCTCTTCTTTCTTATCTCCACTCAATCATATTAAGGTATCAAGCTTGTAAAGCTTGAGATATTCTACATGTGCTTTGATACAGGTCAGGTATTTGTGCTTTGTTAATTATTGAGCGACTACTTATAAAACTATCAATAAATGTCCCCAGATAGCTCCACTATCATCTCACCCCCCGTGCAAAGTTTTTTAATTAAATAAATCCCTATACATCTGCTCCTACACTATCAACTATCACAATCCAGGGATACAGGATGAGCAGCATCTGTACTCCATGTTAGGAGCGGCCTGCACATGGCGTCTGTTCCTCATGTCAGAGGTGGCCATTTCATATTGGAGCTGAGTCTGCCTGCTACTGAGTATTGCTCCCAGTCTTAATGACAAAGGCATTCTACTTCACCCGTCATGATGGTTGTCAAATCCGAGATAAGAAAGAAGAAGAAGAAGACACAAGATAGAGAGGGTAAAAAAAAAATCCAGACGATTAAATAAAGAAGTAACACTATTGTTGGCATTCATAGTGGAACCTCGTTATAACTGCCTCTTTATAACAGCAACTTGGTTATAGCATCATAATTTTAAGGTCCCCAGTTTTAAGTCTTGAAACAGCTTGCACTACAACTAATTAGATAATCTTGTATATAAGAAACCAAGTTAAACCAGAGAACTACAAATTGTTAACTTTAAGCACAATAAAACTTCTCTTCCCCACAAAGGTATTAACAAGTTTTCTATAGGAAATCTCACTAAGGTTTGTTGTCCTTTTGGGACCAGCATCGTGACTTCTGTTGAATAGGCCATTCAACTTGAGTGTGTTATCCACAAAAATTATTATTGCATTAAGTTTAAATAATTATACTTTTAAAATATTATTTTGGTCACAGAGTATATTTTAAAGATTATACAGCACAACTTCCCTGTAAAAGACACCTAATTGCAGAGTCCTTTAGGGAGAGGTGTCCACTTACTGAAGAGTTGCTCAATGGTAAAATGGTAATTTTGCAAATGAAAACTGTCCTTTGTGGAGAGGTGTCCGCTAAAGGGAAGTTTTACTATATTTTTGATATAATTTTTTTGCTTTATATTTAATGATTAGGTACAAATTTGGATTATAGATTATTGAACAAAAGGTAATAAGACCAAATCCAAATGAATAGTGTTTACACATTATTTTTTATACTTCTAAATAATATCTGATCTTAGCAGAGAGAATATATTAAATCATACATATGTATTATTATAAATGTAAAAGTCAGTCCCTGAGAGGTAGTTCACCAACAATAATTACAAAATTAGAAGCCAGTAAAAGGTCCTTAGAGTGCTGTTCTTGAAATATCAAGTTACTCAATGCTGTTAGACTTGGTGTAGAGTTTGTATCAATAGGTGAACAATGGTTGGGTGGTTATATTCTCTGAAACCGGAATAAATTGATGTTTAGATCTTTATTCAGAGAGAAGCCATCAGCAATGTATATTTGTAGGCTCAATGCTTCTTTGGTATGGCTAGGTTAAAGAGAAGTCTCTCTCTCCTCAGGATATAGAAGTTAAGCCAGCAAAGTATGTGCAATAAAAACTGTAATTGACCTCATGTATGTGACACATTATTATCCCCCCTAGTACATATATGGTACAAGCCATGATAATCATGTGGATTGTTAGCAACTACTTTTACTGTAAATGCAACACTTGTTTACACAAGTAGAAAGCAGTTGAACTTACAAGTATGCCAGAACCCTATTTGTTACTTGCACTCACTGGTGGGGGTTGGACTTGCAAGAATTGGGGGCCAATGAAGCAAGTTTTTCTTCAGAAAAAAAGTGTCCAATGCAGGATTCAATAATGGATCATAGCTGTTGATAATTGACACACTCCTCTACCATGTGCCACCATAGAGAGTGTAATAGGTCCCCCCCCCCCCTATATAAGGTGACATCCCTACAGAGGGTTCTCACATTGTCAGAGTAGCCCTGCGGACTCTTCTTGTAGTCCTGGTCAATGCCTCCTCCAATCTTGAAGCCACATCTCAGGACCTCTCTGCCCTCCGAGTCTTTGCCGGCCTCCTTCACCAGCAGGATGGGGATCTGGACACACATCTTGACCTAGCACCTTCTCTAGGGCTGGCACACTGGAGAACATTCCCTCAATTATGCTTTTTACTATACAATTCCTACATTTTATATACAGCATGCAGTGTTGATCTCATTGTTTACTGTCCTGCATTGGCTTGCTAACCTAATCTAAACTTACCTAACTTATTTAACAAGTAAAGTCCCTCTTTCTTCGCCGAGGCAAAACACTCATTTCCCAATCATTGAGAATAACACATTGATGAGTGCATTTTTTTTAGCTGTGTTTTTTTAACATTTATAATTAGCTTGTAAAATGTGATTGAAATTTTTATACATTTGTCATATCAACAAAATTAACAGTAATGCTCGATCAGAAACCTAGACAATGTACTGTAAAGGTAGCCTCCGGCATACTATGCTCATTTGAGAAATGCTAGCAATTATGTCTCTATATAAGGTAAAATATATTTTTAAATGTTGCTATGAAAAAAAAAAAAAAAATTAACAAGTATTTTTAAAATAATTTTATAAACACAAGGTAATAAGACCAAATACAAATTGTGCCTTATCATAATTTTTTATAAAGTACATTGTTTTACAATCTAATCGTTTGATTAGCTCTGATAATCCTATCAGGAATGATAACACTTGTAAACAGAGTGGATGGTTGTTATAGAGGTAAGACTTCATTTTCTTTATTATAATTTTAATACAATGCTTAAAATACAGCTATTTAAATATTTATCTGAAATTCGGCCTCGATTGATATATACATTTAAATAAATTTTGAGCGTAAATACATTTAAAAACAACATCTAAGGAGCATCCTAAAAAAGGCTTTGAGCAGACTTTTAAGGGGTTAGAATAGGAAAAAAATCATATGACTAGTGATTAAAATTAAATAATATTAAATATATTTGAAATAAAATTAAGAAACGAATGCTTACACTTAAGCATTCTAACGCAACTCCTGGTTGATGTTCGAACGCCATGTTTATGGGCTCGACGTTTGTAAATATATGTAACGATGATGATTCACTACTTTCATTGTTATTGTAGTAATTTTATTTTTATAATATTTTATATATTGTTTATTTTAAGTGAGACTTAAACTATATTTAAGATAAAAAGTGTGGTTATAAATATATATGTGAATAAGATTCCTGATATTATTTTCAGTTTGAATTCTATTTTCAATATGCAGATATTAAAAAAAGTCTCTTAAGTAGCAACATTTATTAAAATATCATCAATTCAATATAAAAATATATTTAGACTATTCAATATGTTTTCTATAATATTTTTGAGTTTTATTCATTTATGAAATACACAGAGTAATCCCATTTCTTTTTTTTACTCAATTTTTTTTTTTTTTTTTTGAAATTAACGAAGTGGGCACATTGATTATTTTCCAAACCTTTAAGCTAATGCTGTTTGTAATATTAGGCTTGCTAAATTATGCACAAAAGTGGTAAGCTAATTGACTTTCTTATGATATTAGATATATTTTAAGATATTCTTGTTTTGTGTGTAACTTTCTTTGTTCAATATGCCCATTAAAGTGTTTAAAAACTTCAAATATATTTCGAGTGACTATTGTTTACACATGCTTCTGTAAAGCTATGTTTAAACAAGTCGGTGTTAATCGCTTTCGAAAATAATTGTTAAACAAATTCCTCATTGAGTGGAAGTTCGATTTTAAATAGTATGTACACTAGTTATTATAGCTATATGTATTATTTCGGTAATGTCAAACTAAGATTTGTTCATTTTTATACTTTTAAAAGAAGGAAGTTGTGGATCAATCAATTTTGACGTTTCTCACACCCCTCCCCCATTTTTTTTTTACCATTGCGAAAATATACATAAAATGAAATTATAATTTTTAAAACGTACTTTTAAAAGTACTCTGTACAAGTAAAATAATATTATTTTCTGCCTAAACTGTCAAGTTTTACTTTTTTTTTTAATTAGGCAAAAAGTAAGGATTGTACCAAATCAGAAATGTGAGCAAATCAGGATAACTCAAATTAATATTAGCAATATGACTAGCTTGTCATAAATTTAAATAGTTGACCATATATTTGCTTGCTAATGATATTTTGAGGTGATGTAAATTTATAGAGATATTTAATTTGTAACAAATAAATTTACTGGCAATGTGTTTCTTTTCATTAATATCATCACATATTTTCCCTACAGACCTTACTGCAATGATATACGAATGAGAGGGCTTAGTTTATCAGCAGTGAACTTTCAAAGCGGTCAAAAATATTTTTTATCTAATATGAGTTAGGCAAATATTAACTCGGGTAAAACCCTGGCGAAGTCAAGTAATCCGCTAGTATCTCTATATGTAAATTTGTTTTTCTTTCACAGATTCTGGTATGCTCCTTTTTCTATACCCTCTATATCTCTGTTAGTTTAATTATATTAATATTGAAAGATAAACACAAGGTAATAAGACCAAATAAATAGTGTGTGACGTTTTGGTAACAGCATTGTTACCATCTTCAGACAAAAGTTCTGAAAGTTGTCTGTTTGTCTGAAGATGGTAACAACACTGTTACTGACACGTCGCACGCTATTTATTTGGACTTTGTGTTTATAATCTATAATCCAAATTGTGCCATATCAAAATTGAAAGATGTATATACAGTTAAACCTGTCTATAATGCCCCCCTCTTGGGACTCACCAAAATAGGGTGCTATAGAGAGGGGGTGCTATAGACAGGTCACTTTTAATGTAAAATGTTTACATTTTAATGTTTAAAATTGGGTGCTATAGAGAGGAAGGCGCTATTTAGAGGGGGCGCTATAGACAGGTTTAACTGTATAACTTTTGGAGGGAGAATCACATATCATTCCTATGACTTGCATTCTCCTGGTATACACAGCCTGGTGGGGAAGATATCTGTGTTTGATTTAGATATTCTTCCTTATCTCTCCTCTTCTATACTTCTCATCTTTATGTGTGAAGTTGTTAAAGACATCTGCTCTAGTACTTTACAACCTGGTTTCCAACTGGATTCTTCAGTTCCCCACATATTCTAGGGCGCACAGATATATTTTTGAAAATAGAGCAATCCATAAATAAATCTTCAAATAAAAAGGCATATATTAGATCAAAATATCATTTATTTTACCAATATTTCAGTTGGCTGAACGCCAACCTTTATCATCACTTTTATCATCCTATTTTAAAATGTTATAATACCTTGATAAAGGTTCAGCCAACTAAAATATTGGTAAAATAAATGATATTTTGATCCAATATGTCTTTTTATTCAACAGATTTATATATACAGTAGTATAGTACAGACACCTCTCTCCCTAAAGGACATTTTGGCTGCTGTCCTTTACAGGGAGGTTCTAGTGTATATGGTATCAATTCCCCACAATAGTCCTGGGTACCCCTCCTAACCTAACCATCCAAACTGATATAACCTAACCATATCTTGTCATTACATAATAGTTTAAAATCTTGGCATGGCTTGTAAACATGGGATCTTATCTTGAGACCTTCCCAAATATATTTTATGAAATATAGGCGAATGACCCGGCTTCGCCCGAGAAATCCCTTGGGTGCAATTTCCTTCATACTAAAAGTAATTTCAAATATAAATATTAGAAGTGCCATAGAATAGCAATACAGAAGTAACACATAAACTACAGGAAAAGTGTGTGTGATGGCAAAAATTGTATTATATTAGTGTTTAGGTATTTGATTTAATTAATATAGTTGATATAATAGTATATATTTATATTATTTTTTTTCTAAATGAGTTTTAAAAATTGTAAAAAAAAAAAAAATGCATCGGCCGGGAATCGAACCCGGGCCGCCCGCGTTGCAGGCGAGCATTCTACCACTGAACCACCGATGCTTTAAAAAAAATGGCCATATTTAGGTATTCATTCCATTCCGGATTAGTCCGCGTAAAAAAAAGTTCTTCAAATTAAAAAAAGAACTAGCCAAAAAAACTAATCAAAATGCAGCCGAAAATTTTCCTCAGGTTTATAAAAAGCGACATGCAAAATTTGGTACCAATTGGTTCAGTAGTTTTTGAGTTTATCGCGAAACAGACAGACAGAAATTGACTTTTATATATATAGAGAAAATTATATGATATCAAGTATTTCAATATTAGATTTCACTCCAAAGTTTTAAACCTAATGTGATATTAGTATCAGGGTACAACCATCTCTGTCATCAACTAGTTCTGTACATCCAGACCACCATTCTATTAGAATATTGAGTCAATCCTTCCTTGACTCCACCACTTGAATCTCTATATCCAATCTGTCCTCTAAACTTTCTCATTGGTTGCTTCATTTACAAATAAATCTACCGTTGCCACCTTTCCACTCTATCTGGCCATTTGATCTTAGAGGATTCTTATTGCACACCAAGTGTTCGCTTTCCTGTCATTGGGTTGGGGTGAACAGAGGTTCCTAATTATTGGAGAATCTTCACATTGAGGAAAATCCTTCTTTATAGCTCTATGTGTGTTACTGCTGTCCAACCTTAACTGCCTTGACCTAAAATAAAATAGGACATATAAATCCTTCAGAGGGGTGAAAATCTCCTTACATTTTTGACTTGAGAGGAAAAAGGTCTTAATCCATGAATATCTTTGGAAAGAGATCTACAATCACTATAAGTAGGTAGACGGCACCAGGTTTTGGTCATTTTGGTTCTGCATCAGCATCACACTGCACAGTATCTCTATATATGAATGGTCTGCTGTATTTGTAGGGACTTTAATGAAGGGCAAGAAGAGTAATGAAACTAGCAGAGGTGGTGTTTGGGAGTTAGCTGACATTGTCTGTTGAAGTGCTTGTCAGACTTGACATTTGTCTTCTCAACCCATGTCTTTGATAATTGACAACCTGGCCAGGAACAATGAAGTGTTTGAGGAAACTTAGAGCAAGGGATGTCTGATCTACTAGAGGCAGCCACCTGGACTCCACCATAAGAAAATAAACTGCCTGTTTTCTAACTGATCTTCAACATCTAGCTTATTGATGGTGTTGAGTCTGGAGGAACATGTTCACATCTATGAAAGATATCCTGATTGTTTAAATAAGCATTTTAAATGGCAGAATGCCAACAGAAGGAATATCAACTAAGCATTGATTTGGGGTTAGTTCATAAGAGGTTGGCCAACCTTTTTTTGTTTTTGATAAATTAAGAAAAGCCAACAACATAAGCATTTGAGGCTGCTGGCCATCATCAGCATGGTGCAGGCTGTACCTCAACAAAAGAGGCTGGTCCTAGAGGCTTCCTGAAAAACCAAGAAATGGGCATTTAAGGCCAAATTTGTATAAATACGCTAAAACATGTGGGGAAGGAAAAGAAGAGAAAGAGGTCAGGTAGTGATATGATAAACACGCTCAAATAAGCAAAAATGTATAAATAAGTACTTGGGTATGTATGTTTGTACCAGGTTGGTCACAGCTGAGCTAATTTGGCTGAAATTTCACATATTCAGATAAAAATGTAGCGAAGAATGAATATGCTATTCAAAATTTATATCAATTTGATTGATAAAGGGAGTTATATTACCTCTATTCAAAGATAAGAAAAGATAAAATGTATATATTTTACCTATTTAGATGAAACCATATAGTCAGAGCAGTTCAAAAACCTAGAAAATTGCCATTGATCTCTATAATTTACTTGTTATTCTGGCCTGGGAAAATGACAATAATAGAAGAAAATGAAGTTTAAAATTTGAAATTCATTACACCTCTGAAGG
Organism: Cordylochernes scorpioides; assembly: GCA_030710605.1. Lineage (NCBI taxonomy): Eukaryota > Metazoa > Arthropoda > Arachnida > Pseudoscorpiones > Chernetidae > Cordylochernes > Cordylochernes scorpioides. The sequence continues at coordinate 44,747,729 of CP092867.1, forward strand.
CAATTTTGAAGATAGTTCACTCACCTACACACATATACATAGATGAACCAAAAGTGGAACTTTTTTTAAAAAAGGTTTTAAAAAAAGATAAGGCACAATTTGGATTATAGATTATAAACACAATTTGATAAGACCAAATCCAAATAAATAAATATTGTGTGACGTTTAGATAACAGTTGCTACCGAATGGTCACATACTATTTATTTATTTGGATTTGGTCTTATTACCTTGTGTTTAAAGTTTAAAAAAGGTATTAAAGGTGAAAAAATGCATTAAAACAATGCTATTGGTTTACAACCCCAGTACAGTAGGTTAGAGAGGAAGAATGTACCACTACACCAGTTGTGACCCTCCTTCCACAACTTTATATGTAAATGAAGAAGGTGCAAATTGCTATTCAAAATGCTTCTCACACATTTTAATTGACATTTTTTTCAATTTTAAGGGCAGCATTTCAATTCTATTTGAAAATATGTGATTTTGTAGATTTCAAAATTCATATTCTTTTAAACACATTTTATCAGGCATTAGACCAGTTATTTTACTTTTATTTAGAATCTATCTATTTTATTAAAATATTTAATTTGATTTAAAATTGAATAAAGTTTTTTATATAATACTGTGAAGTTTTGAGAATACGAATCAATAACAATAAGTAAAATTAATCTAATCAAAGCATATACAGACAGTTAAAACACTATAAAAATTGAAAAGCCACAAATTTAATCTTTAAAGATATTTCATCATAGTTTTCCCTATAAATTAATTCAACAGGAATACAAGTAAAGAGCGTTGACTGCATTGTTTTTAAAATATACAGTTAAACCTGTCTATAGCGCCCCCTCTAAATAGCACCTCTCTCTCTATAGCGCTCGATTTTAAATACGTAGTACGATGTGATTCACATTAAAAGTGACCTGTCTATAGCACCCCTCTCTATAGCACCCTATTTTGGTGAGTCCCAAGATGCTATAGGCAGGTTTAACACTGTATATATCCCCCATCTGTAAGATCAGATAATTTACTGTTTTTGTTAGAATCTTTTAGTTAACTTGTCTGTATGTACACCAATCTTGTAATCAATTTTATATATTTATACTTACAGAGCACCTAGAAATCTGAAATTTGGTATATCTGCTCAAACCTAATGACAAATTGACAAAATTTCAGACTTCTAGGTGTCTGGGAATAGACTAATTTCAATATATATTTTTTCAAATTTTGATCAATTTGAATATACTTTCAGACCACACAGATGTAGATTTGCTCAATCCAGCTAACAATGCAAGTTGACAAAATTTCAGTCTTTTGGATAGTAGGGGGAGAACTATTTTCTATATTTTATTTCAAATTTTGTGATCAAATTTTAATATTTTTCCTGACCACGTAGAAGTCTGCTATTTTTATGGACTGGTTCAATCCTTCTAACAAAAAAATCACAAGACTCAGAACAAAACATTACAAAGGAATGACATTACATCCAGATGGCTACAGGACATCCAACAATTGTCCTGGTGTGGAGCTAACACCTACCCACATATTCTCATGTTCGGCAATGGCCACAGAAAATTGACATGGACCCAGAACAGCAGCTTCACACACCCAAGATAGAGGATATTGTGACTGTTGTGATAGAGATGCATGGAGACATCTGAGGCTTTTCATTGGACATGACAAAAACAATCCTACCAATATTGAAAATGTTCAAAATTTCAGATATCTAGGTGGCCCTGGTGGTCTGGAATAAACACAAGAGAATAGAATTTGTATATTTCCTTTCAAACAAAAAGAATAGGCCTGTTTCTCTGGCAAAATAAGCAGCTGGTATTCTCCATAAAAATGTGGTCCCCAGAATGGACTAATTTCTACATTTCCTTTCAATTTTTATGGATTTTTTTGTTAATAATGTCCTACTCTCCTTAATCCAATGAGAATTTTTTTGTTGTTCCCAAAGCTTTTTACCATAAACCTTTACAAAGAATACCCCTAAATTTCAAGAAATTCAAAGCAGAGCAGCCCAAACCAATAGTCAAGACCTGGTAGATAAAATTGAAGAAGAGAGCCACTAGCAGGGTTGGTCCTCTACTGATGAACTGATAGTTTCACATTGTACCTCAGTGCATTAACTTCCTGTAAAGGACAACACCTAGTTGCAGAGCCAAAGTGTTTTTTAGGGAGAGGTGTCCTCTTACTGGAGAGTTGCCAAGTAGTAAAAATGTAATTCTGCAAATGAAAACTGTCCTTTGCAGAGGGGTTTCTTCTAGCACGAGTGGCCCCTCATGGAGGTTTTACTGTATATAAATATTTTTATTAAAAATTTAAAAATTAGAGCGTTAACGTGTTTGAATTTTACTAGAAATTTTCTATTGCACACACAGAGACAATATTAGGTCACTGACCAGCATCTAACAAAAGGTGGTAAAATGAAAACATTGTGAAGAAAGAAAGGAAGGTTGTGAAAGAAAACTCACCACCACCACTGCCACCATAGAGTAGGTGGAATAATAACAGGAAGTGATAATGTTTTAGATTGCCAAGAGGCCCCATTAAAATTTATGAAGGCGGTCTCGCTGTTCATTAGCCTCCCCAGTCGTTATTCTAATTATACAGTGAGATTTGTTTAATTACCCCTATTTATGTTAAACTCTGATTGCCCTTTATATACTACTCTCCACCTTATCCTGAAAGCTTTACATTTAAATTGAAATTATTTTATGTGCAGAACTGCCAAACTTTTCGTCGACACATAGAAGATATGGTGAGCTCTTTTTTTTCCCCTTTCTTTCTGTTGTTTCTTCAGCATATTACTATGCAGTAAATACTTTTATTATTATGCTATTGGGCTGATATTTTTATGGCGTCTCTGTCTTTATTTCATGGCTTGTCTAGAAGGCTAATGCTTATTGATGGCCTTTGGCCAAGACTTCATAATAGCTTTGTGGCTGTTATAACAATATTGTACAGGTCTTAATTAACTTCTAAATGTTTTTTTTTTTACTATTGTACAATCTCAAACCTATTGTAGAGCTAAACCTCTTGAATTCAACATCCCATCTAATCATTTTTACAAGATTGCGGATTTTGGTGAAAAATTACAGAAGAAAAAAAATCATAAGACGCCGCAGCTTTTCTTATTCACCTGAGTAAAGGAAGCTTCTAAGCAAGCCTTTCTTCAGCTAACTAAACTATGTAGAAGGGCTTGCCCGAAGGCTTTCTTTAATCAGGTGAATGAGAAGAGTTGTGGTGTATTATGATTTGTTTGTAACCCCATGTAATATCGTAAAGATAGAGGCTGCCTGGCCGGCATTCATATTTATATGAACAATAGACACTTCGGCCAGTTGGAGTTTTTTATTTTCTTAAAACTCCAACTGGCCGAAGTGTCTATTGCCCATGTAATATATGGTGTGTTTCCTGTTAAAGAAATTCTCTTAAGACTGAAGAAATTATAGTGAGTGTTGGTTACAAGTAGGCAGTTGGGGGGTTAGTAAGTGTTGGATTGAAGCTGTCTCACGATAATACATGGTCTATTCTTCTAAAGTGGACTGGGTGTCTTACCACTGAGGAACTAACATTCTTTGTAGAATTTAAAAGAAAATATTGAAAATGAGCACAAAAAAATGAATTTTATATCATGTTAACGTACACTCATGGACAAAATTTAAAGAAGTTGTACCTTTTAGTATGTATATTGGGATTCAGGAAATAACTCTGAAAGATATTTGATACACATTTGATATAACCTTTACTGAAGACACACAAGTTAACCAAGTGTGAACAAAATTGCTTGTCTCCTTCAAAAAATATACTTCAGGCGATATCAGACTTTCCACTTTCTTAAGTTTTGTCCATTAGTGTAATACAGCAATACTTCTTATACCCATATCACTTGTGTGAGGTTATTGTTATAACCAACAATTTGAACTTTAAACTTAAGAATTAGGATGCTATAACCAAGTTGGTGTTATAAAGGACACTGTTGTAATGTATATGGTACAAAGTAACAACACAGCCAGTATTCTATAGGATATTTCCAGGTAGCAGTATTGATAGCGTTTTCACTAGACAGTGGATGTAGTGTATTCTGTAGTAGGCAACACACTGCTGTTACTGAAACATCACCACCTACATGTCTTGTTGTTTTTACCTGTGATTCCCAGCTAATATCCACAAATTGCACATTTCTGTGTATTATTACATCACCTCTCTTTCTGAGGATGATTGCTTAAACTAGCTTCCTGCCGATTACTGTTGGGTTGTTACTCAACAGAGTTTTGGATGGTGTATATATATTTCAATAATAGTTCTAACACCATAATAGGATACATTGAATAATGTTCCTTATATGGGTCAAAGACCCTGAAACCTGTAAAAAGATTCTAGCTAGTTAAAAAAAAAAACTGGTTAGTTGACAATTTTACATTTTAGTCATCTAATTATGATGCATTAGCGCTCCATCTGTTATCAAAATTCAAAACTATTATAGACGTAAAACGAAAATTAAAATTATACCGCGAATGTTTCTTTTATAAAAATCGAAATTTATTTTCAAAGAGAAATAGCGACATTTCTAACTTTGAGGATGAGGTATGGAAAGGTGAAACATGAAGAGCAATGGCGAACGGAAAAATAAAAATTATAGACGTGTATGATTCTTTTTTTTTTTTTTTTAATAAACAATTCTACTACCTTTAATGCATTAATTTTTCCATTGCAGTAAAAAAAAAGGGCAGTAAAATTGTTTATTTTAAAAAAAGATTCATACGCATCTATAATAGTTTCGAATCATATAATTGCCTAGTGAGCAAATGGTTAAATTTAGTTGCTCTCTAATATTACATCTCTTCCAACTCTACTTGGAGGTTAGCCACAGCTTGTACTGTACTGCTGTAAGTACACCACATGGCTGCTACATGAAGTGAAACATTTTGACTTTCTACTTACAATTGGCTTTGTGCAAGAATCCTTGAAGCTATTTATAAGGCTGGGAGGAAGGTTATTCAAATACTACCATATTTGAAAATGTTGAACTTTTTTTTTATTTTGAGGAATAAGTGTTAATTTGTTATCTTGCCAAGTGTTTTTAGGTTAAAACTACTCAGAAAATTACTTAACATTTTTTCAAAGGTACCTTAAAAAAACATTTTGAATACCTCCTTGTAAAAAAAAAGAAATGACTCAAATAGTTTGTTTGCTTTGGATCATAATCTTGGTTGACAGACCACCAATTTGTTGAAGTTGTCACTTTAGCATCTAAGCCCGGATGTCTTTTATTAATTTTAAAATTGGGTTGAATTTTAATGGCCACTTTTCTCAAAGGAAGGTTGGGTTAAATAAATGAGCATTATAGATATGGAGGAAAGAGTGGCTCTATTTACATATGTGCCAGCCTTTGTAAGATCAAAACATGACCAGAACTGACAATAAGTGACTACCTCCAAGGAGTATACACTGGGAGTATCCATATTTAAACAATATTTATATTTTTATTATTATAAAATAAATAAAGCTTCCAGGGTTAAGTTTCTTGTTTAAATTTTTATTTTCAAGCTTTCGGACTTGTCAGTCCTTCAACAGGAGTATCACGTTAATAAAATGATGATATATACTATTTTTATATACAAATTTTTATGCTCTGTGTCTTACAAGGGAGGTTCTCTAGGTGTTGGATAAATAACAGTTGTAAACTGTAGCCATTGTTATGCTGTCATTCTCAGAGTGTCAGTACATTTTGATGTGCCAGAGAGGGGATGTAGACGTGTCAACTGTGATGTTTGAGAGGAAGGTAGATAAGATGTGTGTAATCTTTCAAGTGTAGTGTGAAACCTCCTGTAGTTATAGGATGGCTGGTTAGCTCCCCTGGTGGCTGATTGTGTGTGTACACAACACCTGTCTGCTGAGCCAAGGTGTTCTTTCACCCCAGAGAAATGGCAGTTATAATGATAAAAACTTCTTTGTAAAGAGGTGTGTCTTCTCATAGAGGTTCTACTATACCTGCCACCCATGTTTATTAAGTTTTTCTATTTATTGCAGTCAAGAGATAACTTTTCAAATTTTAAATCCATCTAAAAATGACTTCTTTATTAAAGTACCTCCTCATTAATAGGTAATCAAACTTCACACTGTAGTGAAAATTATTGGATTTAAACAGACACAATCTTGACCAAGTTTTAATTTGTTTTATCATGAAAATGGTGGCAGTGGGTCACAATAACATTAATCAGTAAAAATGTACAATGTTGACAGGTGCTACCAAACTTGAATCCCACAATGAAGACCTTAATAGAATTAGGGCTTTGCTTTGCTGTGTGTGGAAGTTTGCAAACACTTTCCTACAGCACTCTGTACTGAGTTAGATGTAAGTCTTGAAGATGACACATTGGGTTTAAGAAGATTGTATTGGAGTAGGGGATAAAAACACAAGACCACTCAATGCTATTAAAGTTAAGTGCAGTGAAAAGTTCTTTCACATAGTGCTCTTGTCTGAGGATGGATGGTGTGATAATGAAATAGCTTGTATAGATTATTTGTTTGTTATTTAACCTTTTTTACCCTGTGGATGCCTTGTGTTAAGAAATTAATTTTGACACCAAGGTGGTATGTCTTTTGCTGCCTCTCTCTCTTCAACTGTATACAGGGTCACAGACTGGTGAAACCTCTATTGATGGGAACAAAATAGGAAGTTTTTATATTCAGACACTGGTTGTATTTACCTCTTGTTATAACTGGAGAGAGAAATATGAAGACACTCTATTTACAAAGGTATCTAGAGCTTTTTTGTGGCATAGACCACATGATAGGTTTATCTTCCCCACCATCTACTATCATCACACATGTAGGATAAGATAACCTAGTTGGGCAGATTCTCTCTCTCCTGGCTGACTGACTACCCCCCAGGTAACTTTACTTATTTGCATATTGCTTCTAGAGTAATGATCTACACTAGACCACCACCCCGTTTGGCCTTCTGACTGGAAGGATTTGTGATAGATTTTTGTTGAGACTAGTATGTTTCTCTATATACATATTGTTGAGGTAGGAAGATATCTAGAGTAAACAAAATGAGGGTTTTATGTGGGGTCCATTAGGTCCTCGAGTAGGGTCTACAGGGCCATCCAGCTTGACTTGGGGTTTGTTTCCGGGTCTGAAATCTCTGGCAGACATCCTAACTTGTTTCTTATCTCTTCTCCCCAAAAAAATTCAACCAAATCCAAAATAAAGAAAGTTGACCAAGCAGAGATGTGGTCTGTGGTCAAAGTACACCCATTCATTTCTGTGGTATGTTTGCAGCAGAATATAAAATAATGAAGGAAATAAAATAAAAATAATTTTAAAAATTGGTAAACAAATCAAACGATGAGGTCACATTTCTTGTGTTGTTTCTGGTCAAAACCTCCCGCTAGCCGGTACCTGTTCTCAGGACCAGAAGTTGATAATCATTGCACTCTGGGTTGAATTTAGTGAGAAATAAGTTTTTTTCTATTGAGGATTTGTCCTGGAGTGGAGCTGTCTCGTGTTTGATGGAGCCATTATTACAGAGGTGGGAGACTGTCCTGTTGACAGCAAATCTCCTCATTACAGGGAGTTCAAATATAATGGTTCTTAAAATGAGGTACAATAGAACCTCTGTAAACCCCACCTAATTGAAGAGCCAAAGTGTCCTTTAGGGAGAGATGTCCTTTTATAGGAGACTTGCTAAATTGTAAAAATTGTAATTTTACAAAGAAAACTGTCCTTTGTAGAGAGCTGTGTGTCCTTTAGAGAGAGATGTCCTCTTACCACAGACTTGCTAAATAGAAAAATGGTAATTTTACAAATGAAACTGTCCTTTGTAGAGAGCTGTCCTCTCATGAAGGTTCTACTCTAAATCAAATTTCAAAGAAAAAACACCAAGTGGTCGTTAACCTGGCTGGCATTAAAGGGTGTGACAGCCAGCTGTTTGCCCATCTATTTATATAGGATAGGCCTCTCTCTCTATAAACAGTTTATAAACTCTGAATGCATTTAGATGTAAATAGCTGTGTAAAACTTGGTTGACTTAGGTCATTCTCATGTGCTCAACAGGCACTTTGTAATTCCATCAGAACACACTCTGTACATGATTGAGAATGGAAAAGTAGTTATTTTATAAAGAGCTCCCAGCACAAAAGTGTGACCTGTTAAAATATTTTTCCATTATTGTTCAATTTTTAAATAAAGCCAATGTAAATGGAGAAGAAGTAGAAGAGAGGTAATGTGGAGACATGCCAGAACTGTTGTTTCAAGGTTACAGCAAGTTGTTAAGAAGATGGATAGGTCCATTGTTTTGTCTGTGAAGCCCAACTTGGAATATATGGTGGAGTTTTAAGACAGAGGGTAGTTCCGACACATATCTCACCCCCACCGCCCAATTAACAGCCAAATATGTCTGTTATGTAATCACCCAGTTGACCAATCAGGCCCACACCTGGCCTTGATGACCTAATCACCTTCCTTGAGTCAACATCTCCATCCTTTGTGTACTCCAGGTGTTCCTTGGAAATATCGCTACAGAAGAAAAATAACTGGATAGCAGAACTCTCTATGCTACTACTAACAAAATAATAAATTTTTAATTAAAAAAATACCTAAATGAGTATGTTCAAAAATCAATATGTAAATACTGATAAAATAATATAAAAGAAAGGCCAACTCCTGCTCATGCAACAGAAAGTTACTGGTGACAACTACCAGAATAAATATCAACTTAATGTTGATATACAGTTAAACCTGTCTATAACACCCCCCCTCTTGGGACTCACCAAAATAGGGTGCTATAGAGAGAGGGTGCTATAGACAGGTCACTTTTAATATAAATCGCATCATACTACGTATTTAAAATTGGGCGCTATAGAGAGGAAGGCACTATTTAGAGGGGGTGCTATAGACATGTTTAACTGTATATATATGTTATAAAAAAATGATATTTCTGTTGATTTTGATTATCTTGATTATTATGTTATGTTAATGCAGTCGTGGTCAAAAATCTTGAAAGTATGATAAAAATAGTTTTGATCGTAATTTATTTGAACTAAAGGAATATATAAAAACATAGTTTGATAAAAGTGTACTGCCTGGCTTAAGGCAAGTAGAACAAGGAAAACAAAGATTATTTACATAATGTACAAAAGATTTGAGCCGGCCATCGGGAAACAACCACAATGAGTTTTTATAGGGTAAGCGTGACCTCTGGCGGTTGATTTAACAGAGTATTTGAATCTATGAAATATAATTTTGAATAAAATAATATTTTAATATAACATATATATAAATATGTAATACACCAACAGAGTTTACAGTTTTTAGAATTAAGAGACACTCTGAGGGAATAAAAAAGATTTACTGTCTCGTAATTCTAAGAACTATGAAGGCCGGCTAGGCAACCTCAATCTTCATCATAACAGAGTTGTAAAATTGTTGATGTAACTCCTCCACACGATACTAAACTAAATGTAACAATGATCTATTGGACTCTCCCACTTTTATTTTTAAAATATCGCTGATGACACTAGTGTATGATTATAATAAAACAATAAGACTTGTATAATACAACTGTAGTTCTAGATTTGTTTGTAGAATGTATAAGATAGTTTGTGCTGGACTTTGAAAGAACATGTATATCAGCTGCTTAAAGCTGCTCTTCCAGAAACTGAAGTGAAAGGAGGTTGCTACACCATATTGTCAGACCCTCTGTGACAGTTTTGGTTTGAAATATGAATCACTTTGAAACTGCTTCAAGCTCCCTACCAATACTGGATGTAAGAAATTTGAACAAGAAAATAATAGTTTTTGATTCTATTTTGACACAGGAACGGTTTTATTTTTCTCATGATACCACTTTCGGCAAAATTTACATTAATGTTTTAAATAAATATTACTATATTGGTTTTATTTTTTACTTTTAAAACTTTTTCTCAATATAATATTTTTAGCTTGCTCTTTTTTTTTCACAGAGATGTCTTTTTTTTCCATGTCATCATTCCTTTGACAGGTTTTTAACGAATCCTATTTAGAAATTCAGTGTTCAAAATGAACAAATATGAACATTCTTATTTTGATTTCCAGTTCAACCTCAAATAATTTGACATACAAAGGAAATCAGAATTTCTGTTGAAATATAGATGGTTAAATTAAAGAAAATAGGCTAGTTGGGATTTTGAAAACTGTGTTAGTTAAAGTTTGTTGAATAAAAGAGCATCTTCTTCCCCATTCTTTTTATTTTGTGTACATATAAGAGGTAGTACCTTTTTTTTTTTGGTGAGGCCCTGTGTTTGCTGAATATGACAGAATACAGTTAAACCTGTCTATAGTGCCCCCTCTAATTTTAATATAATACGATTTTAAATACATAGTACGATGTGATTTACATTAAAAGCGACCTGTCTATAGCACCCTATTTTGGTGAATCCCAAGAGGGGGCGCTATAGACAGGTTTTAACTGTATTTAGAATGTGTCTTTTTATAAGAGCACCACACTTATTTAAGAAACTCTTTATTTTCATGATATGATGGATTTCATGAGATGTTTGTTTACCCACCTGCCAGTTCCAGGGCAACTTTGTGTATAGAAATATTTTGTTTTATGGACATAGAAACTAAGAGTAAACTAGACTATCTAGAGAGGTATAGAAGAATATCTGCCAAGTTTCAATATAACTATGCAACTTCATCCCAGCATTTGCATATAAGTGAAGGTGGCCATCCGTTGGCCCATCCAATTATTTCATGACTGGATGCTCTGGTGACTTGGCCTCCCTCATCCGGAACAACCTGCCACTCAATTCTTCTTCTTCCCTCTTCCCAGCTCTTCATTTTTCCTTCTCAGTGAGGGGTACTCAGGGGGTGATGATAGATATGGGGGGGGGGGGGGGGGGGTTCTATTCTCTTCCCTGATCTTTTTCCATCATTTTTTCCCCATCAAGGAGGCACACCAGAAAGAAGATATACTAGATGTGACATTTTTGTGTAAAACTATTGTCATCTCGCTAGAATGTCTGTTAGTTTTATAATAAAAAAAATATATTTATAGGAGAGAGGTAATTATATAGTGTTACTCACAGTCAAATTATGATAGTAATGCCGTCTAACATCACCCATTTTTTTGGCTTATCCCTAGTACACATGGTACAGGCCATGATAATCATGGTGGGTAGAAGTTGGCAACTGCTTTTACTGTAAGTGCACCACATGTCTACATATATGAAAAGCAGTCATCACACAGTCAGCATCACCCATAGTTTACCTTTTTGGTCTTGGAAGAGAGAATAAATATCCAGCCTCAACCCTGTTCTTTTATTCTTTTGTAACATTTTAGTAACTGGGAACCTTTACTAAATCATTTCATAAAGGTGGCAGGTTATGGTACTAATAGTTTTAACTTTTTGGTCTTGGAAGAAAGAATAAATCCTGTGCTACAACTAAGTTATGTTCTTTTATTCTTTTGTAACATTTTAGTAACTGGGGCACCTTTACTATTTCCCTTCATAAAGGTGGCAGAGATTCACCAAAGCATTGGGTGTGAGAATTAAAGAATGGGAGATTTTTGCTTTCTTCCAAATAACTTTCCTACTAGCAAATTACATAACCTGGGCTGTTACTTGGAATTCATCTGTAGACATACCTTTCCAGTGTTTTATCTACCAGAATTGACCAGTGACTATATATATTGAAGGTTAAAAGGGGGAAGGTTGTGTGTCTCTCTCTCTCAGAGATTTGAAATAACCTTTGTAATGTAGTGATTGATTGACTATTGTCACAATGCTGACATAATATGTCAATTTATTTGTTCCACCTCCATTTTACATCTTGTTGCTCCTCTGGTTTATACCAGAGACAACTTCACCCTATGGCAGGGATGCTTGCACTACAATAATACAAGTTTACTGTAGTTTAGCCTTAATAACAGGGGGACGGTGGACAAATGATCTAAACTGTTGGTTTTCAAACCCTATGACTCAGGATTGAATTCTGCAATGGGCACTTTTTTTCAATTTAAAAAATGCTCAATGTTCCCTGATTCTTAAAAAAATCTAACCCTACTAGCAGATGCAAATAGCCAATTGAGGCCTTGGCACAAATATAAATACAATTGTCGAACTGCTTTTCACATCTGTAGACATGTGCACTTACAGTAAAAGTAGTCGCTAACTTCTACACACCATGATTAGCATGGTTTGTACCACGTGTACTAGGGATAATAAATTAAAAAAAAAAATAAACTTGTCCACATTTAATTGTGTATCCAAGATGTTCATCAGACTGTTGTAACGACTGTCAGATATTCTTGGTCCAGTTCCCCTGTACCACGTACAGACTTGTGTGGCTGGCAGGAGGAAGGAAGGACTGGGCTTCCTCCTAGATAAGCCTCCTCGCCACCCACATGCCACTCTAAATAACTACTTTACTCAAGATAGGGGGGTTGGTTTTTGGCTGTCGCAATCTGGGAATAAATCCCTCATTGGACACTTTTTCTGAAGAAAATAATTGCTTCTCAATGGCCCCTGATTCTTGCAAAAGTTCAACCTCACCAGTGAGTGCGAGTAATCAATGAGGCTCTGCCGCACTTATAAGCGCAAAAGTCAAACTGCTTTCTAAATGTGTAGACATGTGGTGCACTTGCCCACCATGAACATCATGGCCTGTACCACATGTACTTGAGATAAGTTATATAAGGTTGAACCTTCTTGAGAGGACACCACTCTATAAAGGGCAGTTTTTATTTGCAAATTTATATCATTTTTACTAGTTAACAACTCTCTGGTAAGAGAACACCTCTCCCTAAAGGACACTTTGGCTCTGCAATTAGGTGTCCTCAACATTCTACTGTATATAAAGAAAAAAGACTCCCACAAGCATGATGGTAGGAGTGCTATTACCAAAATGTGACACTGAGCTTTATAAGTCTTGTTACCTTTCAACTTTGACATTATGCAAGGTCTATATATACATAGGGTATTTTACCTTTCAATATACACACAGTCCAACTTTTCTCAATTCAATACACCAAGGGATCAGAATTTTGGTTGAATTAAAGTGGGTCTTTGATTATTTATTTATTTATTGTTACAAAAGCACGAAGTCCAAAGAACTATTATGCTGTGCTAGTATTATATACATATATATGATTAATTATTTACATGTCTTTGATTATAGTCAGTTAAGATGTTTCACAATTCATTGCAACATTCACACTCCTAGTGGACATTTTTTTAGGATATTTTGTCGAAACTTGAGTGTGTGAAAATTAGCAGTAGTCTTTTAAGATTTATTTGTAAAATATTTATAATTAAAAGCTATTTCTACAGCTCCATATGAAAATAATAATTCTATATAAACATATTTTTACTTTTCAGCAATAGATGGTGCTAAGGGGATGTTGAATTGAAGTCTGTGTGTTGAATTATAGCAGGTTATATTTAATAGAGATTGTCTAAACAACTTGAGGAATAAGCAACAACAACATATATGTTTTATTAAAATGTATTTAAAATATATTGTTCTAGAATAACTGAAGTTTACTGCAGCTTTACTCTATATAAATTCGTTGTTGTTGTTGTTTTTCTTTGGCCAGGATAATTTTTTTGTCAATATGCAAATACGTATTCAAGTTTTTCATTTTCTTTCTTCTTCAGGCCTCAAGTCAGGTTTTTCTTCTTCAATTAGTTCATCTCAATTAAAGGAAATAGTAATTTAAAGTTGTTTTATATATTTTCCAAGACTGCATATACCATTGGCAATGCTCTTGTATTCAAAAACAGGCAAATAATTTCTCTCTATATTTCTAAATTATATAACATATATATTTATATAGAACTCTCAAAGTGTATTCCATTTTTACGCTAATTTTCTGGCAGCAATTAGATTTTTTGCCAGTAGAGTCTACATTCAATTTTCATAGAAAGAATACCCAGAGTTGCAGCAACCCATTTTTCAACCTCTTTATTGTTGACCTGGCATTTCAGTGACTCACAACTACCTTACTCAGGGGGAGGTTTCCCCTGATTGAGATGGAAGTGAGTCACAGAAATACCAGGACAACATGATGAAGAGTTGGTTGATGTAACTCTGTGTTCATTCTGCAAGAAACATCCATCCTGCAAATGATTTTTTTTACAAAATATTTCAATTTTAATCTTGGTTTTATCTGAGTTAAGACAGTTGCAGCTGAGTTTCCTCCATCTCATAATTCAGTTCTAAATGTGATAACTAAAAAAAAAAGTTGGACCAGGATTTTTCTTCTCTTGACTCTGCCTTAAATTTAAAGAATCCGCTGTTAGCAGAATTGTGTTCCTCCTAGACTAAAAGTCTGATTGGTACCAAAGTGATAAAGAGAAATTAGAAAAGTGAAACCAGAGATGGACTTTTGTCCCTTGTAATGAAACACTGCTAGCTCAAGGGTTTGCCAGACTGAAGGTAATGTCATAGGCAGGGAAAGAATGAATCTGGTTTATGGCTAATCTCTTAATCTATGATGGTGGGGTTTTAAACTTTTTTTTTTGTCGTGTTCACACAGTTTTCATTCCATGTCAAACTAAAGATTTTCTTGTTTGAATCTGTGGTTTAAAAAAATTGTGTGTATGGTCTTGCCCAATATATTTTCCCCACAGGAATGTTGATATGTGATGTTGTAGAAAGAATACCAATTATTACAGTGCTTCAATCAAACAACTTTTAAGAGTTGGTCTTGTTACTTTTTGATATATTTATTTTATGTTCTTTAGAAGAGTGGTGGTTGAGGCTGGGAAACTGATGTTGAAGAATGGAGTTGATCTTGCACTGCCCCATCATAAACAGATGGTTGAAGGATTCCTCCATCTGTATGATGGACATTGCCCTACCTGTAGTGCTTGTGGTTATAATATTCACATCTTTAGCTGTTGTGAAGGTATGCTTTATCATTATAAAAAAAAGATTATATATTAATCATGATATTATTCTAAGTAGGATTTGAAACTGCTCTTTTTATTTGAGAGGGTCTGTCTCACCAGCGATGAATTCTCAGCAGTTTCACCAATTTACCAAACCACTCTATTATTGTATTTGTCTGTGATGCCTATATTGCTGAGCATTTTGAGGACCTCTTGTTAAAGGTATTTAAGTAAATTATGGGCTACATAAGTTTTGAGAGGATTGTAGGAATATATACAAATATAACAATTGTATCAAATGCATTAACCTTTGTAAAATTTTTAAATGAAGTGACACTGTCACTTTTGGGTGCAATGCTGATTTCTTCATATAATATTTTATACTGCTGTTGATTGGTTGTAAAAGCATATATAATCAACTTCCTTAGAAAGACCTCCCAAAAACTTGGTCACCCCTGGAATTAGCCAATCTTGACAATTCATTCATCATTGATGGGAAGAGCAGCCATAATGGAACACCATTTCCCCCTGTTCTGAGCAATCCTCTTCACCTCTCAGTAACCATTTGATTAGATTATCTGACCTATCCTTCCTTGGTCTATCTCTTTCTTTTTTCTTCAAGCCCTCCAGTATGGTCTCTAGACTTTCTCTCAATCAACCTTTAGGTATAAGTTCTTCAAACTTGTTTACCTTTTGATTATTTCTTTTATTTAGAAGTCTATTCTCTCTATTCCTTCTTTGTCACCCTATCTGTCCATTTGATCTTGAAAAAATGTTTTTCCATATTTAAAGCTCTTTATAATAAATAAATATATTTATGGTTTTAGAAAAGTAGTTACTTCTCAGGGAAGTGTTGCTGTCTAAGGCAGAATTCCACTGACAGTACCAACATCAGGCACAAGTTTTGAAGCAGCATCTAGCCAACCCGGTTATCCTCTCTCTTGTTGCCTCCAGCTTACGTAACAAATGATGTAGAGTTTAACTTTGAGCTAGCTCAGACTTCAGGCTATACACACAGGAAGCTGACTCACTCAACTTCCAACATTTATCCACATTGCACACGCCTCAAGATGGCCGTACACAAAACTTGGTAGAGAAAGTGCTCAATTGGCCATATCCTTTGGTGGATGAAATATTTTGTTAATCAATTTCCATAGTAGTCTTTTCTTCATTATATCTTCTATGTTAGATGGGACACAGCTGAGATTCTCTGAAGATCAATTTAGATAATTATTAGAAGAGAGCTAAAAATGAAGCCCAAAAATTTAAGACAAAATCTGCTTGAAGTTTTGCTTTGATTTTTGGAAGTTCAGCCACTGTAGTTGAAACTAGTGTTCTTGAGGGTCCTGAGATGAGCAATTTGAGAGATTGACAGGAGGAGAGTAAATTGTGGCTTGGCTAGGGGGACATGCTGGGTGTTTCCTGGTGATGATTGTTGGCTTCCACCCAGTATCTGTCTCTGATGTGGGAACTTGACGAGGACCAGCTTTGTGAGTAGTCCCATCTCACATCTTCACAAAAGTCTCGTCCTATTCTTCTGGAATGGTGCCTCAGAAAAACTATTCATCTCACCTTTTAAAAGGCTCAAATCTATCTGCTTTTCTGTCTTACCTATCAGATTGTTCTTCATACCATCCGCTTCAACAAGTTCCATCAAGATAATGTCTTGGAATGGACCCTTGTGATGGAAATTCTCATGAGATCATTGTATGGATGATTGCTTCGGAATTCACTGAACTTCAAGAACGTGTATCTAACAGAGGGTATCATAGAGGTGCCAAATGATCTTGAAACAACTGCTAAAATCCCTATTTGATTTGTTACAAAATTTGGTTCCTTTTTCTTTGTGATAAGTCAATTTAAAAATTATGAAATCCATGTATCAATACATGGTCATTTGGAAATTAAAGACCATCCAGGGAAAATGCCACTTCAGAATGAAAACTCTCTAGGCAATCTTTTGATATTTATGAATGGTTATTTATGTGTAATTATACTGTCCTGAAAGCTTATGCCCATAGTTTGCTTAAAAGCCATTACCAAGATTCCATCCTTCAGTGATGCATATAAAAGCTGAATAGCTTAAAATGGTATTAGAGCTCTAAAAGTAGTCTGGTCGATAAAATTGGTGAAAATGCTGAGAGGATTCCCACTGATAAGCCAAGCCCTCTCAATAAACTTTTCATTGCCGTAAGGACAGTAGAAGTTTATTTTATTTGGAAAAAGAAACATTGGTGCATATTGGTTTCTAATGGAAACAAGTCTGTGGTACACACTCTGCTATCAATCTGTCACTTGATAGAGTTAGTTCTGAGGAAATAAGATTTGTTTTACCCTAATAGCTGAAACCGGTTGATAGGACCATTTACAAGAGGAGGAAGTTGTTAAAAATAATGATTGTTATTTTCCTTGGAACATATCAAACCTTTAATACACCCTTGAATTGAAAGCATCTTTACTTGAATTATGTCCTATTTGTGTTTTGGTATTTAGGATTTTCAGTCAATAAGACACAAACTGCTCTCTATAGTAATATAACCTATTTATTTTTCTTCTTTAGTCTGCTGCTCATCCACTATTCTGTTGAGCTTTTGGCCTGTAGCCTATATATACCATTCCATCTGGCCCTAAAAAAATATGGAAATATCTTGCTATGTTCCATAGATATAGAACCAACCAACACCCATAGGACAGCTGAATAGGAAAATGGCATTTACTCCACAGATTTTAATGTAGAAGTGTTTTAATGTAGATGTGTTAGTCTGGCTGTATCAAAAAGGTTTCTTCGTGGCACTCCTACCCAGGACCACACACATACACCCTGGTGGGTGTTCTGGGACAACAGAGAGCTAATTAATGTCTGGGAGAGGAGAAAAAGGGACCATCTAGGTCAAGGATAAAAGTAAAAATAAGATACTTGTGGATATGAGTGGGAGGGAGTGCTAGTTTAACAATCCTGACCTCAAAGAACAACAATGTAATTTGAAAGAATATTTTACTTCTACAGAAGAAGGAAGTGAGGTTTGATTTAGATTGTAGATACAGTAGAACCTCCCTGTAAAGAGCACCTAATTGCAGGGCCAAAATGTCCTTTAGGGAGAAGTTTCCTCTTAACAACGAGTTGCTAAATAGTAAAAATGATAATTTTGTAAATAACAACTCTCCTTTGTAGAGAGGTGTCCTCTATCATAAGTGTCCTCTCATGCAGGTTCTACTGTATAAGAAGTAAAAAGATGTAAAAATAAAATCCAAATAATTAAACATATGTTAACTTTTTGATTGCACCATGTATAATTTGATTATTTGTATTTGGTCAAATTTTGCATCTTGAGATAGTCTTTACCATCCACTAGACATGGGTCTGAACTATCATTCTTGGATCCAGCGTTTACCATATTTTTAAGCAGTTCGAAAGAAAGATTCTTAAATAGAATTCCCATTCTTGCATAAGTCCAATTTCATCAGTTAGTTCAAGAAATGCCGTCTTGTAAGTGCAAAGACAAACTTATTTCTATTATTTGTAGACATGTACTTACAATCAGAATGCTACCTATGTGTACTTGGAGTAATAAATATAATACTATACATAGGATTATAAAGCTCCAGAAAATTATAGATTTATAAACTGAAGATCTCTAACTCCCAGTAGAAAAAAAACTACCAGCCATAGCACTAGCTCTGAACTATTTCTTTGAAGTGTCTACCTAAATGCCTGCCTAGGACTCTGTAGAGCTTCAATGAATGTGTGTGTTCACAACATTACCAGATATTTCGATGCACTAGCGCGCCATCTGTTATCAAATTACAAAACTATTTTAGACGCGTAAAATTCTTTTTAATTTTTCCATTGCAGTAAGGGCAGTAGAAATTGTTTTATTTTAAAAAGAATATTACGCGTCGAACATAGTTTTGTAATTTGACTACCTGATATGCCCCTGTCCCACAAGATATAAACTAGACATACATACCTACCTGTGTGGAAAAACTAGGGTAGATTACTTTGGGTCCACTTGTGGTCTACTCAAGTGGCCTCCACCACCACCACAATGCTGCCTTTGTGGCATCAAGCTGGCCACTTAGCTAACTTGGTGGTCACTGTGTGTTCTGCCTGCGTTGCCTCCTGCCTGCCCTGCCTGCCTACGACATGGATGATGAAGCTGTGAGTACAACTCTCCTTGTTGTTGTTGTTTGATGGCTCCTCTGGCTGCTATTGTTATTCTTGTACTCTTTGTTCTTCTGCTCTGTGGTGTGAGGGTTTAATTTGCCTCTGTGTGTTTGTGTGGGCACCCACAGTGGTGAACAGTAAGTCTTCTTCCTTTCTTTTCTTTTTTTAAATAGTTATGTCTCTCTCTTCATGGTGTAGTTTCTTATTGGCTGTAGAAAGTAGTGATGTAGTTTATGTAATTTTGTAACTTTCATTTATCAATCGATTCTTCATTCAAGACTGATCCACACCACTGCTGCTAATTTGATTTGGTCCCCTTTCAAAGTAGGTATTTTAATTTGGAACAGAAACTATTGGTCTTAAATGCCACTTAGTCTTGTATTGAGCAAATCTTAGAATTGACTGTGGTGTATATGTTGTGTCTTGTTGTAACATGTTATAAATAAAAGATAATTCACTGAGGGAAGGTATATATTACAGTAGAACCTCCCTGTAAAGGACACCTAATTGCAGAGCAAGGTGCCCTTTAGGGAGAGGTGTCCTCTAACCAGAGAGTGCTAAATATTAAAATGGGTAAAATGGTAATTTTCAAATGAAAACTGTCCTTTATAGAGAGGTGTCCTCAAGCACAAGTGTCCTCTCATGGAGGTTCTACTGTATATGTAACATGTGATTACAAGATGCAGTCAACAACATCCTTTGTCATCTCTCTTTTCCACCCATCCAGAGAGAAAGATTGTTAAACAAAAAAAGAGAGAAAGATAAGAAAACTATAAAGATTGTGGAAGCGCCATTCTTGGCTATGTGAGATTTGATTAATATGGATTCATATTTCTGTCTCTTTCTCTTTTATTATTATTGTTATGGTATTAACTGTATATCAAAGAATTTTATAGGTTGTTGGGCTAAGTATTTTGTTCTTATTTTATGCATCTTTTCACTAATTAATTAAGCATATTTTTAAAAGATGAAAAACCCAAATAACATTTTGAAATAATGAAACTTGATGTTTATTGGAAGGGAGATTGACTAGAGTGAGAAAGAGTTTGCAACATGTAGCTCTGGACTAACTCTCAGCTTGTACATAAAATGGTAGTTTGACTGATTGATGAGGAAATGCTATCTAGGGTGGCATGGGGCCTTTTTTCCTCCCATCTCTTGTCACAATTTACTGTAGATAAACTCACCTCCCTCCTTCTGTAGGTAGGAAGGAAACTATGAGGGAGGTAAATTCTTTTTGCATTTTACATTATGGCTAATTATTTTTTTTCAAAACATTAGATTAATTTAGCTTCCAAGAAATCTGGGGGTTCAAAGAAGTCTATTCTGCTGAGGATAGACTTGTAACAGAGTTGATACAACCTGGCACTTAGTGATAGATGGTCCTCTTTTATAGCTGTTGGTGCTGGTCCTTAGGAGGAATGTTGCTGCCATATGGTGCAGTAGTTTGATATTTACACAGTTTCAAGCCTGTTGTGGCATTCTTACATGTTTATGTGTGTGGTATTTCACATGTGGACCTCCTAGTAGTGGTGCCCCCATCCTTCACCCCTCTTCTATTCAAAGTTGTTAAAAACTGCTAATCTATTTTCCTTACCTGTTTATTGAAGACAATATAGGAGAGTGTCTATATATGCACAATAATATTGTAGGAGTTGCCATGACTGTACACATAATATGCCAGTACACAGAAGAACTAAGTGTGTTCCCCTGTGATGCCCAGTCCGCACAGCAGCCGCCGGTCGCTAAGAGAGATCCTCTGCTGAAGGAGAGCTCCGGCACCACAATGGCCTCCATACCACCAACTCTGTGACAGCTGGTCGTTGCCCGCTCACATGGCTCACCAAGAGGCCTTATGGTAGAAAGAGTGAAGCTATGTTGGCTTTGCAACTCCCCCATTTTCAGGTC
>CP092867.1:44768787-44822862 GCA_030710605.1 Cordylochernes scorpioides
AACAATATTTTATTAGATCCCTTGTGGATCTCATGGAATAGTCTGCCCTGACGAGGGCCATTAGCTCGAAACCATGGTCTCCTGGTAGATGTTCTCAGTTTGCCAAAGCTGGTGTTGTGGTTTGTCACCAATCCAAGGCTGCTAGTTTGTGGCAACGGTCAATAGATGGTGTTTTGACAAGAGAGGTTACCTTTGCTCTTATAGATAAAGTTATAGGAAAAGTTTCCAAAAAATTCTGTGTTTAAGAACCTATTTTCCCAAGATCTGATAAAGCACAATTTGGATTATAGATTATAATAAAAGAAAACAAGACCTAATCCTAATAAATTATTTGGATTAGGTCTTGTTTTCTTTTATTTCCCAAGATCTTTTTTGAGTCAAGTTTTAGCCTAAGCACTTTGATTATTACTTAAAGGGGGACATCAGGGTTAGCAAACTCTTGTAGTCATGCATAAATAAATAAAGGCACAAAAACTAATAATAATTTTTTTTATTATAAACATATAATGTGTATATAAGTATAAAAAAAAATCCAAATGAAGTATATGAATAAAAAAACAAATTGCCTTATAAATAAATGCCATTGTGTAAGTGAAGGGGAACACACACAATGTTCCCTGGAAGAGAATCCAAAACAGGCTAGCAGTAGAAATGGTGGGTATACCTGTCCACCCCCCTAAAGTTGCATATCTATACAACCTTTATTTACATAGAGGTCTGCTGGCATCAATGGCTCATCTAGGAATGTGAGAGGATTCAGTGACCTGAGAGAGAGAGGGAGAAAAAAGAAGTTAGAAAAATGATCTAAAAGCCATATAGTAATACTGCAGGAAAGGCATGCTTTGCCTCAAGAAATTGGATTAAAAAAAGGCATGCAGACTACTAAATTTGACAACAGGACAAAGGCCTGAACATCCCAAAGATGTCTCTGTGAAAAAGCAGAGAATGTTAAATGTCAAAACTTTAGCTGTCATACAGTAGAAAAAGTGAGGATCTACTACTATTATAGGAAGCTAGCACCAAACCCACCCTTGTGTGGAGGAATAACAACAAAAATGACAAGTTGAGAAAACCTAATGAAGTTAAAAGAAAAAAAGATTCACTGATAAAAAGGAGTCTTGTATTCCTATAAGGTCATGGCTAAAGGCTTCATTGAAAATTTGGCAATATTTGATAGTAACAACCTCATTTTGAAAAGCTCAAAATATCTTTGTCAGATATATATATATATATATATATATAAAAAAGGGCCATTGCAAATTAGTTTAAAGACTTCCCTCTACCGGAACATATAGGTGCCTGCACCTTTTGGTGGATTACCTCAACAAATTTACATGCTGGCAAGGTATGCAACAATCTGTGTAAACAACCTCACAAGATGGTATCTGTGCTGTACCCACAGAGATGGTCAAAAGCTCAAATTCAATGTGAAAAAAGACAAATTTGGCATAGGTGAAGATGACTCGCAATGTTATAACATATAACCAAACAAAATATATATATTGAAATTGCATAGTAAAAAGTTGCATACACACTCCTTGAATAACATATTCTACTCAACCATATCACAAAATATAAATAAATAAAAGTCATTTTTCTATCAATAGACACAACTATATTTATACACATAAGGTAATAAGACCAAATACAAATAAATAAATAGTGCATGTACTAGTGTATAAACAGTGTATGCATTATTTATTTATTTGGTCTTATTACCTTATGTTTTTAATCTGAATTGTGCATAATCAATACACATAAGTGAAATGGAAAGTAAAACTAAGGGTGAGGTAAACTATAAGAAAAAAAGGATAAATAAAGATATATTAAATGATAAAATGTTCCCCCACATGTTAAAAGGAAGTGACTGAAGGCAGTTGTTATTTCTTGCTTACAGTTAAGGAGAGATATAAATTGTATCCTGGGTGTACAACCTGACCTCACTAGAAGCTGGAAACTTCATTTTAAGTACATGAGATCCAAAGCTTATGTCCATAGGTTACTTAAAAACCATTTCTGAGATTCTACCCTTCATTGCAGCATATATAAACAGAATGATCCAATACAGTATTAGAGCTCTAAGAGAAGCGGTCTGGTGGATTGACAAAACCACTGGAAGGGTTCACCACTGATGTGCCAAAGGCCTCCCAATATTTTTCACCAAAGATAGTAGAAGTTTGTTTTATTAAAAAAAAAAAAAAGAAACATTTGTGCTTTGATGCTTCCGTTTCTCATGAGATCCATTATTATTTAGAAATCAATTCTCAGCTTTCCAATACAGAACTCTTTGAACCAACACAAAGTTGGGTTTCAGATCAATAGCTGCGAGAGGTGATTATAACATGGATAGATTCCAGAGGTAATCCTATATATTATATAGAGATGGCGCTTAGTTTTTACATTTATTTTTGAAGGAGAGGTTTTTATAAATCCCCTGGGCAAAATTCCCATCTATATAAATATATGTAGTAGGACCTCAATGAGAGAATACTCCTGCTAGCAGACACCTCTCTACAAAAGGACAATTTTCATTGCCATTAAACACAATAATAAAAAAGTACCACATGTCAGTTCTGAACTAAAAAATAAGATAGCTACCAGGGTTTCAATAGTAAACACAAGGTAACAAGACCAAATCTAAATAAGTAAATTAATAATTGTATTAAAAGAAGAATAAACATTTATATAAGGCTCCATTAATTTACCTTATTTTAAATTTCATTATTTTATAAAACGAGGAACTTTAGGGAGATTTTCCTTTTTATGCCTAATTAGAACAACAATACATTGTTACAAAATAAATAAAAAAAGTTTAATCGGCTGCATCAATGCATTTTTGTAGGTGAGCAGAAAAAGGAAAATCTTCTGAAAGCTCTCGTATAGAGTTAAATGGAATATAAGTGTTGAGAATGTTCCCTTCTTTCAATCTCATTGCAAAAAAAAAAAGTTGGGATTGATAGAGAGGTAGCACAAACTGTTAAACCACAACCCAAGTTCAAATCCCTCTTTAGGAACTTTTCTAAAGAAAAAAAATTGTTTTAATGTTTCCACCAACCTACCAGTGACAGCATGTAACAAATTGGGCTCTTGTCACGCTTGTAGGTACAAAAAAGTTAAAAATTCTTTCCACATAGGGTGCTCTTTCAATAAAAGCAGTTGCTAACCATCCACCATGATTAACATGGCCTGTTCTGCATGTACTTGGGATTAGGTAAATAAATAAATATGGTAATAATTAAGTAAAAAATAAGCTTAGCATTTCTATAGCAGCAGCATTGTTAACATCTGTAGCACTTTTGTTTTAATGATGGCGCAACAAAGCTGTTACAAAAAACTAATCAATTTTACTTATTTGGATTTGGTCTTGTTACCCGCATCTAAAACCCAAATTTTACCATAACAGGGTTTCAACAAAGTTTTACAAGAAAACATAAATACATAGAAATATGGCTGAGTAGTATCAACAAAGAGGGTATCTTATAGAACTTTGGAAAAAAGGAATTTAAAGTAAAAAATCAATGTCTAATTTCTAACAAAACAAATGGATCCGGTAGGATGTGAGAAAGTTGTTGTTTGGAGACAAGTGGAGCTGCCTCACATTGGCACAACTCCCCCCAACACTACATTCTAAGTAGAAAAACCAGATAAACCAAGTTGTAGAATGCAGAAGTGGGGGAGTAGAGGTGAGAGGGGCCAGCTCATCAAGAATGTGTCACCCCCTTCCTGGCCACCAGCATGTTGAGGACTGTGTGCTTCTTGATGTACTCCACGGCCTTCTTGTGGGTCACCATGGTGAAGTCATAACCATTCACCTGACACACACATAAGTCCTGTACTTAGTACCTGGTAGTTGAAACATCCTTTCAGAACATTTGACCAGAATGTTAGATGGAGTGTGAGCCAAAGCACAGTTACATACCAGCCAGTATACAGAGCCAACATCGGAGAAGTGATAACAGCCTGTTTATATCTAGGTTTTAAACTTCATCTCCATTAAGTTTATGGGCAATAAATAAATTAACAACGAGGAAGCTATACCTCAAAAAATAATTTTCAAATATTTTTTTTTTAATGCAGATCCAGGTATGCCTTTTTTTCAAATTTAACTATCAATAGATCACCTTTTTTAACTTCCATGGTTGAGAGAGATATATTTGACGAGTGTTAAGTGTCATGACCCAGGTGTAGCCAAGTGTCTTGGTCCAACTTCAGAATGCAATAATTGGTTGGGGGAATCTACTAATTCCTGTGTGCCAAAGTGGTTTATTGTTGCCACCCTATCCGGGGAAGTGGCATTAAAAACAAAACATTTAGTTTTAATGAAATCTTCTGTAAGAAAGTTGTTCCCCTGAAATTGTGTGTTCAGCCCCTTGACCAGCTGGCACTTGTGATGATGATAAAAAATAAATATATATTTTTTCTAAAACAACTCCAAATCCCAGATTTAGGCTCCCAAAAGTGAGTATATTGGAAGCTACAACACAAGTAAGGACAACTGACCTGGAGAATCTTGTCGTGGATCTTGAGTCCACACTTGGCAGCTGGACTGTCCTCATAGACCTCCGTCACATACACACCCTGCACACAGTGGTGGCTCAAACCTCCCACAAAGAAAACAAGATAGATGCATGGAGATATACCTTCTTCTGGAAGTCATAGAGTAGATAAGTTGTTCTATAGACAAGGTGGACTTGAAAACCTTTTTTTATTAACATCAATATGAGCCCATCTTTCTGTATAATATTTAAGCAAATTTTGACAAAGATGAATGGCCAACTCATCAAAATTGTGTCACACTGTACATATCATTTCATTTAGTTGTTTACACAATAATCTGCAACAATGTTATATATCCTTAAAATATAAATATTTAGGGAAGAGCTTATTTTATTGGCTTCATGCATCATAAGTTTTTAAGAGTATGAAAGTTCATGGAATCCAATAAAAGGAATGCTTCCCCAGTCTTTTTATTTCAACAATAAGTTCCTTTAGTATTAACCAACAACTTTTCCATCTGAATTGTAACCAGAAGGCCAATCATTGTCTTGTTTCTTAGACTACTTGCTATCCAACTTGAAAATATTCAGTTAATAGAAGTTATAATAGGGAATGAGAGAGCAGGTGCATAGCTATACATTAGAGCTTCTTTAATTCAGCTGATTATAATTCAAAACACTTACTTTAATTCACCCAATTTTTTACTTACCAAATCAGCCTATTTACTTTACCAGAAAATTCTGATATATTGGGATTTTGAATCAAAGAAGTTGGACCACATTCAGCCATCTCTGATTGGAAATTATCTCAACAAGACAGTTTTCTATGATGTGATACTGTATGGGGGTTGATAGAATCAGGCTTGTGATCAAAGTTCTCTTTTTAATGAGTGGCGGCCCATCAAAATTATGAAAAGTGCCATCTGCCCTTGGTTTGAGAGAGAAACCAAGAGTTTTCCTTCTCTAAGATGGCCTATAGCTCTATCTGGCAGAGTGAAATTGTAGTGTAAGCCACAATACAGTGTAGTAGCCTAGAATATCTTCAGTTACATGAGAAACACCAGATTATTTTTATCAACAAGTGATGGCCTTCACTCAAGAGCTGGGACTAAGTCTCATTAATTGACACTGTGTGGAAGCCTAAATTACCAGTAATCAACATGTGTGCATTTCACAAACTGGCGGCATAAATAAATATTCAAAATTTTTATCAATTGAGATCACAAGGAAGGGTAAACTTATGGTTTCCCCAGCAAATCCCAATTAATGTAAACCACGAGCCATCTTGCCACATCAGGTCTACTGTACACATTGTAGAAATGCCAGACCAGGCTGACTCACACCCTCTCCTCAGTATTTGAACTTTGCCCGTCTCCGCCTGGCAGCAAACATCTGCAGGAAATTCTTTCCCTTCTTGTGTGTAACTCTACAACAGTTGTGGTGCAATTTTTACTTCTAATAAAAGGTAAAACAATATCTCCTCTCACAGCTCCAGATACAAAGTGAAGAGGTTTGACACACCCCTAAGTATAATATTTATTTCCTGTTAATCCTGTTACCGAAACGTCACACACTATTTATTTATTTGGTCTTATTACCTTGTGTTTATAATCTATAATCCAAATTGTGTCTTATCATATATATGGTTAAATAAGATTATATGATGATAAATATATGCATAAATGTGTAAATATACAAAACTAATTATCTTTAGATAATAAAAAGGCATAAATATTTTATTGAAAAAAAAAAAAAAGGATTTGCCAATATTTTCAGTTGTCTAAACGGCAACCTTTGTAAAGGCATTATAACATATTTATTTTGTGAATACCTATAATTTCTTTATTGGCATCTTCCGCGGGAAGCAGTGGATCACCAGTTTACTGCTGGTAGTTACAATTTATTTGTGCTAGGTTAGAAGCAAATCAATGCTGGTTAAAATTTAGTCAATTCTCCATAAAACATGTCAATGCCAACTTGTACTCAATAGAGTTTCTAGCTTGGTATTGTCATGGCTTCTACTGCTCTATTATCTCAATCCCTGAGGGAAGGAAATAGTTTTTTTTTTATTTGTTTGAAATGCCAATCTCTCTTCTAGCCAGCTATCTGTAGAGAAAAAATATGTGTAGTAGAACCTCCCTTTAGCATACACCCCACGAGCGGACACCTCTCCACAAAGGACAATTTTCATTTGCAAAAATTACCATTTTTACAATTTAGCAACTCTCTGGTAGGAGGACACCTCTCCCTAAAGAACACTTAGGTGTCCTTTAAAGGGAGGTTCTACTGTATTTAAAACCTTTTTAATGATTCAAAGTAGGTGATCAATTAAGTAAATATTTTTTATAAATTTGTCTCCTATTTAGGTTTTTATAATAATTCCCATAACACAGGGTTGCAGAGTAAAGTAGGCAAGAAATGTGATTCAATATTTTGCAATTTTTCAGGGATTTGATGGACTGGACAATAACCAAGAACTAATGAAAACTATATATATGTCAAAAATTATTATCTAAAACCCCCATTGTATACTCTTTATATGAAAAATGTGAAATTGGAATATTTAAAGGTAATTTTATGCATGTGCCTCATGAGTGAGAGCACAGGTGGCTAGGTATGTAGAAATACTGGTGGGGTTATTCAGGTGTGCTGCCTTATAGGTCAATATATCCATGGATCATCTTAGTGCTCCCAGTCTTAATGACAAAAGCAGACATTATACTTCACCCAATCATTATGAATGTCAAACCTTTGATGAGCTCTACTCCCCAGCAGAACAATCTTTTCTTCTTGTAGAACTTCAACTAAAGCTGTTTTAATTTTTATTTAAATATAAAACCATTTTTTATTATTTTGTGTATATATATAATGGAGAATAAATAAATCTA
The DNA here is from genome assembly GCA_030710605.1 of Cordylochernes scorpioides. Taxonomy (NCBI): domain Eukaryota; kingdom Metazoa; phylum Arthropoda; class Arachnida; order Pseudoscorpiones; family Chernetidae; genus Cordylochernes; species Cordylochernes scorpioides. The sequence goes on from CP092867.1 coordinate 44,776,172, forward strand.
CCAAATATTTAAATTAGAATCATCAACAATTGAACTATGATGATTTAGTGGCAGCTAGATTGGGATTAGAAAAACCTGTTGAAATGGCAAAAGTGAGGATTTTTTTTTTTTGCTTTATTTAATGATTAGGTACAATTTGGATTATAGATTATTGAACAAAAGGTAATAAGACCAAATCCAAATGAATAGTGTTTACACATTATTTTTCATACTTTTGAATAATATCTGATCTTAGCAGAGAGAATATATTAAATCATACAAATGTATTATTATAAATGTAAAAGTCAGCCCCTGAGAGGTAGTTCACCAACAATAATTACAAAATTAGAAGCCAGTAAAAAGGTCTTTAGAATGCTGTTCTTGAAATATCAAGTTACTCAATGCTGTTGTATTTTAGACTTGGTGTAAGGTTTGTATCAATATGTGAACAATGCACCAGGTTGGGTGGTTATATTCTCAGAGACAGGAATAAATTGATGTTTATATCTCTACTAGCCGAATGACCCGGGCAACGCCCGTGTTTTACCCGATTGAATGTTTTGATTCAAATACTATTTGTTACAATTATAAATTGGCGCCTTAAATAAATGCATATATTAGTTAATAACTATAGCCTATGTGCTTTATCTGTCTATGTACTGTTGGCTTCCGTAGGCGTCTCTTACTGGGAAAAAGAAAGAGAGGATTCCATTTAGTTATTAACTAATATATGCATTTATTTAAGGAGCGACCCGCTCCAACACAATAGTTACAAAAACCAAAAAGCGAGTGGGGGGGGGGCATGATGGGGAGGGGGGCAAAGGTGGCGTGATCGTAGCCAACCAATAGGAGAGCGCCATTCCAAAAAAAAAAGCAAACGGTGACAGAGATGAAGAATTAAGAACGCATGACGCTCGTAACTGTATATAGAATTCAGAGAGAAGCCATCAGCAATGTATATTTGTAGGCTCAATGCTTCTTTCACAAGTATGGCTAGGTTAAAGAGAAGTCTCTCTCTAGTCAGGATATAGAAGTTAAGCCAGCAAAGTATGTGCAATAAAAACTGTAATTGCCCTCATGTATGTGACACATTATCCCTAGTATATATATGGTACAAGCCATGATAATCATGATAGGTTGTTATCAACTACTTTTACTGTAAGTTCAAGACTTGTTTACACATGTAGAAAGCAGTTGAAGTATGCCAGAACCCTATTTGGTTACTTGCACTCACTGGTGGGGGTTGGACTTGCAAGAATTGGGGGCCAATGAAGCAAGTTTTTCTTCAGAAAAAAAGTGTCCAATGCAACAAGTATGCCAAAACCCTATTTGGTTACTTGCACTCACTGGTGGGGGTTGGACTTGCAAGAATTGGGGGCCAATGAAGCAAGTTTTTCTTCAGAAAAAAAGTGTCCAATGCAACAAGTATGCCAAAACCCTATTTGGTTACTTGCACTCACTGGTGGGGGTTGGACTTGCAAGAATCGGGGGCCAATGAAGCAAGTTTTTCTTCAGAAAAAAAGTGTCCAATGCAGGATTCAATAATGGATCATAGCTGTTGATAATTGACACACCCCTCTACCACGTGCCACCACCATAGAGAGTGTAATAGGTGTCCCCCCCCCCTATATAGAGTGACATCCCTACAGCAGGTTCTCACATTGTCAGAGTAGCCCTGCGGACTCTTCTTGTAGTCCTGGTCAATGCCTCCTCCTATCTTGAAGCCACATCTCAGGACCTCTCTGCCCTCCGAGTCTTTGCCGGCCTCCTTCACCAGCAGGATGGGGATCTGGGCACACAGTAGCACCCTCTTCTAAGGCTGGCACATTGTAGAACTTTCCCCTCAATTATGATTTTAAAACACAATTCCTACATTTTATATACAGCATGTAGCGTTGACCTCATTGTTTACTGTCCTGCATTGGCTTGCTAACCTAATCTAAACTTACCTAACTTATTTAACAAGTCAAGTCCCTCTTTCTTCGCCGAGGCAAAACACTCATTTCCCAATCATTGATGGGTGTATTTTTTTAACCGTGGTTTTTAAAGATTTATAATTAGTTTGTAAAATGTGATTGAAATTTTTATACATTTTTGTTATATCAACAAAATTAACAGTAATGCTCGATCAGAAACCTAGACAATGTACTGTAAAGGTAGCCTCCGGCATACTATGCTCATTTGAGAAATGCTAGCAATTATGTTTCTATATAAGGTAAAATATATTTTAAATGTTGCTATGAAAAAAAATGAAGAAGTATTTTTAAAATAATTTTATAAACACAAGGTAATAAGATCAAATCCAAATTGTGCCTTATCATAATTTTTTATAAAGTACATTGTTTTACAATCTAATCGTTTGATTAGCTCTGATAATCCTATCAGGAATGATAACACTTGTAAACAGAGTGGATGGTTGTTATAGAGGTAAGACTTCATTTTCTTTATTATAATTTTAATACAATGCTTAAAATACAGCTATTTAAATATTTATCTGAAATTCGGCCTCGATTGATATATACATTTAAATAAATTTTGACCGTAAATACATTTAAAAACAACATCTAAGGAGCATCCTAAAAAAGGCTTTGAGCAGACTTTTAAAGGGTTAGAATAGGAAAAAAAATCATATGACTAATGATTAAAATTAAATAATATATTAAATATATTTGAAATAAAATTAAGAAACAAATGCTTACACTTAAGCATTCTAACGCAACTCCTGGTTGATGTTCGAACGCCATGTTTATGGGCTCGACGTTTGTAAATATATGTAACGATGATGATTCACATCTTTCATTGTTATTGTAGTAATTTTATTTTTATAATATTTGATATATTTTGTTTATTTTAAGTGAGACTTAAACTATATTTAAGATAAAAAGTGTGGTTATAAATATATATATGAATAATATTGCTGATATTATTAGTCAGTTAGAATACTATTTTCAAATATTCAGATATTAAAAAAAAGTCTTAAGTAGCAACATTTATTAAAATATCATCAATTCAATATAAAAATATATTTAGACTATTCAATATGTTTTTCTATAATATTTTGAGTTTTATTCATTTATGAAATACACAGAGTAATACCATTTCTTTTTTCACTCAATTTTTTTTTTTTTTTGAAATTAACGAAGTGGGCACATTGATTATTTTCCAAACCTTTAAGCTAATGCTGTTTGTAATATTAGGCTTGCTAAATTATGCACAAAAGTGGTAAGCTAATTGACTTTCTTATGGTATCAGATATATTTTAAGATATTCTTGTTTTGTGTGTAACTTTCTTTGTTCAATATGCCCATTAAAGTGTTTAAAAACTTCAAATATATTTCGAGTGACTATTGTTTACACATGCTTCTGTAAACTATGTTTAAACAAGTCGGTGTTAATCGCTTTCGAAAATAATTGTTAAACAAATTCCTCATTGAGTGGAAGTTCGATTTTAAATCGTATGTACACTAGTTTTTATAGCTATATGTATTATTTCGGTAATGTCAAACTAAGATTTGTTCATTTTTATACTTTTAAAAGAAGGAAGTTGTGGATCAATCAATTTTGACGTTTCTCACACCCCTCCCCCATTTTTTTTACCATTGCAAAAATATACATAAAATGAAATTATAATTTTTAAAACGTACTTTTTAAAGTACTCTGTACAAGTAAAATAATAATATTTTCTGCTTAAACTGTTAAGTTTTACTTTTTTTTTTTAATTAGGCAAAAAGTAACGATCGTACCAAATCAGAAATGTGAGCAAATCAGAATAATTCAAATTAATATTATTATTCTACTAGCTTGTCATAAATTTAAATAGTTTGACCATATATTTGCTTGCTAATGATATTTTGAGGTGATGTAAATTTATAGAGATATTTAATTTGTAACAAATAAATTTACTGGCAATGTGTTTCTTTTCATTAATATCATCACATATTATCTCTACAGACCTTACTATAATGATATAAGTTATTGAATGAGAGGGCTTATCAGTAGTGAACCCTCAAAGTTGTTAAAAATATTTTTTATCCAATATGAGTTAGGCAAACATTGACTCAGGTAAAACCCGGGCGAAGTCAAGTACATCGCTAGTATCTATATATAAAATTTGGTTTTCTTTCACAGATTCCCTCCATATCTCTGTTGTGTGTGATGTTTTGGTAACAATGCTTTTACTGAAATGTCACACACTATTTATTTATTTGGATTTGGTCTATAATCCAAATTGTGCCTTAACAAAATTGAAAGATGTATATACAGTTAAACCTGTCTATAAAGCCCCCTCTTGGGACTCACCAAAATAGGGTGCTATAGAGAGGGGGTGCTATAGGAGGTCACTTTTAATGTAAAATGTTTACATTTTAATGTTTAAAATCGGGAGCTATAGAGAGGGAGGCGCTATTTAGTAGAGGGGGCGCTATAGACAGGTTTAACTGTATAACTTTTGGAGGGAGAATCACATATCATTCCTATGACTTCCATTCTCCTGGTATACACAGCCTGGTGGGGAAGATATCTGTGTGTGTGTTTGATTTAGATATTCTTCCCAGTACTGTTCTTATCTTTCCTCTTCTCATCTTTATGTGTGGTTTGAAGTTGCTAAAGACATCTGCTCTAGCGCTTTATCACCTGGTTACCAACTGGCTTCTTCAGTTACATTTCCCCCACATATATGGCATTCTAGGGGGCACAGATATATATATTTTTGATAATAGAGCAATCCATAAATAAATCTGTTAAATAAAAAGGCATATATTGGATCAAAATATCATTTATTTCACCAATATTTCAGTTGGCTGAACACCAACCTTTATCATCATATTATAAAATGTTATAATACCTTGATAAAGGTTGGCGTACTGAAATATTGGTAAAATAAATGATATTTTGATCCAATATGTCTTTTTATTTAACAGATATATATACAGTAGTATAGTACCTCTCCCTAAAGGACATTTTGGCTGCTGTCCTTTACAGGGAGGTTCTACTGTATATGGTATCAGTTCCCCACAATAGTCCTGGGTACTCATCCTAACCTAACCATCCAAACTGATATAACCTAACCATATCTTGTCATTACATAATAGTTTAAAATCTTGGCATGGCTTGTAAACATGGGAGTAAACATCTTGACACCTTCCCAAATATATTTATGAAATAAAATTATATGATCAAGTATTTCAATATTATATTTCACTCCAAAGTTTTAAACCTAATGTGATAACTCTGCTTATATTTCTTTCCACACTCTTCCTATGTGTAGACATGTGATGCACTTATTGCAAATGCAGTCGCTTATTACCTACCACGATGATCATGGCATACTTGGGATAAGTACAGTAGAACCTCCCTTTAGCGGACACCCTGCCAGTGGACAGCTCTCCACAAAGGACAGTTTTCATTTGCAAAATTACCATTTTTACTATTTAGAAACTCTCCGGTAAGAGGACACCTCTCCCTAAAGGATACTTTAGCTCTGCAATTAGGTGTTGGCCTTTACAGGGAGGTTCTACTGTACCACTTCTGCCATTTCTTCCCCCATAATGTTTTTATTCCAAGATATAAAATATTAAAAAACCTAGAGTAGTCTCGTGTTTATTCAATATCTGGATGGAATTATTGTAACCTTTGTGGAACTCTGAGCTTGCTACATTTCCAGTATCAGGGTACAACCATCTCTGTCATAGAAGGGTCAACTAGTTCTGTACATCCAGACCACCATTCTATTAGAATATTGAGTCAATCCTTCCTTGACTCCACCACTTGAATCTCTATATCCAATCTGTCCTCTAAACTTTCTCATTGGTTGCTTCATTTACAAATAAATCTACCGTTGCCACCCTCTCCACTCTATCTGGCCATTTGATCTTAGAGGATTCTTATTGCACACCAAGTGTTCATGTCCATGGTCATTGGGTTGGGGTGAACAGAGGTTCCTAATTATTGGAGAATCTTCACATTGAGGAAAATCCTTCTTCATAGCTCTATGTGTGTTACTGCTGTCCAACCTTAACTGCCTTGACCTAAAATAAAATAGGACATATAAATCCTTCAGAGGGGTGAAAATCTCCTTACATTTTTGACTTGAGAGGTAAATGGTTTTAATCCATGAATATCTTTGGAAAGAGATCTACAATCACTATAAGTAGGTAGAGGTTGGCTCATGAGTGGTTAACCAGGTTTTGGTCATTTTGGTTCTGCATCAGCAGCACACTGCACAGTATCTCTCTTTATAAATGGTCTGCTGTATTTGTAGGGGACTTTAATGAAGAGTAATGAAACTAGCGGAGGTGGTGTTTGAGAGTTAGCTGACATTGTCTGTTAAAGTGCTTGTCAGACTTGACATTTATCTTCTCAACCCATGTCTTTGATAATTGACAACCTGGCCAGGAACAATGAAGTGTTTGAGGAAACATAGAGCGAGGGATGTCTAATCTACTAGAGGCAGCCACCTGTACTGCACCATAAGAAAATAAACTGCCTGTTTGCTAACTGATCTTCAACACCTAGCTTATTGATGGTGTTGAGTCTGGAGGAACATGTTCACATCTATGAAAGATATCCTGATTGCCCAAATAAGCATTTTAAATGGCAGAATGCCAGCAGAAAAAATATCAACTAAGCATTGGTTTGGGTTTAGTTCATAAGAGGTTGGCCAACCTTTTTTTGTTTTTGATAAATTAAGAAAAGCCAACAACATAAGCATTTGAGGCTGCTGGCCATCATCAGCATGGTGCAGGCTGTACCTCAACAAAAGAGGCTGGTCCTAGAGGCTTCCTGAAAAACCAAGAAATGGGCATTTAAGGCCAAATTTGTATAAATACGCTAAAACATGTGGGGAAGGAAAAGAAGAGAAAGAGGTCAGGTAGTGATATGATAAACACGCTCAAATAAGCAAAAATGTATAAATAAGTACTTGGGTATGTATGTTTGTACCAGGTTGGTCACAGCTGAGCTAATTTGGCTGAAATTTCACATATTCAGATAAAAATGTAGCGAAGAATGAATATGCTATTCAAAATTTATATCAATTTGATTGATAAAGGGAGTTATAATTACCTCTATTCAAAGATAAGAAAAAGATAAAATGTATATATTTTACCTATTTAGATGAAACCATATAGTCAGAGCAGTTCAAAAACCTAGAAAATTGCCATTGATCTCTATAATTTACTTGTTATTCTGGCCTGGGAAAATGACAATAATAGAAGAAAATGAAGTTTAAAATTTGAAATTCATTACACCTCTGAAGGCAATTTTGAAGATAGTTCACTCACCTACACACATATACATAGATGAACCAAAAGTGGAACCTTTTTTAAAAAAGGTTTAAAAAAAAGATAAGGCACAATTTGGATTATAGATTATAAACACAATTTGATAAGACCAAATCCAAATAAATAAATATTGTGTGACGTTTAGATAACAGTTGCTACCGAATGGTCACATACTATTTATTTATTTGGATTTGGTCTTATTACCTTGTGTTTAAAGTTTAAAAAAGGTATTAAAGGTGAAAAATGCATTAAAACAATGCTATTGGTTTACAACCCCAGTACAGTAGGTTAGAGAGGAAGAATGTACCACTACACCAGTTGTGACCCTCCTTCCACAACTTTATATGTAAATGAAGAAGGTGCAAATTGCTATTCAAAATGCTTCTCACACATTTTAATTGACCTTTTTTTCAATTTTAAGGGCAGCATTTCAATTCTATTTGAAAATATGTGATTTTGTAGATTTCAAAATTCATATTCTTTTAAACACATTTTATCAGGCATTAGACCAGTTATTTTACTTTTATTTAGAATCTATCTATTTTATTAAAATATTTAATTTGATTTAAAATTGAATAAAGTTTTTTATATAATACTGTGAAGTTTTGAGAATACGAATCAATAACAATAAGTAAAATTAATCTAATCAAAGCATATACAGACAGTTAAAACACTATAAAAATTGAAAAGCCACAAATTTAATCTTTAAAGATATTTCATCATAGTTTTCCCTATAAATTAATTCAACAGGAATACAAGTAAAGAGCGTTGACTGCATTGTTTTTAAAATATACAGTTAAACCTGTCTATAGCGCCCCCTCTAAATAGCACCTCTCTCTATATAGCGCTCGATTTTAAATACGTAGTACGATGTGATTTACATTAAAAGTGACCTGTCTATAGCACCCCTCTCTATAGCACCCTATTTTGGTGAGTCCCAAGATGCTATAGGCAGGTTTAACACTGTATATATCCCCCATCTGTAAGATCAGATAATTTACTGTTTTTGTTAGAATCTTTTAGTTAACTTGTCTGTAGGTACACCAATCTTGTAATCAATTTTATATATTTATACTTACAGAGCACCTAGAAATCTGAAATTTGGTATATCTGCTCAAACCTAATGACAAATTGACAAAATTTCAGACTTCTAGGTGTCTGGGAATAGACTAATTTCAATATATATTTTTTCAAATTTTGATCAATTTGAATATACTTTCAGACCACACAGATGTAGATTTGCTCAATCCAGCTAACAATGCAAGTTGACAAAATTTCAGTCTTTTGGATAGTAGGGGGAGAACTATTTTCTATATTTTATTTCAAATTTTGTGATCAAATTTTAATATTTTTCCTGACCACGTAGAAGTCTGCTATTTTTATGGACTGGTTCAATCCTTCTAACAAAAAAATCACAAGACTCAGAACAAAACATTACAAAGGAATGACATTACATCCAGATGGCTACAGGACATCCAACAATTGTCCTGGTGTGGAGCTAACACCTACCCACATATTCTCATGTTCGGCAATGGCCACAGAAAATTGACATGGACCCAGAACAGCAGCTTCACACACCCAAGATAGAGGATATTGTGACTGTTGTGATAGAGATGCATGGAGACATCTGAGGCTTTTCATTGGACATGACAAAAACAATCCTACCAATATTGAAAATGTTCAAAATTTCAGATATCTAGGTGGCCCTGGTGGTCTGGAATAAACACAAGAGAATAGAATTTGTATATTTCCTTTCAAACAAAAAGAATAGGCCTGTTTCTCTGGCAGAATAAGCAGCTGGCATTCTCCATAAAAATGTGGTCCCCAGAATGGACTAATTTCTACATTTCCTTTCAATTTTTATGGATTTTTTTGTTAATAATGTCCTACTCTCCTTAATCCAATGAGAATTTTTTTGTTGTTCCCAAAGCTTTTTACCATAAACCTTTACAAAGAATACCCCTAAATTTCAAGAAATTCAAAGCAGAGCAGCCCAAACCAATAGTCAAGACCTGGTAGATAAAATTGAAGAAGAGAGCCACTAGCAGGGTTGGTCCTCTACTGATGAACTGATAGTTTCACATTGTACCTCAGTGCATTAACTTCCTGTAAAGGACAACACCTAGTTGCAGAGCCAAAGTGTTTTTTAGGGAGAGGTGTCCTCTTACTGGAGAGTTGCCAAGTAGTAAAAATGGTAATTCTGCAAATGAAAACTGTCCTTTGCAGAGGGGTTTCTTCTAGCACGAGTGTCCTATCATGGAGGTTCTACTGTATATAAATATTTTTATATTAAAAGCTTATAAATTATAACCAACTTGTTTGAAAATTATTTTTTTGACATTTTCTGTTGCACACACAGAGACAATATTAGGTCACTGACCAGCATCTAACAAAAGGTGGTAAAATGAAAACATTGTGAAGAAAGAAAGGAAGGTTGTGAAAGAAAACTCACCACCACTGCCACCATAGAGTAGGTGGAATAATAACAGGAAGTGATAATGTTTTAGATTGCCAAGAGGCCCCATTAAAATTTATGAAGGTGGTCTCGCTGTTCATTAGCCTCCCCAGTCGTTATTCTAATTATACAGTGAGATTTGTTTAATTACCCCTATTTATGTTAAACTCTGATTGCCCTTTATATACTACTCTCCACCTTATCCTGAAAGCTTTACATTTAAATTGAAATTATTTTATGTGCAGAACTGCCAAACTTTTCGTCGACACATAGAAGATATGGTGAGCTCTTTTTTTTCTTCTTTCAGTTGTTTCTTCATCATATTACTATTAAATACTTCATTATAATGCTATTGGGCTGATATTTTTATGGTCCCCATGTCTTTATTTCATGGCTTGTCTAGAAGGCTAATGCTTATTGATGGCCTTTGGCCAATACTTCATAATAGCTTTGTGGCTGTTATAACAATATTGTACATGTGTACATATTTGGATTATAGCTACAAGAAAATAAGACCTAATCCAAATAAATTAATAGTTTGTGACGCTTCGATAACAACGCTGTTACCATCATCAGACAAAATAATCTATTCTTTGGTCTTAAGAAGCATTCTTTTGTCTGATGATGATGATAACAATTACCAAAACGTCGCACATTATTAATTTATTTGAATTAGGTCTTATTTTTTGTGTAAATATTGTAATGGTCTTAATTAACTTCTAAAGGTTTTTTCACTATTGTACAATCTCAAACCTATTGTATATAGAGCTAAACTTCTTGAATTGAATATTCCATGTAATCATTTTTAAAAGATTGCAGATTTTGATAAATTACAAAAAATGAATCTATAAGACAACTCTTCTTATTCACCTGATTAAAGGAAGCTTCCAGGCAAGCCTTTCTTCAGCTAACTAAACTGTATGAAGAAGGACTTGTCTTAAGGCTTCTTTTAATCAAGTGGATAAGAAGAGTTGCAGCAATATTATGATTTGTTTGTAACCCCATGTAATATATGGTGTGTTTCCTGTTAAAGAAAATTCTCTCAAGACTGAAGAAATTATCGTACGTGTTGGTTACAAGTAGGCAGTTGTAGGGTTAGTAAGTGTTGGATTGAAGCTGTCTCGTGATAATACATGGTCTATTCTTCTAAAGTAGACTGGGTGGGTCACCACTGAGGAACTAATATTCTCCTCTTTGTAGAATTTGAAAGAAAATATTGAAAATGAGCAAAAAAAGAATTTCATATATCATGTTAATGTACACTCATGGACAAATCTTAAGGTTGTTGTACCTTTTAGTATGTATATTGGGATTCAGACAATAACTCTTAAAGATATTTGATACACATTTGATATAACCTTTACTGAAGACACACAAGATAACCAAGTGTGAACAAAATTGCTTCAAAATATACATCAGGCAATATCAAAGACTTTCCACTTTCTTAAGTTTGGGACTTTTGTTATAACCAACAATTGGAACTTTAAACTTAAGAATTAGAATGCTATAACCAAGTTGGTGTTATAAAGGCCGCTGTTGTAATGTATATGGTACAAAGTAACAATATAGTCAGTATTCTATAGGATATTTCCAGGTAGCAGTTTTGATACCGTTTTCACTGGACAGTGGATGTAGTGTAGTCTGTAGTAGGCAACACACTGCTGTTACTGAAACATCACCACCTACATGTCTTGTTGATTTTACCCGTGATTCCCAGCTAATATCCACAAATTGTACATTTCTGTGTATTATTACATCACCTCTCTTTCTGAGGATGATTGCTTAAACTGGCCTCCTGCTGCTTACTGTTGGGTTGTTACTCAACAGAGTTTTGAATGGTATAATTTCAATAATAGTTAATCTAACACCTTAATAGGATACACTGAATTGATAATGTTCCTTATATGGGTCAAAGACCCTGAAACCTGTAAAAAGATTCCAGCTAGGTTTAAAAAAACTGGTTAGTTAACAATTTTACATTTTAGTCATCTAATTATGATGCATTAGCGCTCCATCTGTTATCAAAATTCAAAACTGTTATAGACGTGTATGATTATTATTTTTTTTTATAAACAATTCTACTTCTCTTTATGCATTAATTTTTTCATTGTAGTAAAAAAAAAGGGCAGTAGAATTGTTTATTTTAAAAAAATATTCATTCACATCTATAATAGTTTTGAATCATATAATTGCCTAGTGAGGAAATGGTTAATTGTAATGTTACATCTCCCAACTCTACTTGATGGGCAGAGGTTAGCCACAGCTTGTACTGTATTGCTGTAAGTACACCACATGGCTGCTACATGAAGTGAAACATTTTGACTTTCTACTTACAATTGGCTTTGTGCAAGAATCCTTGAAGCTATTTATAAGGCTGGGAGGAAGGTTATTCAAATACTACCATATTTGAAAATGTTGAACTTTTTTTTTTTTTTTTTGAAGAATAAGTGTTAATTTGTTATCTTGCCAAGTGTTTTTAGGTTAAAACTACTCAGAAAATTACTTACATTTTTTAAAGGTACCTTAAAAAAACAATTTGAATACCTCCTTGTAAAAAATGACTCAAATTGTTTGTTTGTTTTGGATCAGAATCTGGATGGTTGAAGTTGTCATTTTAGCATCTAAATCCAAATATTTACCCAAATATTAAAAAAAAAAAGCTTTCATTTTAAAATTGGTTTGAATTATAATAGCCAGATTCGCAAAGGAAAGTTGGGTTAAATAAATGGCATTATTGATAATAGAGGAAAGAGTGGCTCTATTTACATATGTGCCAGCCTTTGTAAGATCAAAACATGACCAGAACTGACAATAAATGACTACCTCCAAGGAACACTGGGAGTATCCATATTCAAATAATATATATATTTTTATGCTCTGTGCTTTACAAAGGAGGTTCTCTAGGTGTTGGATAAATAACAGTTGTAAACTGTAGCCATTGTTATGCTGTCATTCTCAGAGTGTCAGTACATTTCAATGTGCCAGAGAGGGGATGTAGACGTGTCAACTGTGATGTTTGAGAGGAAGGTAGATAAGATGTGTGTAATCTTTCAAGTGTAGTGTGAAACCTCCTGTGGTTATAGGATGGCTGGTTAACTCCCCTGGTGGCTGATTGTGTGTGTACACAACACCTGTCTGCTGAGCCAAGGTGTTCTTTCACCCCGGAGAAATGGCAGTTATAATGATGAAAACTTCTTTGTAAAGATGTGTGTCTTCTCATAGTTCTACTGTACCTGCCACCTATGTTTATTAAGTTTTTCTATTTATTGCAGTCAAGATAACTTTTCAAATTTTAAATCCATCTAAAAATGACTTCTTTATTAAAGTACCTCCTCATTAATAGTTAATCAAACTTAACAGTGTAGTGAAAATTATTGGATTTAAACAGACACAATCTTGACCAAGTTTTAATTTGTTTTATCATGAAAATGGTGGCAGTGGGTCACAGAGAAACATTAATCAGTAAAAATGCACCATGCTGACAGGTGCTACCAAACTTGAATCCTACATTGAAGATCTTAATAGACTGTGCTCTGTGTGGAAGTTTTCAAACACTTTTGTACAGCACTCTGTACTGAGTTCGATATAGTCTTGAAAATGACACATTGGGTTTAAGAAGATTGTATTGGAGTAAGGGATAAAAACACAAGACCACTCAATGCTATTAAAGTTAAGTGCAGTGAAAGTTCTTTCACATAGTGCTCTTGTCCGAGGATGGATGGTGTGATAAAGAAATATCTTGTATAGATTATTTGTTTGTTATTTAACCTTTTTTACCCTGTGAATGCCTTGTATTAAGAAATAAATTTTGTAACCAAGGTGGTATGTCTTTTTACTGCCTGTCTCTTCAACTGTATACAGGGTCACAGACTGATGAAACCTCTAGTTGTTTTTACCTCTTGTTATAACTGGAGAGAGAAATATGAAGACTCTCTATTTACAAAGGTATCTAGAGCTTTTGTGGCATAGACCACATGATAGGTTTATCTTCCCCACCATCTACTATCATCACACATATAGGATAAGATAACCTAGTTGGGCAGATTCTCTCTCCTGGCTGGCTGACTACCCCCCAGGTAACTTTACTTATTTGCATATTGCTTCTAGAGGAATGATCTACACTAGATCACCAGTTTCTTTACCCCCCCCTTTTTTTTTTTGGGCTTCTGACTGGAAGGATTTGTGATAAAGATTTTTGTTGAGACTAGTGTGTTTCTATATATATATATTGTTGAGGTAGGAAGACATCTAGAGTAAACAAAATGAGGGTTTTATTTGGTGTGGGGGCCATTAGGTCCTCGGGTAGGGTCTACAGTGCCATCCAGCTTGACTTGGGGTTTGTTTCCGGGTCTGGATTCTCTGGCAGACATCCTAACTTGTTTCTTATCTCTTCTCCCCCCCCCCAAAAAAAAAAAAAAATTCAACCAAATCCAAAAATAAAGAAGGTTGACCAAGCAGAGATGTGGTCTGTGGTCAAAGTACACCCATTCATTTCTGTGGTATACATCAGAATACAAAATAATGAAGGGAATAAAATAAAAATAACTTTAAAAAATTGGTAAACAAATCAAACGATGAGATCACATTCCTTGTATTGTTTCTGGTCAAAACTTCCCGCTAGCTGGTACCTGTTCTCAGGACCAGAAGTTGAGAATCATTGCACTCTGGGTTGGATTTAGTGAGAAATAATTTTTTTTCTATTGAGTATTTGTCCTGGAGTGGAGCTGTCTTCTGTTTGATGGAGCCATTATTATAGAAGTGGGAGACTGTCCTGTTGACACCAAATCTCCTCATTACAGGGAGTTCAAATATAGTGGTTCTTAAAATGAGGTACAGTAGAACCTCCCTGTAAACCCCACCTGATTGAAGAGCCAAAGTGTCCTTTAGGGAGAGATGTCCTTTTACTGGAGACTTGCTAAATAGTAAAAATTTTAATTTTACAAATGAAAACTGTCCTTCGTTGAGAGGTGTTCTCTAGCACGAGTGTCCTCTCATGAAGGTTTTAGTGTATTAATCATTTCAAAGAAAGAACACTTTTACCAAGTGGTCATTAACCTGGCTGGCATTAAAGGGGTGTGACAGCCAGCTGTTTGCCCATCTATTTATATAGGTCTCTCTATAAACAGTTTATAAACTCTGAATGCATTTAGATGTAAATTACTGTGTAAAACTTGGTTGACTTAGGGCATTCTCATGTGCTCAACAGGCACTTTGTAATTCCATCAGAACACACTCTGGATATGATTGAGAATGGAAAAGTAGTCATTTTATAAAGAGCTCCCAGCATAAAAAGTGTGACCTGTTATTTTCCCTTAATGTTCAATTTTTAAATAACAAAGCCAATGTAAATGGAGAAGAAGTAGAAGAGAGGTAATGTGGAGACATGCCAGAACTTTTGTTTCAAGGTTACACCAAGTTGTTAAGAAGATGGATAGGTCCATTGTTTTGTCTGTGAAGCTGAACCTGGAATATATGGTGGAGTTTTAAGACATAGGGTAGTTCCGGCACATATCTCACCCACCGCCCAATTAACAGCCAAATATGTCTGTTATGTAATCATCCAGTTGACCAATCAGGCCCACACCTGGCCTTGATGACCTAATCACCTTCCTTGAGTCAACATCTCCATCCTTTGTGTACTCCAGGTGTTTCTTGGAAATATCTCGTTACAGGAGAAAAATAACTGGACAGCAGAACACTCTCTGCTACTACTAACAAAATAATAATTTTTTAATTAAAAAAGACCTAAATGAGTATGTTCAAAAATCGATATGTAAATAATGATAAATCCTGCTCATGCAACTGGGAGTTACTGGTGACACTCATCAACTACCAGAATAAATATCAATTAAATGTTGATATATATACAGTTAAACCTGTCAACACAAGGTTATAAGACCAAATCCAAATAAATAAATAGTGTGTGACGTTTCGGTAACAGCATTGTTACCATCTTCAGAAAAAAGTACTGAAGTACTTAATTCTGTATGCTTCATACTAACATTCAGTACTTTTGTCTGAAGATGGTAACAATGCTGTTACCAAAACGTCACACACTAGTTATTTATTTGGATTTGGTCTTATTACCTTGTGTTTATAATCTATAATTCAAATGGTGCCTTATCAGTTAAACCTGTCTATAATGATGCCCCCTCTTGGGACTCACCAAAATAGGGTGCTATAGACAGGTCACTTTTAATGTAAATTGCATCGTACTACGTATTTAAAATCTGGCGCTATAGACAGGTTTAACTGTATATGTAATACACCAATAGAGTTTACAGTTCTTAGAATTAAGAGACATTCTGTGAGAGAATAAAAAATATTTACTGTCTCGTAATTATAAGAATGCCGGCCAGGCAACCTCTATCATCATGATAACAGAGTTGTAAAAATGTTCATGTAACTCCTCCACAAGATACTAGACTAAATGTAACAATGATCTATTGGACTCTCCCACTTTTATTTTTAAAATATCGCTAATGACACTAGTATCTACTTATATATTTGCCTTATTCTGTCTGTTTGTTTGTCTGTTTGTCTGTCTGTTTGTCTGTTTGTCTGAAGCTCACGGATAGAATGCGCGCTCATTGGCTGTAGATACGATGTACTATAGCGCCATCTGTTATCAAATTATAAAACTATTTTAGAGGCGTAATATTCTTTTTATTTTATTTATTTATTTATTGTTTTTTATTATTTTATTTATTTATTTATTTATTTATTTATTTATTTTTTTATTTTATTTTATTTTTTATTTTTTTATTATTATTATTTTTTATTTTTTTTTATTTTATTTTTTAATTTTTTTTAATTTTTTTTATTTATTTTTTTATTTTTTTTATTTAATTTTTTTTATTATTATTTTTTATTTTATTTTATTTATTTTATTTATTTTTTTATTTTTTTTTTGATGAGCCAGGCCCTCCCTTTAATTTTTCCATCGCAGTAAGGACAGTAGAAATTGTTTTATTTAAAAATTCTTTAGGCAACCCTGTTATCAGCAGTGTGATACATCCACCTGTCTATACAGACCACCCTGTCTATAGCGACCACTCTAGACAACCCTGTTATCAGCTGTGTGATACATCCACCTGTCTATACAGACCACCCTGTTAATAGCGACCACCCAAGTCAACGTTTTAAAAATATATTCGCACTCGGGTAAACCCCGGGCGTTGCCCGGGCCATTCGTCTAGTATGATTATAATAAAACATTGACTTGTATAGGACAACTGTAGTTTTAGATCTGTTTGTAGAATGTATACTCCCTAAGATAGTTTGTGCTGGACTTTGAAAGAACATGCATATCTAGCTGCTTAAAGCTGCTCTTCCAGAAACTGAAGTGAAAGGAGGAGGCTACTACTTCACATTGTCAGACCCTCTGTGACAGTTTTGGTTTGAAATATGAATCACTTTGAAACTGCTCCAAGCTCCCTACCAATACTGGATGTAAGAACTTGTAAGAAATTCAACAAGAAAAATAGTTTTTGGTTCTATTTTGACACAGGAAAGGTTGCATTTCTTTCTTGATACCACATTTGGCAAAATTTCCATCAATGTTTTAAGTAAATATTTTACTATATTAGCTTTATTTTTTACTTTTAAAACTTTTCTCTATATCATATTTTTAGCTTGCTCTTTTTTTTTTTTCACTGAGATGTCTTTTTTTCCATGTCATCATTCCTTTGGCAAGTTTTTAGCAAATCCTCTTGAGATTTACAGTGTTGAAAATGAACAAATATGAACATCCTTATTTTGATTTCCAGTTCAACCTCAATAATTTGACATACCAAGGGGAATCAGAATTTTCTGTTGAATTCTGTTTAAGGAAAATAGGCTAGTTGTGATTTTGAAAACTGTGTTAGCTAAAGTTTGTTGAAATAAAGAGCATCTTCCCCTTTCTTTTTATTTTGTGTACATATAAGAGGTAGTACCTTTTTTTTTTTTGATGAGGCCCTGTGTTTGCTAAATATGGCTGAATATTTAAAATGTGTCTTTTTATAAGAGCACCACACTTATTTAAGAGAAACTCTTTATTTTCATGATATGATGGATTTCATGAGATGTTTGTTTACCCACCTGCCAGTTCCAGGACAACTTTGTGTATAGAAATATTTTGTTTTATGGACATAGAAACTAGAGTAGCACTATTTAAAGAGAGGTATAGAAGAATATCTGCAGCCAAGTTTCAATATAACTATGCAACTTCATCCCAGCATTTGCATATAAGTGAAGGTGGCCATCCGTTGGCCCATCCAATTATTTCATGACTGGATGCTCTGGTGACTTGGCCACCCTCCATCCGGAACAACCTGCCACTCAATTCTTCTTCTTCCCTCTTCCCAGCTCTTCATTTTTCCTTCTCAGGGGGTGATGATAGATATGTGGGGGGTTCTATTCTCTTCCCTGATCTTTTTCCATCATTTTTTCCCCATCAAGGAGGCACCCCAGAAAGAAGATATACTAGATGTGACATTTTTGTGTAAAACTATTGTCATCTCGCTAGAATGTCTGTTAGTTTTATAATAATATATTTATAGGAGAGAGGTAATTATATAGTGTTACTCACAGTCAAATTATGATAGTAATGCCGTCTAACATCATCCATTTTTTTGGCTTATCCCTACTAGTCCACATGGTACAGGCCATGATAATCATGGTGGGTAGAAGTTGGCAACTGCTTTTGCTGTAAGTGCACCACTTGTCTACATATGTGAAAAGCAGTCATCAGTCAGCATCACCCATAGTTTACCTTTTTGGTCTTAGAAGAAAGAATAAATATCTGGCCTCAACCCTGTTCTTTTATTCTTTTGTAACATTTTAGTGACTGGGGTACCTTTATTAATTCTCTTCATAAAGGTGGCAGATTATGATAGTAATACAGTTTAACTTTTTGGTGTTGGAAGAAAGAATAAATCCTGTGCTTCAACTAAGTTATGTTCTTTTATTCTTTTGTAACATTGTAGTAACTGGGGCACCTTTACTAATTCCCTTCATAAAGGTGGCAGATTATGATAGTAATACAGTTTAACTTTTTGGTCTTGGAAGAGAGAATAAATCCTGTGTGCTACAACTAAGTTCTGTTCTTTTATTCTTTTGTAACATTGTAGTAACTGGGGCACCTTTACTAATTCCCTTCATAAAGGTGGCAGATTATGATAGTAATACAGTTTAACTTTTTGGTCTTGGAAGAGAGAATAAATCCTGTGCTACAACTAAGTTATGTTCTTTTATTCTTTTGTAACATTGTAGTAACTGGGGCACCTTTACTAATTCCCTTCATAAAGGTGGCAGATTATGATAGTAATACAGTTTAACTTTTTGGTCTTGGAAGAGAGAATAAATCCTGTGTGCTACAACTAAGTTCTGTTCTTTTATTCTTTTGTAACATTGTAGTAACTGGGGCACCTTTACTAATTCCCTTCATAAAGGTGGCAGATTATGATAGTAATACAGTTTAACTTTTTGGTCTTGGAAGAGAGAATAAATCCTGTGCTACAACTAAGTTATGTTCTTTAATTCTTTTGTAACATTTTAGTAACTGGGGCACCTTTACTAATTCCCTTCATAAAGGTGGCAGATTATGATAGTAATACAGTTTAACTTTTTGGTCTTGGAAGAGAGAATAAATCCTGTGCTACAACTAAGTTATGTTCTTTAATTCTTTTGTAACATTTTAGTAACTGGGGCACCTTTACTAATTCCCTTCATAAAGGTGGCAGAGATTCACCAAAGCATTGGGTATGAGAATTAAAGCATGGGAGATTTTTGCTTTCTTCCAAATAACTTTCCAACTAGCAAATCACATCAAAATGGGCTGTTACTTGGAACTCATCTGTAGACGTACCTTTCCAGTGTTTTATCTACCAGAATTGACCAGTGACTATATATATTGAAGGTTAAAAGGGGGAAGGTTGTGTGTCTCTCAGATTTGAAATAACCTTTGTAATGTAGTGATTGATTGACTATTGTCACAATGCTGACATAATATGTCAATTTATTTGTTCCACCTCCATTTTACATCTTGTTGCTCCTCTGGTTTATACCAGAGACAACTTCACCCTATGGCAGGGATGCTTGCACTACAATAATACAAGTTTACTGTAGTTTAGCCTTAATAACAGGGGGACGGTGGACAAATGATCTAAACTGTTGGTTTTCAAACCCTATGACTCGGGATTGAATTCTGCAATGGGCACTTTTTTTCAATTTAAAAAATGCTCAATGTTCCCTGATTCTTAAAAAAAAATCTAACCCTACTAGCAGATGCAAATAGCCAATTGAGGCCTTGGCACAAATATAAATACAATTGTTGAACTGCTTTTCACATCTGTAGACATGTGCACTTACAGTAAAAGTAGTCGCTAACTTCTACACACCATGATTAGCATGGTTTGTACCACGTGTACTAGGGATAATAAATTTAAAAAAAAATAAACTTGTCCACATTTAATTGTGTATCCAAGATGTTCATCAGACTGTTGTAACGACTGTCAGATATTCTTGGTCCAGTTCCCCTGTACCACGCACAGACTTGTGTGGCTGGCAGGAGGAAGGAAGACTGGGCTTCCTCCTAGATAAGCCTCCTCGCCACCCACATGCCACTCTAAATAACTACTTTACTCAAGATAGGGGGTTGGTTTTTGGCTGTCGCAATCTGGGAATAAATCCCTCATTGGACACTTTTTCTGAAGAAAATAATTGCTTCTCAATGGCCCCTGATTCTTGCAAAAGTTCAACCTCACCAGTGAGTGCGAGTAATCAATGAGGCTCTGCCGCACTTATAAGCGCAAAAGTCAAACTGCTTTCTAAATGTGTAGACATGTGGTGCACTTGCCCACCATGAACATCATGGCCTGTACCACATGTACTTGAGATAAGTTATATAAGGTTGAACCTTCTTGAGAGGACACCACTCTATAAAGGGCAGTTTTTATTTGCAAATTTATATCATTTTTACTAGTTAACAACTCTCTGGTAAGAGAACACCTCTCCCTAAAGGACACTTTGGCTCTGCAATTAGGTGTCCTCAACATTCTACTGTATATAAAGAAAAAAGACTCCCACAAGCATGATGGTAGGAGTGCTATTACCAAAATGTGACACTGAGCTTTATAAGTCTTGTTACCTTTCAACTTTGACAGTATGCAAGGTCTATATATACATAGGGTATTTTACCTTTCAATATACACACAGTCCAACTTTTCTCAATTCAATACACCAAGGGATCAGAATTTTGGTTGAATTAAAGTGGGTCTTTGATTATTTATTTATTTATTGTTACAAAAGCACGAAGTCCAAAGAACTATTATGCTGTGCTAGTATTATATACATATATATGATTAATTATTTACATGTCTTTGATTATAGTCAGTTAAGATGTTTAACAATTCATTGCAACATTCACACTCCTAGTGGACATTTTTTTAGGATATTTTGTCGAAACTTGAGTGTGAAAATTAGCAGTAGTCTTTTAAGATTTATTTGTAAAATATTTATAATTAAAAGCTATTTCTACAGCTCCATATGAAAATAATAATTCTATATAAACATATTTTTACTTTTCAGCAATAGATGGTGCTAAGGGGATGTTGAATTGAAGTCTGTGTGTTGAATTATAGCAGGTTATATTTAAGTAAAAATTGTCCATTAGGTATCTGAAAACTGTTATAGGAAATGTGGAAATATAGC
Source organism: Cordylochernes scorpioides (assembly GCA_030710605.1). NCBI lineage: Eukaryota > Metazoa > Arthropoda > Arachnida > Pseudoscorpiones > Chernetidae > Cordylochernes > Cordylochernes scorpioides. The sequence continues at coordinate 44,797,580 of CP092867.1, forward strand.
TAGCTGAAAATCAAAGGTAGTAATTTGAAATGGAAAAATAAATGTGAATTAAATATACTGTATATAAATATATATGTTTTACAAATCCTCCCAAAAATACCTCTGGGAAAACCCCAGGACTATAATAGAAAAGCTGAGACAATGGAGCCTAATAGAGATTGTCTAAACAACTTGAGGAATAAGCAACAACAACATATATGTTTTATTAAAATGTATTTAAAATATATTGTTCTAGAATAACTGAAGTTTACTGCAGCTTTACTCTATATAAATTCGTTGTTGTTGTTGTTTTTCTTTGGCCAGGATAATTTTTTTGTCAATATGCAAATACGTATTCAAGTTTTTCATTTTCTTTCTTCTTCAGGCCTCAAGTCAGGTTTTTCTTCTTCAATTAGTTCATCTCAATTAAAGGAAATAGTAATTTAAAGTTGTTTTATTATATTTTCCAAGACCGCATATACCATTGACAATAATCTTGTATTCAAAAACAGGCAAATTTCTCTCTATATCTCTAAATTATATAATTATATATATTCAACTCTCAAAATGTATTCCATTTCGACACTAATTTTCTGGAAGCAGTTTTTTGCCAGTAGAGTCTACAGTCAATTTTCACAGAAAGAATACCCAGAGTTGCAGCAACCCATTTTTCAACCTCTTTATTGTTGACCTGGCATTTCAGTGAGTCACAACCACCTTACTCAGGGGGAGGTTTCCCCTGATTGAGATGGAAGTGAGTCAGAAATACTGGGACAACATGATGAAGAGTTGGTTGATGTAACTCTTGTGTGTTCATAAAGAAACATTCAACCTGAAAATGATTTTTTTTTACAAAATATTTCAATTTTAATCTTGGTTTTATCTGAGTTAAGACAGTTGCAGCTGAGTTTCCTCCATCTCATAATTCAGTTCTAAATGTGATAACTCATAAAGAAAAAAGTTGGACCAGGAATTTTTCCTCTCTTGACTCTGCCTTAAATCAAGAATCCGCTGTTAACAGAATTGTGGTCCTCCTAGACTAAAAGTCGGATTGGTACCAAAGTGATCAAGAGAAATTAGAAAAGTGAAACCAGAGATGGACTTTTGTCCCTTGTAATGAAACACTGCCAGCTCAAGGGTTTGCCAGATTGAAGGCACAGTAAATGCCATTGACAGGGAAAGAACGATTCTGGTTTATGGCTAAATCTTATACTTTGAGATGGTGGGGTTTTTATTTTTTGTCGTGTTCACACAGTTTTCACTCCATGTCAAACTAAAGATTTTCTTGTTTGAATCTCTCTGTGGTTTAAAAAAATTGTGTGTATGGTCTTGCCCAATATATTTTCCCCACAGGAATGTTGATTTGTGATGTTGTAGAAAGAATACCAATTAATACAGTGCTTCAATCAAGCAACTTTTAAGAGTTGGTCTTGTTACATTTTGATATTTTCATTTTTTAAATTTTCTTTAGAAGTGATTGTTGGGAAACTGATGTTGAAAAATGGAGTTAATCTCCACTGCCCTATCTTAAACAGATGGTTGAAGGATTCCTCCATCTGCATGATGGACCCTACCTGTTGTGGTTATAATATTCACATCTTTAGCACAGGCTTCTGGCGCATTTGTAAGTGCAAAGTTGAACTGCTTTTCACATGTGTAGACATTTGGTGCACTTACAGTAAAAGCAGTCGCCTATCTCTACCCATCATAATTATCATGGCCTGTACCATGTGTACTAAGGATAAGAAAAAAAAAAAAAACACCCTTAGCTGTTGAAGGTATGTTTTTCATTAGTAAGATTTGAAATTGTGTTATGTATTTGAGAGGGTCTGGCTCACCAAGGTTTCACCAGTTTGATTTACCAGACCACTCTATTATTGTATTTGTCTGTGATGCCTATATTGCTGAGCATTTTGAGGACCTCTTGTTAAAGATATTTAAGTAAATTATGGGTTACATAAGTTTTGAAAGGATTGTAGGAATATATATACAAATATAAATGAATAAAACAAAGCTTCGAGGGCTGCGTATCTTTTATGTATAATAAAAGATACGCAGCCCTCGAAGCTTTGTTTTATTCATTTATAAATCGTACAGGGTTTATCAATCGATATACAAATATAACAATTGTATCAAGTACCTTTGTAATTTTTTTTAATAAAGTGACACTGTCACTGTTGTTGATTGGTTGTAAAAGCATATATAATCAACTTCCTTAGAGAGACCCCCCAAAAACCTGGTTACTTCTGGAGTTAGCCAACCTTGTGATGATTGATTCATCAATCATCATTGATGTGAAGATCAGCTATAATTGAACACCATTTCCCCCTGTTCTGAGCAATCCCCTTCACCTCTCAGTAACCATTCGATTAGATTATCTGACCAATCCTTCCTTAGTCTATCTCTCCCTTTTTTCTTCAAGCCCTCCAGTATGGTCTCTAGACTTTCTCTCAATGATCCTTGAAGTTCTTCAAACTTGGTTACCTTTTGATTATTTCTTTCATTTAGAAGTCTATTCTCTCTATTGCTTCTTTGTCACCCTATCTGTCCATTTTATCTTGAAAAAAAAAATGTTTTTCCATATTTAAAGCTCTTTATAATAAATAAATATATTTATGGTTTTAGAAAAGTAGTTACTTCTCAGGGAAGTGTTGCTGTCTAAGGCAGAATTCCACTGACAGTACCAACATCAGGCACAAGTTTGAAGCAGCATCTAGCCAACCCGGTTATCCTCTCTCTTGTTGCCTCCAGCTTACGTAACAAATGATGTAGAGTTTAACTTTGAGCTAGCTCAGACTTCAGGCTATACACGCAGGAAGCTGACTCACTCAACTTCCAACATTTATCCACATTGCACACGCCTCAAGATGGCCGTACACAAAACTTGGTAGAGAAAGTGCTCAATTGGCCATATCCTTTGGTGGATGAAATATTTTGTTAATCAATTTCCATAGTAGTCTTTTCTTCATTATATCTTCTATGTTAGATGGGACACAGCTGAGATTCTCTGAAGATCAATTTAGATAATTATTAGAAGAGAGCTAAAAATGAAGCCCAAAAATTTAAGACAAAATCTGCTTGAAGTTTTGCTTTGATTTTTGGAAGTTCAGCCACTGTAGTTGAAACTAGTGTTCTTGAGGGTCCTGAGATGAGCAATTTGAGAGATTGACAGGAGGAGAGTAAATTGTGGCTTGGCTAGGGGGACATGCTGGGTGTTTCCTGGTGATGATTGTTGGCTTCCACCCAGTATCTGTCTCTGATGTGGGAACTTGACGAGGACCAGCTTTGTGAGTAGTCCCATCTCACATCTTCACAAAAGTCTCGTCCTATTCTTCTGGAATGGTGCTCAGAAAAACTATTCATCTCACCTTTTAAAAGGCTCAAATCTATCTGCTTTTCTGTCTTACCTATCAGATTGTTCTTCATACCATCCGTTCAACAAGTTCCATCAAGATAATGTCTTGGAATGGACCCTTGTGATGGAAATTCTCATGAGATCATTGTATGGATGATTGCTTTGGAATTCACTGAACTTCAAGAACATGTATCTAACAGAGGGTATCATAGAGGTGCCAAATGATCTTGAAACAACTGCTAAAATCCCTATTTGATTTGTTACAAAATTTTGTTCCTTTTTCTTTGTGATAAGTCAATTTAAAAATTATGAAATCCATGTATCAATACATGGTCATTTGGAAATTAAAGACCATCCAGGGAAAATGCCACTTCAGAATGAAAACTCTCTAGGCAATCTTTTGATATTTATGAATGGTTATTTATGTGTAATTATACTGTCCTGAAAGCTTATGCCCATAGTTTGCTTAAAAGCCATTACCAAGATTCCATCCTTCAGTGATGCATATAAAAGCTGAATAGCTTAAAATGGTATTAGAGCTCTAAAAGTAGTCTGGTCGATAAAATTGGTGAAAATGCTGAGAGGATTCCCACTGATAAGCCAAGCCCTCTCAATAAACTTTTCATTGCCGTAAGGACAGTAGAAGTTTATTTTATTTGGAAAAGAAACATTGGTGCATATTGGTTTCTAATGGAAACAAGTCTGTGGTACACACTCTGCTATCAATCTGTCACTTGATAGAGTTAGTTCTGAGGAAATAAGATTTGTTTACCCTAATAGCTGAAACCGGTTGATAGACCATTTACAAGAGGAGGAAGTTGTTAAAAATAATGATTGTTATTTTCCTTGGACATATCAAACCTTTAATACACCCTTGAATTGAAAGCATCTTTACTTGAATTATGTCCTATTTGTGTTTTGGTATTTAGGATTTTCAGTCAATAAGACACAAACTGCTCTCTTATAGTAATATAACCTATTTATTTCTTCTTCTTTAGTCTGCTGCTCATCCACTATTCTGTTGAGCTTTTGGCCTGTAGCCTATATATACCATTCCATCTGGCCCTAAAAAAATATGGAAATATCTTGCTATGTTCCATAGATATAGAACCAACCAACACCCATAGGACAGCTGAATAGGAAAATGGCATTTACTCCACAGATTTTAATGTAGAAGTGTTTTAATGTAGATGTGTTAGTCTGGCTGTATCAAAAAGGTTTCTTCGTGGCACTCCTACCCAGGACCACACACATACACCCTGGTGGGTGTTCTGGGACAACAGAGAGCTAATTAATGTCTGGGAGAGGAGAAAAAGGGACCATCTAGGTCAAGGATAAAAGTAAAAATAAGATACTTGTGGATATGAGTGGGAGGGAGTGCTAGTTTAACAATCCTGACCTCAAAGAACAACAATGTAATTTGAAAGAATATTTTACTTCTACAGAAGAAGGAAGTGAGGTTTGATTTAGATTGTAGATACAGTAGAACCTCCCTGTAAAGAGCACCTAATTGCAGGGCCAAAATGTCCTTTAGGGAGAAGTTTCCTCTTAACAACGAGTTGCTAAATAGTAAAAATGATAATTTTGTAAATAACAACTCTCCTTTGTAGAGAGGTGTCCTCTATCATAAGTGTCCTCTCATGCAGGTTCTACTGTATAAGAAGTAAAAAGATGTAAAAATAAAATCCAAATAATTAAACATATGTTAACTTTTTGATTGCACCATGTATAATTTGATTATTTGTATTTGGTCAAATTTTGCATCTTGAGATAGTCTTTACCATCCACTAGACATGGGTCTGAACTATCATTCTTGGATCCAGCGTTTACCATATTTTTAAGCAGTTCGAAAGAAAGATTCTTAAATAGAATTCCCATTCTTGCATAAGTCCAATTTCATCAGTTAGTTCAAGAAATGCCGTCTTGTAAGTGCAAAGACAAACTTATTTCTATTATTTGTAGACATGTACTTACAATCAGAATGCTACCTATGTGTACTTGGAGTAATAAATATAATACTATACATAGGATTATAAAGCTCCAGAAAATTATAGATTTATAAACTGAAGATCTCTAACTCCCAGTAGAAAAAAAACTACCAGCCATAGCACTAGCTCTGAACTATTTCTTTGAAGTGTCTACCTAAATGCCTGCCTAGGACTCTGTAGAGCTTCAATGAATGTGTGTGTTCACAACATTACCAGATATTTCGATGCACTAGCGCGCCATCTGTTATCAAATTACAAAACTATTTTAGACGCGTAAAATTCTTTTTAATTTTTCCATTGCAGTAAGGGCAGTAGAAATTGTTTTATTTTAAAAAGAATATTACGCGTCGAACATAGTTTTGTAATTTGACTACCTGATATGCCCCTGTCCCACAAGATATAAACTAGACATACATACCTACCTGTGTGGAAAAACTAGGGTAGATTACTTTGGGTCCACTTGTGGTCTACTCAAGTGGCCTCCACCACCACCACAATGCTGCCTTTGTGGCATCAAGCTGGCCACTTAGCTAACTTGGTGGTCACTGTGTGTTCTGCCTGCGTTGCTCCTGCCTGCCTGCCTGCCTACAACATGGATGATGAAGCTGTGAGTACAACTCTCCTTGTTGTTGTTGTTGTTTGATGGCTCCTCTGGCTGCTGTTGTTATTCTTGTACTCTTTGTTCTTCTGCTCTGTGGTGTGAGGGTTTAATTTGCCTCTGTGTGTTTGTGTGGGCACCCACAGTGGTGAACAGTAAGTCTTCTTCTTTTCTTTCTTTTTTATTTTTTTTTTAAATAGTTATGTCTCTCTCTTCATGGTGTAGTTTCTTATTGGCTGTAGAAAGTAGTGATGTAGTTTATGTAATTTTGTAACTTTCATATCTCAATTGATTCTTCTTTCAAGACTGATCCACACTACACCAAACATTTCATGCTGCTAATTTGATTTGGTCCCCTTTCAAAGTAGGTATTGTACTAGAATTGTAATTGGGAACAGAAATCTTAGAATTGACTGTGGTGTATATGCTGTTATGCTATGTAACATGTTATAAATAAAAGACAATTCACTGAGGGAAAGTATATATTACAGTAGAACCTCCCTGTAAAGGACACCTAATTGCAGAGCCAAGGTGCCCTTTAGGGAGAGGTGTCCTCTAACCGGAGAGTTGCTAAATATTAAAAATGGTAAAATGGTAATTTTTCAAATGAAAACTGTCCTTTATAGAGAGGTGTCCTCAAGCGCAAGTGTCCTCTCAAGGAGGTTCTACTGTATATGTAACATGTGATTACAAGATGCAGTCAACAACATCCTTTGTCATCTCTCTTTTCCACCCACCCAGAGAGAAATATTGTTTAAAAAAAAAAAGAGAGAAAGATAAGAAAACTATAAAGATTGTGGAAGCGCCATTCTAGGCTATGTGAGATTTGATTAATATGGATTCATATTTCTGTCTCTTTCTCTTTTATTATTATTGTTATGGTATTAACTGTAATCAAAGAATTTTATAGGTTGTTGGACTAAGTATTTTGTTCTTATTTTATGCATCTTTTCACTAATTAATTAAGCATATTTTTAAAAGAGGAAAAACCCAAATAACATTTTGAAATAATGAAACTTGATGTTTATTGGAAGGAGATTGACTAGAGTGAGAAAGAGCTTTGCAACATGTAGCTCTGGACTAACTCTCAGCTTGTACCATAAAATGGTAGTTTGACTGATTGATGAGGAAATGCTATCTAGGGTGGCATGGGGGCCTTTCTTTCCTCCCCATCTCTTGTCACAATTTACTGTAGATAAACTCACCTCCCTCCTTCTGTAGGTAGGAAGGAAACTATGAGGGAGGTCAAATTATTCTTTTTGCATTTTCTACATTATGGCTAATTATTTTTTTTTTCAAACATTAGATTAATTTAGCTTCCAAGAAATCTGGGGGTTCAAAGAAGTCTGAGAATCATTCTGCTGAGGATAAGACTTGTAACAGAGTTGATACAACCTGGCACTTAGTGATAGATGGTCCTCTTTTAATAGCTGTTGGTGCTGGTCCTTAGGAGGAATGTTGCTGCCATATGGTGCAGTAGTTTGATATTTATACACACGTTTCAAGCCTGTTGTGGCATTCTTACATGTTTATGTGTGTGGTATTTCACATGTGTGACCTCCTAGTAGTGGTGCCCCCATCCTTCACCCCTCTTCTATTCAAAGTTGTTAAAAACTGCTAATCTATTTTCCTTACACCTGTTTATTGAAGACAATATAGGAGAGTGTCTATATATGCCACACAGAATATTGTAGGAGTTGCCATGACTGTACACATAATATGCCAGTACACAGAAGAACTAAGTGTGTTCCCCCTGTGATGCCCAGTCCGCACAGCAGCCGCCGGTCGCTAAGAGAGATCCTCTGCTGAAGGAGAGCTCCGGCACCACAATGGCTTCCACTACCACCAATTCTGTGACAAGCCTGGTTGTTGCCCGCTCCGAACATGGCTCCACCAAAGAGCCTTATGGTAGCAAAGAGTCTGAAGCCTATGTTGGCTTTGCCAACCTCCCCACTCAGGTCTACCGCAAGGCTATCAAGAAGGGCTTTGAGTTCAGCCTCATGGTTGTTGGTATGTTTATGCTTCCTCTCCCCCCTTTTGTTTTTAGGTTTCTAAATATGGAAGAACTTGGAGAGGGTGATTGACTCACCTTGGTTTAAAGAGGGCTGGCACCTGGCCATTTAGTGGAGTGCAGGCCAAGCTGAAACACAAGCTAAAAAAGGATGAATATAAAGTCTAAAAATAAACCAAACAAAACCTTAGTTGACCTTAGTCTAACTCTTTTCCCTTTCAATCAATCAATCCAGTATGGTCACATTAGACAATCTTCTAATAATTCTTGATGTACATGTCCTGAAAACTGCCATTTCTTTTTTATTAATTCATTTAGTTGGTAATATCTCTCTTTTTTATAGGATCCTTTATACAATTTTTCAGCATATCTGTCCATTTGATTTTGAGGAATCTTCTCATACCCCAAATGTCAAAAGTGTTCATTTTCCTTTCCAATTCATTGGTCCAAGCTTTACAAGGAAACTGACCAATCAAAGCCTCCTTTTCAAATAGTTGACAGGATAACAAGACTGTTGGGGTGACAGCAACTTTGGATCTGTGTGATTCCTAGTTACTCCAGGATTGAAGAAAAAGTTTCCATTCAGCAGGTTACAAATAATAATGTCCCTCAAAATGGATTCTTGTCCGTCCAACCCCAACAGTAAGAGCAAGTCACCTAATTTAACACTGGCAATTAGCAAGTGTACAAGTTGAGCTGCTTATACATATGTTGTTGTTTCTTATCCCATTGTGCAAAGATTACATAATTTCCATGAGTCCATGCTCCTCAAGCTGTTTGATGATAAGCATTGGCCTCCCCAAATATCCTGTTCAGTGCTTATAATGCAAGCCAAAATGTGTTCTGGAGCTGCAGGTTATATCCAGCTAATACATGCGTAGACATGTCATGGAACTTAGGATGGTATCACCACAAACCTACCCACAATAATTATTATGTTGTTGTTAGTCTCCAAGTCAAGTTTGACTTTTAGTGACTATGGACAAGTATTCTCCAATTTGATCTGTTAGTGAGCATCAACTGCTTTCAATGACCTTCCGGTAGCTTTCTAGCCAGCTCATTGCAGGTCTTTCTCTCATCTTCAATTTTTCTCAACATCAACATATTTTCAATCCTTTTTCTCTCCTTTTTTCTTATCTCCACTTAATCACACTAAGGTATCAAGCTTGTAGAGCTTGAGACTTTTGATGGTGTCTGCCGTGGAAGAGTAGAGCTCATCAATGGATGAGTCAATACAGTCAATAATGTGTCTTGGGGTTGCAGGCTGAGAATTGCACTTAGTACATAGTGGGAAAACAAAACTTTCTCTCCTACTTGGGATAAATGAATCCACCATTAGTTGGGTTTATTCTTGTTATCTTTTGGTTTGGTCAATAGTCCAACTTGTACCTTAATTCTAAAAAAATTGATAGGACCATTCATGCCTGCTTCAAACTTTGTAACCAATTATTTAGCAGGAATGCCAGAGCTTTGTATTGAGCTGAACCATTCAAGAGTTGTGTGGTGCAGGTGTGTCGGGACTTGGCAAGTCCACCCTGGTCAACTGCCTCTTCATGTCAGACATCTACTCCTCAGAGTACCCCGGACCCTCTCTTCGGATCAAGAAGACAGTCCAGGTCCGTCATCTCACTAGCAACATTCTACCTCCACTACTGCCTATCCCCTTGTGTTATATTTACACAGAGTTCACATGCACCTTTAGGTGTCTGAAGATAGTTCTTCCCAAAGTCCTGTTCGGTGAATCAGCGTAATACAAGCTATGTTTCAGAGCAGCCTGTGCTTGCTTGCATTTTAGACAAGAGGGTCAGATTAAAAAAAATAATTTCAATCCTCAATGAGATGTTCTCACTCTTATCATCTTGGTTTAATGTTTTATTTTGAAGGTTCAATGACTCCCATGTTTACCCCACTGATTAGATTTGGTTACTGTTTCTATTCCAAGATAGGGATTTTTTTTGCAAGGAGTTACTTCTCTTTCAATTAATTTTTGACAGCTACATCAGCAGCTTCAAGCCTACATGTGAAGGTATCCACTGAAGATAAATTTGATCATTTTTTGAATATTTTGAGCTTCTCCAGTAATTCTATATCTAGTTCACCAACTGATAGAGAAAGGAAGCATACACACACACATATATATATAGAGGGAGCAAGAGGCTGTTAGTGTATGACAGAGCCATAATTGTATTTTTGAAACCAATTCTGAAAGTAATCTTATCTACTATAATGCACAAAATATAATTATAATAAAACCTGCGTCACTACTCCGGAGTCAAATGGCTGGATTGAGAGAGCAGGTTCAAATATCCTGGACCCATAGGATAACAGGTTAGCTTCACTGCCAGAGATCACCAGTAACCAGACAAACCTCTGGGTAGTAGTATTGGCAAGAAGACTTGGCCTAAAGACAGGATCCACATTATAAAAAATGCCTTTGCCAATACATTCCACATAAAATTCAGATATCTTGTTACACTTTGCATCCAGGGAATATATTTTTTAAGGATCTTTATGATTTTTTTCTTCCAAACTAGATTGAAACATACAACTAGAGATCTGTAGTGAGTCAGGTGCATTGCAAATTGAAGACAATTCCCACCTGGCTGATTTGTCATGCAAGAGATATGTCTTGTCATGCCATGTTTGGCCTTGACATCCGAGCCTGGCTGGGGTCTGTTACAGACAATCACTTCTGGGTGGAAAATATAATCTTTCTATAAACTCTAATTCTTGAGGAACAACATCAGTAAGAGAAATTAGCCAAACAGCTCTAGAATGTTGTAAATTAAAAAGTTGGACTACTTTCTAAATATAACTACACTTACTGTAAAAGCAGTCACTTACTACCCACCCTCATCATGGCTTGTACCACATGTACTTAGGATATGTACGGATATTCTATAGTTGTTGAGGCTAAACAAGTTAAGATTTTGATGTTTCCGGTATGTTTCGGTGTTTGATATATGCTGGATTCAATTTTACTATTAACTTTGATAAAATTGATGTTTAGAAATACAACAAATATTTGCTATTTTCTATTCTGTAGGAGAAGGCTTATGATGGGTTATTAACTATTGAGGAAGTTCTGAATAATGACGAGTTTACTATTTTCACTTGTTCCAATAACGCCATCTATATATCTTCCACACTGTTGAGATGTTTGGTTACAACATGACCTCCGCCGCTCTCGGATATTTTCTTTCATCATCCCTTGCCAATTGTAACAAAGTTTGGAGTGCCAAGAAAGGAACAGGAGAGGTTCCATAGGTAACTGTATTTAGTTGGTAAGGTTTCAGTCTATCGTACATATAACTACACTTACTGTAAAAGCAGTCACTTACTACCCACCCCCATCATGGCTTGTACCACATGTACTTAGGATATGTACCGCCATTATCTTTGTTGAATAAAATTGCACCTTCGCACAGACACTTTGAGAGGTATTGCAGAGTCTTTCATTTACTTAGTTTTATCTCCTTATTGCTGAATTCGGAATACAATTGAGTGGAATAAGGTCCATCTTTGAAACAAGGCTGTTCAACATTCAGATTGGAATGAGCTCTAGAGCAGATACTTGAAGATAACCAGATAAGCAAGGTAGCCAAAGTGGCAAGATTGGCAAGAGAGAACATGACCTAACCTTAGCATAAATATTATGTATTTTTTTTTACGTTCTGGCACTTTTTATGAATAAATCATCCAAAACTACCTGTGAAAACTATATTGCAACGATAGAAAAATTATACTGGAGTATAGATTGTAATTTTATATACTTCTGTAGTCCTAAATGCTCATGTCCATAGATAACCTAAATTATGCCTTTATTAGAAAATGCACAGACTATATAAGAAAATCATTCCAATCCAATAGTATAGCAAGTGGTCTGGAGATTAATTTGGAAAACCACCCAAGAGGGTTCACCACTGATAAGCCCTCTCATCTAATTTTTCTAATCATCGCAGTAAGGTTTCAAGAGGAAGTTTTGATGACTAAAGTAAAACTATTCTATAGGCGTATAAGGTTTGTTGAAATATTTCATGCGAGGGTCAGTCTGAGGAAGGATGGCAAATATCCTCTGAATAAACAATGTCATGGATTGGTACACAAAATATGTTCATTCGCTCAAGCCACTTTTTCTCACTATGTACAGGCTACACCCCAAGGGTTCATAATTCTTGGTTAAATTAGATAAAATAAACTTGCTGGGATTTTTTTAAAAACGGGTGAAATAAAGAGGTTTTGCTGTAATTTCCTGAGACTAGGCAGATGTCAAAGTTAGTTCTTTACCTAACTACAACCTTGCTACAAACACATCTAGCCACCAGTATATAGACAGACGGTGGTGGTGTAGGTGGAGACCACCAAGGTGGTTCTACGGGAGAACGGAGTCACCCTCACCTTGACCATCATTGACACCCCGGGGTTCGGGGACTGCGTAGATAACTCCAACTGCTGGCAGCCCATCCTGGACTACATCGAGAGGAAGTACGAGGAATACCTCAATGAGGAGTCCCGGGTCAACCGCTCCAAGATTGAAGATAACAGGGTCCACTGCTGCCTATACTTCCTGGCCCCCTCCGGACACAGGTACAGGGTTTCAACACTCAACTCTAGATAATTGGTGTTCTTTGGGACATCAATGTTTCATCCAGATTGGTAGTGTGTACATAGTTGCAATTACAGTAGTGTGTCCCATGAGGGGACCATTTAAAAACATGGCTACACACCACTCGGGGGTGGTCTATCATAAGAGACTTGGTTGAAAAACTAGGCCTGACATGACAGAATCTCTGTTTTGAGGCTACCTTCAGGAGAGAGACAGAGTTTAGCCATGCCTTGGTATCTCATAGGAGACTACTACAAGTATAATGAATGTGATAATGATAATCTTTGCTCTACAAGAATAAACACAAGTCGGGGAGAAGAACTACTCTATATAAGAGAATGATTGTCCTTTTATATATAGAATCCTTCTTCCCAACTTGTTTCTTCTATAATGAATGTGTATTTAAGTAATTCTCCCCATATACAATACCAAAGTATTGTAAACTACCATGTATATTATATCTCAGGTGAATCACAGTCCTATGGCTGGTGTTCCCCTCAATCAGGCTTCCTACATGCTTTTTAGTCAGAGCCTTGGTCCAGTTGTCCATGCCATTTTAAGGGGATTTTCTTGGGAAAAATAATATCTTGGTTTTTTTCTCCGTGCCTTTCACATCTTTATGCCATTGACTTAATTCTATGTACCTTTGTACATCTTTGACCTCGGGCTCAAAGACCCAGGTGTTCTCCAAGTTCTTTCTACTTGAATGTAAATAGAATAAAGAGCTTTTCCCCCAAATCTAATATTAACTAGGCTAAAGGGATATGTTATTATTATCTGCAATATGAAGTAATTATAGATTTATAATAGTAGATATAGATAGCGAGGAATGAATGCTTTCTACCAACACAGATCTAGAAAGACAGTTCTTTTTGAAATTTCAACTTATTAATAATGTATATCATCTTCTCATTTGTGTGCTTCAGTTAGTCAGAAAGACAGAAAGGTGTTAAGACTATTATATAATAGAATTTCATCATTTTTCACAAATTTGAATAAAAGAATAACTCCTTGATGGAGACTTTTTTTTTGCTTTTCTAGTGAATCCGGAATAATAGATTTAGCTTTCAGATTTGTTAGTTTTAGGCAAAATTTCTACAACTTTTGTAGCAATGAATGACATGACTATTAATGGTCATTTATTTTACGAGGTTTTGCCAATGTAATCAGTTGTTGTCATTTTGTGGTGGAGAGTGGTGACATTCATGTAGTGCCATCTCCGATACATCACGGAACACCATTTCTCCCTCTGTTCTGATAAACTCTTTAATATTTTCTAAATTCTCTATTAGATTATTATATAGACAGTTGTGTGAGGAAACTCTTTTTACAGATAAACTTTGATAGTTTATCTACTCCTATTTTTCTTCATTTTACACTTTCCTTTAAAAATTGTAGTTTTTTTTATAAATTTCATTTTAAGTGTAGATCTTAGGATGGTTGATTTCTCTCTCCCAGTTTAAAAAAATTGTCTCTAGCAAGATTTGTTGAATAGCAGCCACTTGGTGTGTTTTCCACAGCATGAAGCCCCTAGACATAGAATTCATGAAAAAGCTCCACGACAAGGTCAATATCATCCCTGTCATCGCCAAGGCAGATACTCTCACACCGGAGGAGTGCGCTTCCTTCAAGGAAACAGTAAGTTTGGTGATCCCTGCCCTACTGACTAGTGCTGAGATGAGCTGTGTTCAGATCCTGAATGAGCTAGCAGAGAACCAGATCAAGATCTATGAGTTCCCGGAGAGTCCAGATGAAGATGAGAACAAACATCTCAAGCAGTTAAAAGTGAGTGAGCTCCTTCTGTCTCCTCTGTAAGACCATCCAGTGCCTGGCCCGAGCCTCTAGTACAGTAGAATATACTCCATGAGAGAACTCCTACCTACAATGGACAGTGTCCTTTGCCAAAATGACCATTTTTTACTCTTTAGCATCTCTCCGGTAAGAGGACACCCTCTCTAAAAGACACTTTTCAAATATTGTTCTTCAAATATTGTAATCTATTTCTCTCAATATCATAAGTTTTTAAAATATGTAAATAATAATTTGTATAAAAATAGTATTTATCATTAATTTGTCAATGTGATACTCCCGTTGAGAAGGACTGACAAGCCCGAAAGGTTTTCACAAGAAACTCAGCCCTGGAAGCTTTATTTATTTTATTAATGTATAAATTGTTGCAGGCAATCTCTGATGTACATTTTACTTTATCCTGGGGGACAATGAAATGATTTTAGTAGTTATTACTGAGTGATTTCCAGATTTACCTTGGAATTTGATATACATACTGGTGTTAACTTTTCTTGACCTTAATAAAAGAAAATAAGACCTAATCCAAATAATTTATTAGTGTCTGACGTTTCGGCAACAACATTGTCACCATCATCAGACAAAAAAATAAGAGCTCATTTATTCTTTTGTCTGAGGATGGTGACAATGTTGTTGCCGAAATGTCACACACTAATAAATTATTTGGATTAGGTCTTATTTTCTTTTATTGTAATCTATAATCCAAGTTGTGCTTTATCATTTTCTTGACCTTGGTAAATGGGTCTTGAGACTTTATAGGGTTAGGAGTCCAATTCTATCTGAATTGTATTTTAGGGAAAGATGACCTTTCAGTAGAAACAATGAAGTTCTCATCTCACTTCTACCATGTGGGTCACCCAATTAGGAGAGTTTGGGACAAAAAGATTATAACTGACTGGGAATTCATCATTTAAAAAAATATTAATTAGGTTTTTCAATATTTTGTTTATGAACAGAACCCATAGTCATTTTTATTTCTCTCTTCTACTTCTAGAGAATACAGATAATTGGAGTTCTACTTGACAAAAAGGATTTTTATTTATTTTTTCTTGTCTAAAATATAATAATAATCACTTGCCTGGGATGTATCTAATGAGAAAAGTATATTTGTGAGGTGACATCTGTGATGGATGTTTTCAGTCCAAAGTTCCCTTCGCCATCGTCAGCAGTGTCACCATGATTGATGCCAATGGGAAGACCTTCCGGGGGAGGAAATACCCTTGGGGTACGGTGGACGGTAAGTGACTGCTGCTGTTGTTGTAGACATTGGGGGGGCTAGACTGGGTGGGCTGTGTGCAGTGGACAACATTGAGCATTCAGACTTCTCAGCCTTGAAGAACATGCTCATTAGGTGAGGGATTCCTTCAGCCCGGAGTGTGTGGACGGGAGATAACTGGTGTGTGTGGGTAGGACTCACATGCAGGACCTGGTGGATGTCACCAACAACATCCGCTATGAGAACTTCAGGAGCCGCAAGCTTGCTGGCATCAGTACTGATGGCAAGCCAGCTCGGATATCCAATAAGTGAGTAGTAGCCTGGCTCTACTGCCGTAGACCTGTCTATATTCACATGATAACCATTTTATACCCATTTGAGTAACCAGCTTAAATTTATGTCATTTAAAAAAAAAATTTTTTTCCAAGAATATATATTTTTAAAAGTTTAAATGAGGTTTCTAGCAACTTTAGCATATTGGCCTCCAAATCCTAGCTTTTTCTGTTGCAGTTGCCAATGTTGTCTGACGGGTAAAAGAGAGGGCCACATTTGGAAGAATTAAACTAGAAATGTGCCGTGGTGGTGTTATAATGATATACAGTTAAGCCTGTCTATAGCACCTCTCTCTCTATAGCGCCCGATTTTAAATATGTAGTATGATGCGATTTACATTAAAAGTGACCTGTCTATAGCACCCTATTTTAGTGAGTCCCAAGAGGGGACGTTATAGACAGGTTTAACTGTGTATAAAAAATAGTACAAAAGGGAAATTGTACTGGGAGCAGGTGATCTCCTGATCGTGTAACTGATGGCTTGTGTCATATGTTGGAATAAAGTTACAGCTTGCACCACGCTGATGAGGTACAACATCCTGAAACACGTGGTTAGCCTTTCTTGATTAATCAAGTAATGGTATTTGGTGGCAAACTCTGCTTAAAAAATGAATAAATAAAAAGTTAACAAAAGGAACATTTGGCTCTGAGTACACCACACAGGGTGGTGATATTGGTTGCTACCAGGTGGTGAATGAATGTAATGCCTCTCATATTTCTCTTAGTGTGCTGCCAAAATAAATGACTTCCATCATCTTACCTTTCTTTGGTAAACCTTTTACTTCTTTTTCTCTCTCACCATGTGCTACTCTCTTATATCTCTTTGGATTTTCAATGAAAGTCCCCAGGATTCAATAATATCCTCCCTCTTTTTTTTTTTTTTTTTTTAATGAAAGTTTTTTTTTAGCATAGCTTTTTTTTTTTTTAATAATTTCCTACAGGTATTACTAACAAAAGAAGGAAACTATTTGGGAGGGCCTAGTAGTTTAATGACCTACAGAGAATCACATGAGAGGACACTCTTGCTTGAGGTCATCTCTCTACAAAGGATAGTTGTCATCAACTAAAATTAGAAAATCTCTGGAAAGAGGACACCATCCCCTAAAGGAAACTTTGTCTCTGCAACTATGTGTCCTTTAAAGGGAAGTTCTACTATATAAGACAGTTTTCTTGTCTTCTGTATATATATAGTGAGTGAATTTGGGAAATGTATAAAGTTATTTTTATATAAAAAGAAGCACCTTCATAAAGTTTTAAGATTTCATCAAGGAATAATGAGCTATGTTCTTTTTAATTAGTTAAAGCCTTGTCATGTTTTTCTCTCTCTTCTGACTATATTGTCAAGAGCTGTTTGAAGGATGTGTTGTATACAGAAAGTTAAAAAACCATTGGTGAGACCTAACAATGTGAACAAAGAGACCTCAGGGTGTTCCATTGGATTAAAGGACAGATCTCTCTAGTGGTGTAGGTTTTACTGTCTCTCTCTCTACCCTCTTTGTCTCTATGTCTGTCTGACTATCTTGCTGTACCTGTCACTGACACTGGTCTCTCTTGTTAGCTTTTGTCCCCAAAGGATCCTAAACACCTTTATGGTGTTCTGGTGAGTACTGGTAGGACTGCTGCTGCATGGTGTAGTGCATGCTGTCTGCATGCCCAGCGTTGCGCAACGCTGGGGGACTGACAGGGTGGGGGTGGGCGCAGGAACCCTCTGGCCCAGATGGAGGAGGAGAAGAAGGAGCATGACGCCAAGATCAAGAAGATGGAACAGGAGATGGAGCAGGTGTTTGAGCTCAAGGTCAGGGAGAAGATGCAGAAACTGAAGGACTCTGAAGCTGACGTAAGTATCTACAGACTATCAGTGTATATACATTTGGTTCTGCATGGATTATTCAGCCATTGCCTTGATCTACTCAATTCTAATAGGAACACAACTCCAGCGGAGAGAAAGAGATAGAAGTAAGTGGCAGCCTGTATTTTTACTTTGACATGTGTAGAATTCGGTAAGCTTACAGGAGTTCGATTTTTTTTACCCACCTTGTTCTGGGATTCTGTGTAATAAGTATTTTTCTAAGTGCATCTAAATTTTTCCTTCCTTTATTTTTCTTCATCATAGAAAGCTGGCAGAAGTTTTGAAATGTTCCTTGTAAATCTCATGTTCCTCTAGTTATGACCTCACAAATATCTATTCACCCATCATCAAGAGCTCCACTGTTGCTCCTATAGGATTTCACTTCTACTTACCATTTCCTTTCTTAAACATTTCTAATTATTTCAAATCAGGTTTCATGATTTTTCTAATAGTACAGTTGCTGTTAGGATTTAGTAGCTGTGTGGGTTACCATTCAAATTGATCTCACTCACCTGTGTCGGGGTGCAGCTCCAGCGCCGCCATGAACAGATGAAGAAGAGCCTGGAGCACCAGAGACATGAGCTGGAGGAGAAGAGAAGAGCTTTTGAGAAGGAGAAGATGACATTTGAGACCCAGCACAAGGATGTGGAGGAGAGCTTCAAGCGAATGACGATGGATGCCAACTCCAAGGAGTAAGTAGCCAGCTGCCCGCAGTGTTTTTGGTTTGCCCGCGCTTCGTGTCGTCACAGGCCTAATTTGTAGTTTCCTCTGTCCTAGTAACTCCACCTCGAGCCTTTTCAGGAGAGCAGTGACCATAGGGTGAGTCTCCTCAGTTCCACACAGGGCTTCATCATCAGCCATTCTGTTCCAACTTGGTGTTGAACCCTCCTTTTCTCACCTCCCTCTCCTTCTACACAATTTTCCTCCTGGATCTGACTAATCCACCCTCTCACCTTCCTCAGTGGAACAACACTTTCCTAGCGACACCAGGAATGATGGGTTGCTATTGAAGAGATGAAGAAATTAAGGAAAAAAGGCATTTTCCTGATCATGCAACTGAACTTGGCTGATGGCTTACATATCTTTTTGAATGAATTTCAACTAATAACAATTGAGGTTTTTCTTAAATTCTAAATTTTTTTTTATAGATTAGTTGAGAAACCAGTGTGGAATGAATCAAGAGATGTAGGTAAATAAAGTGTAGGAGACCTTTCAATAGCTAGTGGGATCTAGCATTGATTTGCGCTTAGATGAGTGGTTGAGGCATGAACAATAGGAGTTGTAGTTTCTATCTTGAAGCCTAAGGTTAATTATCTCTCGAAACTATGAGTGTTGAAGAAACATTTTGACATTTTCTCTACTTTTTTTTTCTTAGGATTTCATTGTGGATAGTTTTTCAAGGATTTCATTGTGGATAGTTTTTCAAGGATTTCATTGTGGATAGTTTTTCAAGGATTTCATTGTGGATAGTTTTTCATTGTATGCTCAAAAATGTCAATGAGATATATTAAAAGACAATGCCTTCCTCTTTCCATACCTTTTGAAGTTTTATTTGAGTTTCTGTCCAAGTTGCACTCAGTGTTGTCTATCCATGTGTGAAGTCTTGAGGTAATTTTGATGAGTTCCAATTGTGTGGTTGTGGGCTTCACATTCTGTTCCATCCAGCACTTATTGTATTTTGGCTTCCCAGGTTTGTAATCAGTATAGCACTGCTTTTTTTTGCTGCACTGCATTTTGTATTTAGCCAGCAGTGTGTTTCTCTCTTTTGTAAGGAATTATTTCATCAAACCATGCTCTAGTGAATGTCACCATGTAAAAGAAAATAAGTTTTAAAAACTGAATGTATTATCCCACCCAGCCTCACCAGATGTTGCTTGCCTTCTGTAGACGGTTCCCGACCTCAGCCTAGCTAGATGTTGCTTGCCTTCTGTAGATGGTTCCCGACCTCAGCCTCGCTAGATGCTGCTTACCTTCTGTAGACGGTTCCCGACCTCAGCCTCGCTAGATGTTGCTTGCCTTCTGTAGACGGTTCCCGACCTCAGCCTCGCTAGATGTTGCTTGCCTTCTGTAGACGGTTCCCGACCTCAGCCTAGCTAGATGTTGCTTGCCTTCTGTAGACGGTTCCCGACCTCAGCCTAGCTAGATGTTGCTTGCCTTCTGTAGACGGTTCCAGACCTCAGCCTCGCTAGATGTTGCTTTCCTTTGGTAGATGGTTCCCGATCTCAGCCTTGCTAGATGTTGCTTGCATCTTTGTATACATTCCAGACACAACTTATCTAGAATAGAATAATTCCAGCCTCTAGCTAGAGCTTGCCTTCTGTAGCCACCATGCCCTGACCTCAGCCTTCTGTCCTACTCTAGCCTCAAGTACTAGCTTCCCTTCCCTCTCCCACCCCCCACTGTAAGTCACCTCCTCCTCCTCCGCAGCTGCTCCTGCCCCATGGCAAATTTCCAGTAATAAAACATCTTCTCACCTTTGTGTTCTGTAGCTTCACTACCACCTCAGTGTTTGTGCCTTGTGGTGTTCCAATCCCCCTCCTCCAGTGTGGAGGCTGACCTGTGGTTGGTTGGTCCCAGGTCGACAGAAAAAGAGAAGAAGAAAGAAAAGAAAAAAGGATTGTTTTAAATTTAGTGTCAGCCAGCCAACCCCCTTCCCCTCACAACATAACTTAGCACAAGTGGAGTCTTCCATGACCTCTCTTTGTTTGGTTGGTTCAAGTCCCAGAGTGGCTCAGATCCCTCCAGTATTGTTCCTACCCTGGTGCTCAACACCCCCTTGAGAACAAATCCCTGAGCCAAACTCACAGAATTATTTTATCATCATACTTTTTTTATTTAGCTGTTTTTTTTCCCCATTATACCTTCTTTTTATAATTGTTTTTTCCCCCTCTCTTACTTCCATATGTGGAATTTATTTTGAAAAAATTAAACACAAGAAAATAATACATTTATTATTTGTAACATTAAGAAAATATATTTATATATAATCATGCTTCTTTTTTTTTTTTTAATAATAATGTGTAGTAACACAATAAAATATATATTTTTTTACTAATTAAATTTTTTTAATTGAATTTTTTTTTTTGTATATGAGATGAATTTTTTCTTTAATGTTTTCAAGTTAAAAGGCATTTAAATTTCTTGTTTGTATTGAAATTTCTCATTTTTTTGTCTTCTAAAGTTAGTAAAGTAGAAATAGTTTCTGTGAGCTATATATATCCGAATCAATTTGTTTTTTGTTTTTTTCTGAGAAAATTTTATCTCTTTCTATTAAAACTGGAACAAATTTTTGGAGAAGCAAAGTTTTTTTATAGGAATTTAGCCGAAACATTTTCTCCAATGGGGGTACTAGGGTAAAAGTGCCATCGCACCACCACTTTGTATAAAGTTTTTGTACCATACAAATTCTATTAAATTTTTTTATCTTTTTTTTTTAATCTCTCTCTCTTTCTCATTTAAAAAAAAAGTTTTTTGTACTTTTTCTTTAATACTTTTTTTGTTACAATATTTTGTTCTCTTATTGTGAAATTTGCTCTCTTTTTTTCTCTTTTTTCTTTTTCAGTGATTCAATCTCTCTGAGCACCACCACCACCATGATCATCATCACTCCCTGCTATCCCCTCTCTTGCCAACTCTCTCTCCTCCCTAATTCTTTGTTTTTTACTTTTTTAGAATACTATTATCTTCTACTATACAACTCTCTCTGATAAAAAAAAAAAGTTTTTTTTGACTGAATGACTGACCACAGGAGCGATATTTGCTGTCTAGTCTTTTTTTGGTACTCCTTGTATTAAATATCTTTATTTGATATAAATGGTAATGTGTGTTTTTTCTTTCCTTCTTGAACCTTCATATTGAAATGACTGTTGTTTTAGACTGGTGTGAATTAATGCAAACAAAAATGGAATACTATAAGGCACACAATTTGGATTATAGATTATAAACACAAGGTAATAAGACCCAATTGTATTTAGTCTTATTACTTTGTGTTTAAAAATGGAATACATTTTTTCATTACAAAAATCACATTTTAGCTTGCATTAGAGGACACTAAAGACCTTTGGCAGAGGCAGCTGCTTATCATAAAACAGCTCGAGGAGCATGAACTCATGTGGAATTCGTGTAATCTTTATACAAGGGGATAAGAAACCAACAACAAAATTATCAAAAATCACATTTTGGCTTACATTTTTTTTTTTTTTGCTTATCCCTAGTACACGTGGTACAGGCCATGGCTTACATTAGATGTACTAAACAGGACTTTTGGGAGAGGCCGCTGCTTAAAAAAAGCTCGAGGATCATGGACTTATAGAATTCATGTAATCTTTACACATTATCAAAAATCTCTCTTTGGGGTGAGTAGACATGCCATGAGCTGATTGGGATTGATGGCAAACTATTTAAATAATAATGGCAAATTATATATATAGTTATAAAAAGCGCTAAAACGTGAGGTGAAAGGTTTCTTTTAATAGTTGGCTGATGTTTTAAAATACACATACAATATAATCTCTCTGTAAAGGACACCTAGTTGCACAGAGACAAAGTTTAGTGAGAGGTGTCTTCTTACTGGAGAGTGAATAAATAGTAAACATGATGAAAATAGTCCTTTGTAGAAAGGTGACCTCACAGCGGGACCTTGAAAGTTCTACTGTTTAGGTATCGCACTAATTTAGGGAAATGTTTTGTTAAAGGGAAGGTTTGCTAAATCCTCTGTTTGTTTTAGTAAGATTTTACTGTGTGTCGCAATATGACAGGGTGTGAAACAATGGTACACATGTGAAATTGTACTGGGATAAGGTGTATAAATTAAGAAAAAAAGCATCTCCTATTTGTGAAACTTAAAGTTGCTGATGGCTTGCATCATCTCTTGGAATAAATATCAACTATTCATTATTTTTAATTATTCCATAATTAGCCAAATACCCAATTTTGATTTTTTTTTTTTTTTTGTCGTTGAGCTACAGCTTGCGCACCACACTGACGAGGGCCAATAGCCCGAAAATCGTATGTTGTTAGCTTTTCTTGATTAATCAAGAATGGGTATTTGGCCAATACTGGAATAATTAAAAATCAACAAATAGTTTATATTTATTCCAATAGATGGCACAGGCCACCAGCAACTTTTAGTTGCACCATAAAGTGATGAATTTTTTTTCTTAATATAACAGGGTTTTGTAGTGTGGATTGATAGGAACTTTTAATTCACTTACAATGATGCCTGTCCAAAACCTTTGGGATTGTAGCTATAAACAGTAAGGTAACAAATTAATAAATTGTGTGTTTTTGTAAATGTTTCGGTTACTTCCTTGTTTTCATCATCAGACCAAAGTACTGAATAGGGTCAGTACTTTTGTTTGATGATGGTAACCACCCTGTTACTGAAACATCATGGACAGCTTATCTGGATACCTTCTACAGCCTTTTTGGATATGGACGTATGTCACTTCATGTTTCATAGCAACATTTTAATCTATAATTCCAAAATATACACTCATGTACAAAACTTAAGGAAACTGTACTCTTTAGCATGTATATCAGGATTCAGGCAATAACCCTGAAAGATATTTGATAGTTTTACTGAAGACACACAAGATAGCCAAGTATGAGCAAAATTGCCTCTGTCTACTTAAAAAAAAATAGACGATTAGCGACATAAAAAAATTGTCCTTGAGTATACTTTATCATTTAAAAAATTCTCTGGTCAGATTAGCAATTTTCCTATGACTTCCATTCCTGGTATATTTGGGCGTATGGCCAGCTGAATGGGGCAGATATTATCCTCAGAATTATCTCTATTATTTACTGAGGGCGGTTCCAGTTTTTTGAAGTGCAAATACCACATCTCTAGTTACCATCTCTGACACACATGGTTGTTCATCATTAAATGCTATTTCACCCTCAAGTTGTCTCTTCTAATTGAGTTTTACATCAAAACTATCAAGAGCTCCATCTGCCCTTTGTTTTTTTGTCCTAGGTGAACTGTCAATTTTACAGAAGGTGGCTGACTAATTTTCGTTTCCCAAATATTTTGGGAATGGCATTACCCCTCTCCGAAAGCATCTGCCGTACTCTGCAATTAGCCTAATGTGCCCTGGTTTACCACAGTTCCAGCAGATCGTTTTGTCATTGAACCTATAGGTGCGCTGGGGCTGATTCCTTAAAACGTGTTCCCGTTTTCATTTCTTCCAATATCTCTGGGGCCGAAAAATGGTTCCTTTAATGTTCTCATATTCCTGAGATTCGTTGACCTTCATGAGACGCACTACATTCTGATAGCTCCTTGTTGCATCACTGGCTGCCACAAATTTCAGTGCGTGGAGTGCCTTGGCGTCAGACATACGTACTGATTGTTGACACTCAGGGTCCTCGATGGCATCCACGAAATTTTGATGTGCCAGCAGGTCTTGAACATGGGGGAGGCAATCAGGGAAGGCTAGCCTTTCTACATCTGCTACCAACTGCGCGTTTTTTCACACTTCTGGCAGCGGTTCTCAGTTTCATGGCATGGTAAGGCTGCGAATTGTCATTTTCGAAGAGCAAAGTCAGAGCATGGACTAAATATTCATAGTCCTATCTTTGGTCTAGTGGTACTGGGGGGGACTGGAGAACCTCCATTGCAAAGGCCACTACAGTGGTACCTCGACATACGAGTTTAATTCGTTCCGCAACCTTGCTCGTATCTTGAATTACTCGTATCTCGAAGCAAATTTCCCCATACAAAACAATTGAACTACCATTAATCCGTTCCAACCTCCAAAATGTCACCCCAGTTATTTTTGTTATGTGGTTTTAAATAATAAAAACGTATTTATAAATATCAAATATCGTAAGGCCCTTAGCCGGCGTTACACTCTTTATCGACTCCTTCCGTTTAAGCACAGAACATATCATGGACGTACTACGGCCATACTGCCTCGACGAGTCAACAACACGAACACCTTGCTCATGTTTTTCTATAATTTCACGTTTTAATTCAATACTCATCATCTTTTTCTTAGCACTTGACTTTTTACAAACTTTCTTCCTATCCATGGTTATAAAAATAAATGAACTAAAACTGTAAATGTAAACGCAACACAAAACGCGAACACAAAACACAACTTATCACAGCGGAAGCATGCTGCTAACTGATCGTGATGGCGCGTCTGCGTGTTACTGCCTGTTGTGTTTTAACTTTAAAAGCACACAAAAATATAATAAACTTGAATTTGTTTATTCAAGTCTCAAAAAACAAAGCTTTGCATATAGAACAAATAATAATGAAGAAGAAGAAAGAAACATTTTAGGAAAAGCAAAAACAAAACAAAAGTACTGGTCAAAAAGAAACATTTAAAATCACAGATTAATATCTTCAACACTACCGAACTCGTATCTCGAATTTCGCTCGTAACTAAAAGCAAAAAATCACTTGCTCGTCGGCTCGTATCTCGAAAAACTCGTATGTTGGGGCGCTCGTATGTCGAGGTACCACTGTACTTTGAACTGAGTCTTAAAAGAGCTCAAGAACACTGTCAATCAAAGGAAAGTTTATTTTAGCAAA
>CP092867.1:44822962-44847246 GCA_030710605.1 Cordylochernes scorpioides
GTGTGCTATAAAATTAATGAATTACTGAAGTGCACTTCAATTGAATTTTCTAAATGTTCTCTCTACACTTAATTTTATTTTAAACTAAACACAGTTATGCCTAAAGCTAAAGTTATCCTTAATGGAATTAAACCTTGGGTACATTATATGGTATTGCTAATATTAGGAATTATTTTAGGTTCATTATAAGGGAAGGTTTGTTTGTGGTTTTTAGCAAGGTTTTCATGTATATATTGTTGCAGGCAATCTGTGATGCACATTTTACTTAGTTCTGGGGGACAATGAAATAGAGTGAGGCAGTTATTACTGAGTAATTTGCAGGTTTACCATGGAATTTGATATACATACTGGTGGTTGCCTTCTTGACCCTGGTAATTGGGTCTGAGTCTATTGGTAATTGCATTTTAAACAATTTTATTGACATCTTGTCAATACATGCAAAAGTGCATAGTATGTACTATTTTAAAAAGATATATATACAAGGGGGGATCAATAAATAAGGTGAATTATCTTATTTCTTAAAAATTAAAAAAGCAAAAATAATTTAAACCACAGAATATTAAAATATAACATCGAGAGACTATTTAAGGTGTTCTGTTCTTTTTTCCCCATGCGCGGCGCGAGACTTATAAATAAACTAAAATGGAAGCTCCCTTGAAGGATTGCACCACGCTTGAACAACGTGCAGTTATTCGTTTCTTGAATGCAGAAGGTATTCAAACATCTCAAATATGCCAAAGAATGAAAAATATATATGGTGAGTCTTGTTTGTCTCAAAAAAACATTTATAAATGTTTATAAATGGGTTAACGAGTTCAAAAATGGACGAATTACACCGATAAGGGAAGCTTAGTAAAGGTGTTCTCTTCCTTCATGATAATGCAAGGCCGCATACATCATGTAAAACTGTATCTACAATCATTAAATTAGGTTTTGAAGTTTTAGAACATCCTGCATATAGTCCAGACCTAGCCCTCTCTGACTATTTCCTTTTTGGACTACTAAAGAAGGAGTTAAAGGGAAAGCGATTTGACTCGGATGAAGATGTTCAGAAAGTGGTGCAAGATTTTTTTCACACGCTTCCTAAGAGTGCCTATAAAGAGGGTATTTACAAGTTGCCAGAACGATGGAGACGATGTATAGAAAGCCAAGGTGATTATTTTGAATAAATCAAGTCCTATTTTTTAATATCGTTCTTATTTTTTTAAATAAATTATAATTCACCTTATTTATTGATCCCACCTTGTATATATACATGCATGATACTGTGATGGGTTAACTCCCATTCCGGGTCAGTTGAGCTTTGAAATAGATGTGAAATTTGAAATTCCATTGCATTTTAGAGAAAGATGACCTTGCAGTAGAACAAAAAGTGCCTTTAGGAATTAAAAAAAATTAGAACTCACAATGGGGGATATCATTATTTATTTATATTAATTGCATTCATTATTTTAATTATTATTATTTTTAAATATATTTTGTTCAATGAACAGAACGCATAGGTGGATATGCAATCATTTTTACTCTTGTAATGCCACAAAAAAGTAATATCCAATCATTTTTAAGTTATCTCTTTTCTCCTTCTAGAGAATATAGATAATTGGAGTTCTCTACCCGACAAAGAAGGGTTTTATATATATATTTTTCCTTGTCTATAATATACTAATAATAACTTGCCTGGGATGTATGTTATGAGAAAGGTATATCTGTGAGGTGACATATGTGATGGATGTTTTCAGTCCAAAGTTCCCTTCGCCATCGTCAGCAGTGTCACCATGATTGATGCCAATGGGAAGACCTTCCGGGGGAGGAAATACCCTTGGGGTACGGTGGACGGTAAGTGACTGCTGTTGTTGTTGTAGACATTGGGGGGGCTAGACTGGGTGGGCTGTGTGCAGTGGACAACATTGAGCATTCAGACTTCTCAGCCTTAAAGAACATGCTCATTAGGTGAGGGATCTCTTCAGCCCGGAGTGTGTGGACGGGAGATAACTGGTGTGTGTGGGTAGGACTCACATGCAGGACCTGGTAGATGTCACCAACAACATCCGCTATGAGAACTTCAGGAGCCGCAAGCTTGCTGGCATCAGCACTGATGGCAAGCCAGCTCGGATATCCAATAAGTGAGTAGTAGCCTGGCTCTACTGCCGTAGACCTGTCTATATTCACATGATAACCATTTTATACCCATTTGAGTAACCAGCTTAAATTTATGTCATTTAAAATATTTTTTTTTCCCAAGAATATATATTTTTTAAAGTTTAAAAGAGGTTTCTAGCAACTTTAGCATATTGGCCTCCAAATCCTAACTTTTTCTGTTGCAGTTGCCAATGTTGTCTGACAGGTAAAAGAGAGGGCCACATTTGGAAGAATTAAACTAGAAATGTGCTGTGGTGGTGTTATAATGATATACAGTTAAGCCTGTCTATAGCACCTCTCTCTCTATAGCGCCCGATTTTAAATATGTAGTATGATGCGATTTACATTAAAAGTGACCTGTCTATAGCACCCTATTTTAGTGAGTCCCAAGAGGGGACGTTATAGACAGGTTTAACTGTGTATAAAAAATAGTACAAAAGGGAAATTGTACTGGGAGCAGGTGATCTCCTGATCGTGTAACTGATGGCTTGTGTCATATGTTGGAATAAAGTTACAGCTTGCACCACGCTGATGAGGTACAACATCCTGAAACACGTGGTTAGCCTTTCTTGATTAATCAAGTAATGGTATTTGGTGGCAAACTCTGCTTAAAAAATGAATAAATAAAAAGGTAACAAAAAGAACATTTGGCTCTGAGTACATCACATAGGGTGGTGATATTGGTTGCTACCAGGTGGTGAATGAATATATATATTTCTCTCTTAGTGTGATGCCAAAATAAATGACTTCCATCATCTTAACCTTTCTTTGGTAAACCTTTTGCTTCTTTTTCTCTCTCACCATGTGCTACTCTCTTTTATTTCTTTGGATTTTCAATGAAAGTCCCCAGAATTCAATAATATCCTCCCTCTTTTTTTTTTTTAATAAAAGCTTTTTTAGCATAGCTTTTTAATTTTTTTTTCTACAGTTATTGCTGCAAAAGAAGGAAATTATTTGGGAGGGCCTAGTAGTGTTAGTAGTTTAATGACCTACAGAGAATCACATGAGAGGACACTCTTGCTTGAGGTCATCTCTCTACAAAGGACAGTTGTCATCAACTAAAATTAGAAAATCTCTGGAAAGAGGACACCATCCCCTAAAGGAAACTTTGTCTCTGCAACTATGTGTCCTTTTAAAGGGAAGTTCTACTGTATAAGACAGTTTTCTTGTCTTTATATATATACAGTGAGTCAATTAGGGAAATGTATAAAGTTATTTTTATATAAAAAGAAGCACCTTCATAAAGTTTTAAGATTTCATCAAGGAATAATGAGCTGTGTTATATTTTATTATTCTATCAGTTAAAGCCTTGTCATGTTTTCTCTCTCTTCTGACTATATTGCCAAGAGCTGTTTGAAGGATGTGTTGTATACAGATAGTAAAAAAACCATTGGTGAGACCTAACAATGAGATCTCAGGGTGTTCCATTGGATTAAAGGACAGATCTCTTTAGTGGTGTAGGTTTTACTGTCTCTCTACCCTCTTTGCCTCTATGTCTGTCTGACTATCTTGCTGTACCTGTCACTGACACTGGTCTCTCTTGTTAGCTTTTGTCCCCAAAGGATCCTAAACACCTTTATGGTGTTCTGGTGAGTACTGGTAGGACTGCTGCTGCATGGTGTAGTGCATGCTGTCTGCATGCCCAGCGTTGCGCAACGCTGGGGGACTGACAGGGTGGGGGTGGGCGCAGGAACCCTCTGGCCCAGATGGAGGAGGAGAAGAAGGAGCATGACGCCAAGATCAAGAAAATGGAACAAGAGATGGAGCAGGTGTTTGAGCTCAAGGTCAGGGAGAAGATGCAGAAACTGAAGGACTCTGAAGCTGACGTAAGTATCTACAGACTATCAGTGTATATACATTTGGTTCTGCATGGATTATTCAGCCATTGCCTTGATCTACTCAATTCTAATAGGAACACAACTCCAGCGGAGAGAAAGAGATAGAAGTAACTAGTAAGTAGAAGTAAGTGGCAGCCTGTATTTTTACTTTGACATGTGTAGAATTCGGTAAGCTTACAGGAGTTCGATTTTTTTTTACCCACCTTGTTCTGGGATTCTGTGTAATAAGTATTTTTCTAAGTGCATCTAAATTTTTCCTTCCTTTATTTTTCTTCATCATAGAAAGCTGGCAGAAGTTTTGAAATGTTCCTTGTAAATCTCATGTTCCTCTAGTTATGACCTCACAAATATCTATTCACCCATCATCAAGAGCTCCACTGTTGCTCCCATAGGTTTTCACTTCTACTTACCATTTCCTTTCTTAAACATTTCTAATTATTTCAAATCAGGTTTCATGATTTTTCTAATAGTACAGTTGCGGAACTGTGTTAGGATTTAGTAGCTGTGTGGGTTACCATTCAAATTGATCTCACTCACCTGTGTCGGGGTGCAGCTCCAGCGCCGCCATGAACAGATGAAGAAGAGCCTGGAGCACCAGAGACATGAGCTGGAGGAGAAGAGAAGAGCTTTTGAGAAGGAGAAGATGACATTTGAGACCCAGCACAAGGATGTGGAGGAGAGCTTCAAGCGAATGACGATGGATGCCAACTCCAAGGAGTAAGTAGCCAGCTGCCCGCAGTGTTTTTGGTTTGCCCGCGCTTCGTGTCGTCACAGGCCTAATTTGTAGTTTCCTCTGTCCTAGTAACTCCACCTCGAGCCTTTTCAGGAGAGCAGTGACCATAGGGTGAGTCTCATCAGTTCCACACAGGGCTTCATCATCAGCCATTCTGTTCCAACTTGGTGTTGAACCCTCCTTTTCTCACCTCCCTCTCCTTCTACACAATTTTCCTCCTGGATCTGACTAATCCACCCTCTTACCTTCCTCAGTGGAACAACACTTTCCTAGTGACACCAGGAATGATGGGTTGCTATTGAAGAGATGAAGAAATTAAGGAAAAAAGGCATTTTCCTGATCATGCAACTGAACTTGGCTGATGGCTTGCACATCTTTTCGAATGAATTTCAACTAATAACAATTGAGGTTTTTCTTAAATTCTAAAATTTTTTTTATAGATCGGTTGAGAAACCAGTGTGGAATGAATCAAGAGATGTAGGTACATATAAAGTGGAGGAGACCTTTCAATAGCTAGTGGGATCTAGCATTGATTAGCGCTAGATGAGTGGTTGAGGCATGAACAATAGGAGTTGTAGTTTCTATCTTGAAGCCTAAGGTTAATTACCTCACAAAACTATGAGTATCAAAGAAACATTTTGACATTTTCTCTACTTTTTTTTTCTTAGGATTTCATTGTGGATAGTTTTTCAAGGATTTCATTGTGGATAGTTTTTCATTGTATGCTCAAAAATGTCAATGAGCTATATTAAAAGACAATGCCTTCCTCTTTCCATACCTTTTGAAGTTTTATTTGAGTTTCTGTCCAAGTTGCACTCAGTGTTGTCTATCCATGTGTGAAGTCTTGAGGTAATTTTGATGAGTTCCAATTGTGTGGTTGTGGGCTTCACATTCTGTTCCATCCAGCACTTATTATATTTTGGCTTCCCAGGTTTGTAATCAGTATAGCACTGCAGTAAATTTTGTATTTAGTCAGCAGTGTGTTTCTCTCTTTTGTAAGGAGTTATTTCATCAAACCATGCTCTAGTGAATGTCACCATGTAAAAGAAAATAAGTTTTAAAAACTGAATGTATTATCCCACCCAGCCTCACCAGATGTTGCTTGCCTTCTGTAGACGGTTCCCGACCTCAGCCTCGCTAGATGTTGCTTGCCTTCTGTAGACGGTTCCCGACCTCAGCCTCGCTAGATGCTGCTTACCTTCTGTAGACAGTTCCCGACCTCAGCCTCACTAGATGTTGCTTGCCTTCTGTAGACGGTTCCCGACCTCAGCCTCGCTAGATGTTGCTTGCCTTCTGTAGACGGTTCCCGACCTCAGCCTCGCTAGATGTTGCTTGCCTTCTGTAGACGGTTCCCGACCTCAGCCTCACTAGATGTTGCTTGCCTTCTGTAGACGGTTCCCGACCTCAGCCTCGCTAGATGTTGCTTGCCTTCTGTAGACGGTTCCCGACTTCAGCCTAGCTGGATGTTGCGTGCCTTCTGTAGACGGTTCCCGACCTCAGCCTAGCTAGATGTTGCTTGCCTTCTGTAGACGGTTCCCGACCTCAGCCTCGCTAGATGTTGCTTACCTTCTGTAGACGGTTCCCGACCTCAGCCTAGCTAGATGTTGCTTGCCTTCTGTAGACGGTTCCCGACCTCAGCCTAGCTAGATGTTGCTTGCCTTCTGTAGACGGTTCACGACCTCAGCCTCGCTAGATGTTGCTTACCTTCTGTAGACGGTTCCCGACCTCAGCCTAGCTAGATGTTGCTTACCTTCTGTAGACGGTTCCCGACCTCAGCCTCGCTAGATGTTTCTTACCTTCTGTAGACGGTTCCCGACCTCAGCCTAGCTAGATGTTGCTTACCTTCTGTAGACGGTTCCCGACCTCAGCCTAGCTAGATGTTGCTTACCTTCTGTAGACGGTTCCCGACCTCAGCCTAGCTAGATGTTACTTGCCTTGTGTAGATAGTTCCAGACCTCAGGCTTGCTAGATGTTGCTTACCTTCTGTAGACGGTTCCCGACCTCAGCCTAGCTAGATGTTACTTGCCTTGTGTAGATAGTTCCAGACCTCAGGCTTGCTAGATGTTGCTTGCCTTGTGTAGACGGTTCCAGACCTCAGCCTCGCTAGATGTTGCTTGCCTTTGGTAGATGGTTCCCGATCTCAGCCTTGCTAGATGTTGCTTGCATCTTTGTATACATTCCAGAATAATTCCAGCCTCTAGCTAGAGCTTGCCTTCTGTAGCCACCATGCCCTGACCTCAGCCTTCTGTCCTACTCTAGCCTCAAGTACTAGCCTCCCTTCCCTCTCCCACCCCCCACTGTAAGTCACCTCCTCCTCCTCCGCAGCTGCTCCTGCCCCACGGCAAATTTCCAGTAATAAAACATCTTCTCACCTTTGTGTTCTGTAGCTTCACTACCACCTCCGTGTTTGTGCCTTGTGGTGTTCCAATCCCCCTCCCTCCAGTGTGGAGGCTGACCTGTGGTTGGTTGGTCCCAGGTCGACAGAAAAAGAGAAGAAGAAAGAAAAGAAAAAAGGATTGTTTTAATTTAGTGTCAGCCAGCCAACCCCCTTCCCCTCACAACATAACTTAGCACAAGTGGAGTCTTCCATGACCTCTCTTTGTTTGGTTGGTTCAAGTCCCAGAGTGGCTCAGATCCCTCCAGTATTGTTCCTACCCTGGTGCTCAACACCCCCTTGAGAACAAATCCCTGAGCCAAACTCACAGAATTATTTTATCATCATACTTTTTTTTATTTAGCTGTTTTTTTTTTTTCCCATTATACCTTCTTTTTATAATTGTTTTTTCCCCCTCTCTTACTTCCATATGTGGAATTTATTTTGAAAAAATTAAACACAAGAAAATAATACATTTATTATTTGTAACATTAAGAAAATATATTTATATATAATCATGCTTCTTTTTTTTTTTTTTTTTTAATAATAATGTGTAGTAACACAATAAAATATATATTTTTTTACTAATTAAATTTTTTTAATTGAATTTTTTTTTTTTGTATTATGAGATGAATTTTTTCTTTAATGTTTTCAAGTTAAAAGGCATTTAAATTTCTTGTTTGTATTGAAATTTCTCATTTTTTTGTCTTCCAAAGTTAGTAAAGTAGAAATAGTTTCTGTGAGCTATATATATCCGAATCAATTTTTTTTTTTTTTCTGAGAAAATTTTATCTCTTTCTATTAAAACTGGAACAAATTTTTGGAGAAGCAAAGTTTTTTTATAGGAATTTAGCCGAAACATTTTCTCCAATGGGGGTACTAGGGTAAAAGTGCCATCGCACCACCACTTTGTATAAAGTTTTTGTACCATACAAATTCTATTAAATATTTTTTATCTTTTTTTTTATCTCTCTCTCTTTCTCATTTAAAAAAATGTTTTTTTGTACTTTTTCTTTTAAAACTTTTTTTGTTACAATATTTTGTTCTCTTTTTGTGAAATTTGCTCTCTTTTTTTCTCTTTTTTCTTTTTCAGTGATTCAATCTCTCTGAGCACCACCACCACCATGATCATCATCACTCCCTGCTATCCCCTCTCTTGCCAACTCTCTCTCCTCCCTAATTCTTTGTTTTTTACTTTTTTAGAATACTATTATCTTCTACTATACAACTCTCTCTGATAAAAAAAAAAAGTTTTTTTTGACTGAATGACTGACCACAGGAGCGATATTTGCTGTCTAGTCTTTTTTTGGTACTCCTTGTATTAAATATCTTTATTTGATATAAATGGTAATGTGTGTTTTTTCTTTCCTTCTTGAACCTTCATATTGAAATGACTGTTGTTTTAGACTGGTGTGAATTAATGCAAACAAAGATGGAATACTATAAGGCACACAATTTGGATTATAGATTATAAACACAAGGTAATAAGACCCAATTGTATTTAGTCTTATTACTTTGTCTTTAAAAATGGAATACATTTTTTCATTACAAAAATCACATTTTAGCTTGCATTAGAGGACACTAAAGACCTTTGGCAGAGGCAGCTGCTTATCATAAAACAGCTCGAGGAGCATGAACTCATGTGGAATTCGTGTAATCTTTATACAAGGGGATAAGAAACCAACAACAAAATTATCAAAAATCACATTTTGGCTTACATTTTTTTTTTGCTTATCCCTAGTACACGTGGTACAGGCCATGGCTTACATTAGATGTACTAAACAGGACTTTTGGGAGAGGCCGCTGCTTAAAAAAAGCTCTAGGATCATGGACTTATAGAATTCATGTAATCTTTACACATTATCAAAAATCTCTCTTTGGGGTGAGTAGACATGCCATGAGCTGATTGGGATTGATGGCAAACTATTTAAATAATAATGGCAAATTATATATATAGTTATAAAAAGCGCTAAAACGTGAGGTGAAAGGTTTCTTTTAATAGTTGGCTGATGTTTTAAAATACACATACAATATAATCTCTCTGTAAAGGACACCTAGTTGCATAGAGACAAAGTTTAGTGAGAGGTGTCTTCTTACTGGAGAGTGAATAAATAGTAAACATGATGAAAATAGTCCTTTGTAGAAAGGTGACCTTCACAGCGGGACCTTGAAAGTTCTACTGTTTAGGTATCGCACTAATTTAGGGAAAAGTTTTGTTATAAGGGAAGGTTTGCTAAATCCTGTGTTTGTTTTAGTAAGATTTTACTGTGTTAAGGAATATTACAGGGTGTGAAACAATAGTACACTTGTGAAATTGTACTGGGATAAGGCGTATAAATTAAGAAAAAAATCATCTCCTATTTGTGAAACTTAAAAGTTGCTGATGGCTTGCGTCATCTCTTGGAATAAATATCAACTATTCATTATTTTTAATTATTCCATAATTAGCCAAATACCCAATTTTGATTTTTTTTTTGTCGTTGAGCTACAGCTTGCATCACACTGATGAGGGCCAATAGCCCGAAAATCGTATATTGTTAGCTTTTCTTGATTAATCAAGAATGGGTATTTGGCCAATACTGGAATAATTAAAAATCAACAAATAGTTTATATTTATTCTGATAGATGGCACAGGCCATCAGCAACTTTTAGTTGCACCATAAAGAGATGATTTTTTTTTCTTAATATGACAGGGTGCTTGATAGGAACTTTTAATTCACTTACAATGATGGCTGGTCAAAACTTTTGGGAATAGTAGCTATAAATAGTAAAGTAACTAATTAATAAATTGTGTGTTTTTGTAAATGTTTTGGTTTCATCATCAGACCAAAGTACTGAATAGGGTCAGTACTTTTGTTTAATGATGCAAATCACCCTGTTAATGAAACATCATGGACAGCTTATCTGGATATGGTCTTGTCACTTTATGTTTCTTAGCGGCATTCTAATCTACAATCCAAAAATATACACTCTTTGACAAAACTAAAAGAAATTGTACCTTTTAGCATGTACAAGGTGTGTTTAATAAATAATGAGACCGGTCAAAACAATGAAAAAATGAAATGATAATTTTTTTTAAAAGTCTTTTAAAAAAAATAGAACGCTTCAGCTACACTGTGGTATATCACATCACGTGATTGCGCGCACAGTCGATAAATTGTAAGCTTGTAAAAAAAACGCCTTTCATAACAACTTCTAATTTGTAATGGATAGAAAATTCGAACAACGAATTTGTATTAAATTTTGCTACAAAATTGGGAAATGTGAAAGATGAGAAGCCTGTTGGACGTCCAATTCTGCACAGGAACCCTGAAAAGGTGAGCCAAATTTAAAATTTGATAAAAGAAAATCCACGAATAGGGTTACGGGACATGAGGAAGAAACAGGGATATCAAAATCATTAGTTGGATCGATAATTAAAGAAGACTTGCAGTTAAAGAAGACACCTTCAAAATTTGTCCCTAAAATGCTCACAATTCAACAAAAGGAGAATCGCGTTGAAGTTGCCAAAAAAATGCTTGAAATGGTGGAAGAAAACCCTAATTGGAAGGAAAAAGTAATAACTGGAGACGAGACATGGGTTTACGGGTATGACCCGGAAACAAAACGCCAATCCACGGAGTGGAAAAGATGAACCAAGAACGAAGAAATCCCGAATTTGCAAGTAAAAAAAAAGTCTTATTGGTCACGTTCTTTGACTTTGGAATTGTGCATTATGAATATCTAGAGGAGGGTCATACAATCAATAAGAAGTCTTATTTAAACATTATGAGACGTGTACGTGAATCAATTCGTCTGAAAAGAAGTGAAATGTGGAGTCCCAAAAATTGGATTATCCATCATGATAATGCACCACCACACACCGCTACATCTGTACTGACTTATTTGGCTAAACACGGCATACAAATACTTCAACAACCTCCCTATTCCCCAGACCTAGCTCCAAATGATTTTTTCTCTTTCCAAAACTCAAAATGGCTCTGAAAGGAAGGAGATTTGACACTAGAGAGTCCATCATAGCGGATTCGAAAAAAGTCTTGAAGAACATCTCGAAAGATGCCTTTTCTAAATGTTTTAAATCATGGGAGAAGAGATGGAAATTATGTATAGATGCGGGAGGGGACTATTTTGAAAAATACTAATAAAATTTTTTTTAATCATTCTATTTTTTCTTTATTTTTGACCAGTCTCATTATTTATTGGACACACCTTGTATATCGGGATTCAAACAATAATTCTGAAAGATATTTGATACAGTGACCTTCATTGAAGACACACAAGATAGCTAAGTGTGAGCAAAATTGCCTCTGTCTACTTAAAAAAAAAATAGACGATTGGCGATATCAAATGTTTTGTCCATGAGTATACTTTATCATTAAAAAAATTCTCTGGTCAGATTAGCAATTTTCCTATGACTTCCATTCCTGGTATATTTGGGCATATGGCCAGCTGA
The DNA here is from genome assembly GCA_030710605.1 of Cordylochernes scorpioides. Lineage (NCBI taxonomy): Eukaryota > Metazoa > Arthropoda > Arachnida > Pseudoscorpiones > Chernetidae > Cordylochernes > Cordylochernes scorpioides. Next base: position 44,834,500 of record CP092867.1, read on the forward strand.
GTGGGGTAGATATTCTCTGCAGAATTATCATTATTATTTTACTGAGGGTTGTTCCAATTTTTTGAGGTGTGAATACCACATCTCTCGTTTACCAAATTATTCGGGGATGGCATTACGCCTCTCTGAAAGCATCTGCCATACTCTGCAATTAACTCTAATGTGCCCTGGTTTACCACAGTTCCAGCAGATCGTTTTGTCATTGAACCTGTAGGTGCGCTGGGGCTGATTCCCCAAATTGTGTGCCCGTTTTCATTTCTTCCAATGTCTCTGAGGCTGAAAAATGGCTCCTTTAATGTTCTCATATTCCTGAGATTCGTCGGCCTTCATGAGATGCACTACCTTCTGAAAGCCCCTCGTTCCATCACAGGCTGCCTAGAATTTCAGTGCGTGGAGTGCCTTGGCATCAGATATATGCACTGATTGTTGACACTCAGGGTCCTCGATGGCATTCACAAAAGTTTGATGTGTCAGCAGATCTTTAATATGTCGGGGGCAATCAGAGAAGGCTAGCCTTTGTACAACTGCGCGTTTACCACACTTCTGGCAGCGGTTCTCAGTTTAATGGCATGGTAAGGCTGAGAATTGTCATCTCCAAAAGTGCAAAGTCAGAGCATGACCTAAATATTCATAGTCCTATCTTTGTTCTAGTGGTACTGGGGGGGACTGGAGAACCTCCATTGCAAAGGCCACTACTTTGAACTGAGTCTTAAAACAGCTCAAGAACACTGTCAATCAAAGGAAAGTTTATTTTAGCAAAGAATTACTTCTTCTTTCTTATCTTCACACTGGATGAAGTAGAATGCGTCTGCCTTTGTCATTAAGACTGGGAGCACTACTCAGTGGCAGGCCGACTTAGCTCCAAAAGAAATGGCCGCCTCTAACATGAGGAACAGAAGCCATGTGCAGCCGCTCCTAACATGGAGTACAAACGCTGCTCATCCTGTATCCCTAGATTAGGAGCCCTTACAGGGTAGTATCAGCCGGGCCAGCTGAACCCAGGTTTTTTACCGAGCTTGTTACTGCTCCCCCTCCTCCTCTTTCATCCGGGCTTGGGACCGGCAAAGGCGGAGTTTAAAAATTTTAAAAGAATTACTTAAAAGCTTACTATAATTCAACCAATTTATCAAATACCAAATAGTCGAATTAATTAATTGGCTATAATTTGACACCCCTTCAATGTTGCGACAAATTGGTAATCATCTTGACCAAATATATAATTCAACTGAAAACTGATCCTTTAGGATGTTGAATTAAAGAAGTTGAACTATAGAGATCTGATAAATTATATTTTACAACTTCCTAGTTTTGTGTATGTTATAAATTTCCCTACATTCTAAGTTTGTTTTCAATATTGTTGAAAGTCTCTGATCTACTTTGAACTGTTGAAAGTCTCTGACAAAACGATCTGCTGGAACTGTGGTAAACCAGGGCACATTAGAGTTAATTGCAGAGTATGGCAGATGCTTTCAGAGAGGCGTAATGCCATCCCCGAATAATTTGGTAAACGAGAGATGTGGTATTCACACCTCAAAAAATTGGAACAACCCTCAGTAAAATAATAATGATAATTCTGCAGAGAATATCTACCCCACTCAGCTGGCCATATGCAAAGTAGATCAGATTGTGAGAAATCTACCAGAATATATTGCAATACAATCCTAATATACATCATGCTTGCTTTGAAATAAAATTGAATATTGTGCAAAGCAACAATTGCCTTCAGTTATATCCTTATATGAGCAGAGATTTAGTGAAATATTCTAAAGTCTATCACGTTGATGAGGTACCATTGATGAGGTAATTTATAACTTCTTCAACAGTGTGGACCTTACTAGTAAACTGACTGGAACAATAAGGTTTTGTTGTAGCAGCTATCCCAAAACTTTGAAAATAAAGAACCTCCCTCAACTTAGAAGAAGGTTTGAACTCATGGAATTCGTGTAATTTTTACACAGGGGAATAAGAAACAACAGAAGAAGGTACCTATATGCAAAATAATTTACTGATGGTATACAAAGAAAACTCAAATATAAACTAAACTTTCTGCAACATCTATTGTGTTGTAATTTCAGAAACCAAGCCTGAAGTTTCAAGAGACCCCTATTATTTATATCCTAAGGTCACATAGACTCCTAAGATGATTACATGAGCGGTGTTGACCTGAGTGATGTACTGCTATATGGATGTGAGAGAAGGCCAGTAAACATCGTAGAAATTTGGTGATGAACATGTTAAACAGAGCTCTTCTGAATTACATCCAATGCAACCAACATTGGCCTCTGTATGGAGGAGGGCTTTCCAACAAAGTCCACAGACAAGACCTCTTTATCGTTATAATTATAACATATCATTCTGTGATGCATAATTAAAGGGAAAGGTTCCCCTCTAGGTACGTGAATATCTTCCTCCCGCACACGCATTTATTTTATATTTTACTATGTTGAGGAATATAGCGATATCCTTCATTTGAATTTAACTAATAATAGGGCGTATTTTGGAATTGATTGAAGGTTTATTTAGAGCAAAATGCGATATTTCGAGAGGCTGGTCATTCAAGCAATTCACGAGTCTTGTGCACACCTCAGTATAGCTGCAGAAGACCCGGCACCAGAAAAACCCGCCAACTTCTGCAGCGACATGCGCACATGACACGTGAATTGATAAGAAGGAAACGACTAGTCTCTCGGAATATCGCGTTTCATTTTTATTTAGATAAACTTTTTATTTAAAGTCCTAAATATAGTTTTTTTAATATATATTTAACTATAGGAACACTGTTTAGTAAACCTTTAATGTATAAAACGATAAGAATGATTAAGGAGAAAAGATTTTTTATTCAAATGAACTTGTGACAAGCTTTCGGGCAGTCACGCCCTTCAACAGGTAATTAAAATAAAAGGAACAATTGACTATAAAATAGAAAACATACTGAGCTTTAAACAAAGATGATACAACTGCAGCCTGGCCACGAGAAAACGTGAACTCGTGAAAGTAATGTGAGGTTTAGGGGGCAAGGGTTTATCTGGTTTTTAAGTTAATACATGTCATGATATTGTTTAGGTAAATCTATAGAGATATATTAATGTATAGAGAAAATTACTTATAAAACAACCAAGACTTCATAAAACGTCTTCCCATTGTACTACAGGAACTATGTGAACACTGAAAAATATATACATTCCAATGTTAAAGTATGTATGTAATTGGTTATAAAACAACCAAGATTTCACAACACCATATTTATTTTTCACAACACGAACGACGAATATATACATATATAAATAAATAAATGAAGAAAGAAAGAAAAGTTCGGGAGGGAGCTCCGAGGTCTTCACGGCCACGGGGGACGGTGGCAGGCGGCCCTCATCCGGCGGCGACGGCGCTGCAGGTACCAGACTACCAGCAGGTAGCAGATGGCGGCCATCTCGAGCAGGGTCAGCTCGAAGCTGCCCAGGACAGCGGGGACGCGGGGTCCTCCGACGTGGGGGACGTCTTGGTGGCGAACGGCAGTTCGCGGCAGGGGCATGGAGGCAGCGCTCGCAAGGAGCAGCAGGAGGGTGATGATCATCATGGCCATGATATCGTTAGCACTTGTTAGCTCTTTGATTGCTACAATGGAAGTGATTCAGTCTTAGATAGCTGACTTTACATCCATTGTTCTACCATGGTGCTATCTAAAGAGGTTGGAATAGCTTACAAAGTCATAAGATGATATTTTCCAGCTGTACTAATGATCAAGTTTTGGTTCATATATTTTTTAATAACTTCAAATATTGGTATATATAAGTAAAAAAATGATTTTAGGAAATACAAATAGTCTTTTGTGGCTCCATCTTAGATTACACAACACACAGCTTTCAGAGAGATGTTTCGTTACAATTTTGTAATTGAAATTTTCTGATTAAAAAAAAAAAAATCGACTTCTACTCAAATACGAGCAAGCATACGTTTCATTAGAAAAATACAACAATTTGATCTAAATGTATGATCTGAAAGGCATATATTAAAAAAATGCCATCTTCGACATTTTTTTAATTAGTGACGATGATTGCATTTTACTTTTTTTTTCCTACGCTTGCTTATCCTAATTCAGTAACTCCCAAATTGGGGCGGTATCACCCTCCAGGGGGCGCAGCATATGTTTAAAATATAAAATTAGTTAAATTTTATTCTAATTATTTTAAATATTTATACATGTTAGGAAATATCCTAACAATTTTTTTTTATAGTTCAAGTTTCATACACAGCTGACTTCATTAATAATACTGCATGCTTAATCCCTTGATCTATGTCACAAGATTGTTTAAAAAAAAAAAGCCTACTTACGCGAATAAATTAGATGTTCATCTCTGTACACATAATGTATATATTGTTGGAGATTATATGGTAGTTTAAGAGATTATTCAATAAACAAGAGAATGAGGCACCTAAACAGCGAGTTAAAAGCGAACATGTTACGTCGAACCCAAATGCTGTTTGTGTTCTTTGTCTGATCAGAATGGCACAAAGATAGCACACGCGAGTACATAAGGAATATAGCAAAAGTTAGCGCTTTATTACACGTAGTACTAAACGGAATGGGTACAGTAAGTGTAACTTTCCTTCAACTTCCCTGTTAGAATGACTCTTTGCACCGTGGATATCTTGTGTCCCGCTCCACACTGTACTGCCTGGGCTACACCGCCTTGTAGGCCGCTCCGACGCCGGGTTCTCCTGGCACCATCTTGCAGGGTCATCCACACTCATGAAGACAACTTGCAGCTTCTTCCCACGACGCAGATGTCACCCACTTCCCACAGGTGAATCCATCTGGGCGCACTATCTCGCCTTCAGGCCAACCACTCTAGCTGACTGCCCATCCACCCCCTGGAATCTGTCAATCGTCACTTTTTTTGGGGCCCGCTGCACACTTCCTTCTTTGCTGGTTTACTCGCATCTTTTGGATCTCTTCTTGAGGTCTTCACCGCCGTTCTACAGGAATGTAGCTGGCTGCACCTTTTTCTGCCCTGTCTTCAATTTCTGTTCGTCCCCGAACATTTCATGTCTCGTTCATGCCATTGGAGGCCCTTTAATTTCCTTGATGCCTCTGGTAACATAAGGCCTGCAGTCGTTCTAAAGCCCAACGTCAGGACAAGGATCACACTTTGTTTACGCAATCACTTCCCAACTTTCCTTCTACTTTCCAGCACTTGGCTGTGAACTCCTTTAACCTGCTGGAGGTGTCGTACCCCGTGGTAGTGTCAACGTCGGTAGAACTCTTTCTGGAGGGTGGCTGTTGGATCTGCACGTTGTCGGTGAAGGAAAAAAGATGATGGGTTCACATTCATGGCACATATTTTCAGCTTGAATTGCAGACGACAACGCAGACACATTGCGTGCGAATTCGTTTCACAGACATTGTCGTCGGACTTCCAAAGAGCGTCCAATGCTCTTTCCCGTTCAGCTAGGTCGCTGGTCCAATTTAGGGGTGAGCCTAGGAGGTGACGGTATTCCTGGCGGTGATGGTGCAGCCCAGGACGGTCAGCGACTCAGACGTCCAAATGATTCCCAGAGGAGAATCCGTCCGGTGCTTCAAAGAACCGCACCAGAGCCCGCAGCTCTTTTCGAAGTTGACAGCCACCCCGGAGTCCATGCGGAATTATTCGAAGATCAGGGGCACGAGCTTAAACTGAGCGTCGTCCCTGATGAAGAGTACGATGTCATCCGCATAGCCGACCACGCTACCGAGCCCCAAGATCTTCTAGAGACGGCACAGCAGAGGCCCTCCACCGATGCCGAAGAGCGTGGCGCTGAGACGACAGCCCTGCCTCACCCTGTTGAGAAGCGGGAAGGCTTTGGTGTATACATCTCAGACCCGGATGGAGGTGCCTGCTTCCCCTTAGAGGACAGCAAGCAATCCACCCGAGGAATGTAGTTGGTAGGCCCAGTTTCTCCATCAGGAGAGAGAGAGAGAGAGAGAGATCTGGCTATTTAATGAGCAGAGATCAGATACTGGCTTGTGGACATTTCTGTGATTTTGTTGGCTTAAGGAGAGCTTCCGCAGCCTGGGTACTTCAGCGATAATGTCCACAATATGTTGTAAATCTACCCTATTTATACTCTCTATATAGGTTTAAATGATCATTTCCCTGTGCGTGACGTTCTTCCGCAGAGACTGCAAGAATACCTCTTAGTTTCTAGGCTTAAGCCTCCGTATTCTTTCCATTTTCTGATTCAATTTAAAGTCGTGGCTCTATCGAACATTCAAAGATGAAACAGAGGTATATCAGGTTGGAAAAGACAATCTACCTAGCACAACAATTTTCTCTTTTGCAAAGTATTTACTATCTCTTCGAAGATTTAAAACTATATATCACTCTAAATACTAAGATTTTCCTCTATTATACACGCCCCCATTTTTATTTTTATATTATTACTAATGCTAGTGTTACTAATCTTATCGTGGTGAATTGCAGACATCCTAAATATTTCACCATAATTTGTGTAATACATTTTCTTTATTATATTATAAAAAAATCAAGATGAGAAGCTTTCGAGTATTGAGAACTCTTCTACACAAGAAAGAATAGTAAATAAAATTTACATTAAACCAAATTGAAGACAACTCTCAGATTTATAAAATTAATGTATTAAAATGTAAACATTTTTAGATATAGAGAGAGAAACGAGTTAATTACCTCGTATTTGAGGCAACAAAAGAATCATCTAATTTACATACATCGTTCTAACCAGATTCAACTTGTGCAAAACAGACGACAAATAAAAATATATAAATTAATGATAGAGGGTAAGTTCCTATTTTTTACAAGCATTCACACTCTCAAAGAGAATAATCATTTTCTTGCTTCAATCCTCCCCTGTGTGGAAGCTTCTTTTATGAAAGTCCTATTGAGCCTATGCACTTTCTGAGTTTATCTTTTGGAAGATTCTTTGTTTAAAATATCAGCTTCCATTTTCTCACTCCGGACGTATTCCAAGTTTATTGCTCCACTTTGTACTTCCTCTTTACAGAAAAATATTTTCGGTTTATGTGCTTTGTCCTTGAAGTTATTTGTTCGGACTGGATCCAATTTATGGCAGATTGGCTATCAGTTTTCAAAATTATCGGAAAATTAATATCTCGGGACAATTCCTCTATTAGTCCTTTAGCCCATTTTACTTCACAGATTCCTTCGCATATGGAAATCAGCTCTGCCTCGCATGTTGATAAAGCCACTAAATTTTGCTTTTTACTTCGCCAGTTGATAAGGATATTTCCAAGTTTTTAATTTTGTATCCTGAATAAGACTTTGCGTCCTTTGTTGAGCACCAGCTCGCGTCTGTACTAACGCCAATATTATTTTTTGTTGGCCTATATCTTAAAATTTTATCTCTGGTTCCCTTCAGATACCTATATATTATTTTGACTTCCATCAAAATAACTTCTCTTACATCGTTATTATATTGCGATAAATTGCTCACATTGTAGGATATATCTGGACGAGTTCCCGTTGTCATATTCATGAGTGACCCGATCATCTCTTGACACATGTCTTGTCTACTGGCTTGAAGTCTTTATACTCATCAAAGTTCTTATCTCGATCTCATGGAGTTTGTACGATGTTGCATTCCTCGAGTCCAAATCGTCTTAAAATCTTATTAATGTAATGGGATTGTGATAAATCGTAACCATGTTCTGTTCTCCTTTTTTTCTAAACTTATGAATGGTTCGTTTTATTATTTTTCCTTTAAAACAACAAATTTTCCTATTTCTAATGCTAAATTATCATTGAATGCCTGGTCTGTTCCGGCTATTAGGAGATCATCAACATATAAACCCAAAATTCCAAATTCTCTTCCCCTCTGTAAAGTATACATACATGGGTCGTATCTAGATCTTATCATTCTTAATTGTTCTAAAATTTCGTCGATTCTTTTATTCCAACAGCGTCCAGATTGTGGAAGACCATATATGCTTTTTAACAGCTTGAAAACTTTGTCTTCATCCTTTTTAACAAATCCTTCTGGTTGCTTCATAAAAATAGTTTCCTCCAACTCCCCGTTAAGGTATGCCGTTTATATATCATACGATTTTATGGTCAAATTTAACTGTGCCGCTAAGGCAACAATTATGCGAAGACTTTCCTTTCTGATCACTGGTGAAAAGGATTCTTCATAGTCAATGCCGTATTTTTGGTTACTGCCAATGGCGACTAATCTCGCTTTTCTTTTAGGATCGCCCATACCTGATTTTCCCTTCATGCTGTAAACCCATTTTTTTGCTATTTATTATCTTCGCATTCTCTTCTCTAGGAACTAAAGTCCATACTTCATGTTCGTTAATAGATTCTAATTCTTTCTTCATCGCACCAATCCATTCATTCCTATTTTGGCATTTCATGGCCTCCTCATAATTTTCTGTAACATATTCTTCTACTTCTAATATCATGTTCACCATTTTCATTTCTTTTATCCTTTGTGAACGCCTAACTCACTTGTTCTTGCAACTTAATTTCATTTTCCCTGATTTTTTCTCTATATATTTCTTCCAAAACATTTTGGGTATCTCCTTTCTTGCGACCTGGGTTTACATTTCCTTCTTTGAGAGATAGGTTCTTCTTGTCTAGAATCCGTAGAATTGTCTACATTTGATGTCCCTGGTCTAATATCTAGAACATCGCTTTCTTTATTAATTGGCTTTTCAAATTATTTTAAGGTTATAATTTCACCAATATTTTCTTTATTTTCATTTCTTTACGATAACTCGTTATAATTCGTGTCTTTTCGGAGATTATTTGCTTAATGAATTCCTTTCTTATTTTATATAAATTTCACTGATCTTATTTTTTCTCTTTTTTCCCAGTAAAGATGTAATAAATTCGGTAAGCCTTTCTACTTAAGGAATAACCTATAAAGATGCCCTTTTGACTTTTAGGCGAAAATTTGTTTCTACGTCTTTTATTAGTGGGCCAATACACTAAACAGCTGAATATTCTTAAATGCCTAATAGGAGGCTTCCTCCCTTTCCATTTTTTACAGTGGCGTAGCATGTCTGAGCGACTTATGCGGAGTACAATTCTTAACATCAGCCGCCCTAACTACAGCCTCTGCCCAGAAAGGCATAGGTAACCTTGAGTCGATCAATAGTGTTCGCGCTGTTTCCACTAGAGTTCGGTTTATTCTCTCCGCAACTCCGTTGCTTTGAGGCGAGTAGATAGTGGTGAGTTGATGGTGACTTCCCTTCTTTATTAGGAAACCCTTAAATCTATTATTGATGAACTCCGTGCCGATATCAGTTCGCACATCCTTCATTTTTAAATTTAGTTCATTTTCGACTTTCGTCTCGAAATCTCTAAATCTATCAAAGGTTTCATCTTTGGTTTTCAGAGAGTATAAAAAGTCCTTCTGCTGAAGTTATCCTCTAGAACAAAGAAATACCTTGATCCTCCTAAAGATTGATTAGCCATTGGACCTCACAGATCCATGTGAATTAATTCAAGTGGCTCAGTGGTATTATTCCCTGTAACAGGATTGTAAGGTTATCTACTAAGTTTTCCCATTATACACGATTCACATTCCGGTAGATTCCTATATTTAATATCAAGTCCATACATCAGATTTCCTTGGATCAACACTTTCAGGTAAGCTTGGTTCAAATGATTCATTATTATGTGCTAGATACTAATCTTGTCATTAGAGATATCGCTTGTGACCAAAGCATTCTAAGGCTTTCTTGAATTATCAATTCTTGCCTCCATTATAAACATTCTGTCTTTGATCTGGGCTTCAGCGACTAAGTTGTTTTCTTTATTGTAAATTTTGGCTCCTTGATTATTAAAAATTATTGTATTTCCCCTTTTTGTGAGTTCGTACACAGAAAGAAGGTTCGACCTCAGATTAGGTACATATAAAACATCCCTAATCTGTACATTCGAAAATTCCTGGCCTGTATACTACTAGTAACTCTGATATTACCTTTAGCAGTAAAGTGAGTAATTTAATCCTTTTCTGCCAAGTCTATTTCACTTTCAAATGGCACTACATCTTCCATCCAATCGAGGTGTGGTGATAAGTGTGTTGTGCATCCAGAATCAATACACCATGATCGTTTATTACCATTACTATCTGTGGATGCTTCGCTTCCTTCATATATATAGTTAATGAATGCTAGCTCCTTAGGTGTGCTAGATGTTTGGTTTGTACGATTTCTAAACTTGCTTTATAATAATTCGTACTTGATTTTGCATTTCTATTTCTTTGTTGTTCTTGAGATCGCTTATTTCTAAACCAACAATCTTTGGCCACATGTCCCTTTTTGCTACAAATAAAGCATTCTTTCTGTCTGTCTGGATGATAACCCCTTCTATCTCTACTTCTGTAGGCCTGTTTTTGTTCCTCCATGTGAGTTTCATTCATTTTATAATTTAGTCTGTTTTCTTCTTCTCTGAGAGACTGTTGTATTTCATCGAGGGTCATATCTCGTCGGGATCTAAGTACAATTGCTATTTTCTCTAATTTTGGATGTATGTCTCGTAAAATATGGTAGGTTAGCTTATAAAAATTCGGTGGACGAGTGGGTAACACCTTCGATTCCCGACAGTCATGAACCGGGATTGAATCCCGCGTTAAAATTTTGTTTAATATGTGAATAACCTTCACATATTATTCACTGTTCCAATTATCATAAACTAGGTTGCTCTTGTTGAGCGGTACCTAATAAAGCGATTTTGAACCCTGGAACCCTGGTAGGTTAGCTCTCTTTGGGATATTTGGTGTCCGAGCGATGAGCTCTTTGCTCCAATATTTTTGGCTCTAGTTAAATATTGATCTACCGATTCACTATGATTCATTTAAATATTTTTGAGTTAGAGTCCTACATCTATAATTTTATCTTCGAGATTTCCCGTATAGATCCTTTTTAGGTCATTCCATACCTTTTTTGACTTAGTTACATCTGAAAACATTCCAGCTTGTTCGCCTGAGAGTGTCGTTATAATTATACCAAAGGCTTCATCATTCTTTTCGTTATATGTACCCATAAATATTTATCTTTAATATCAGGCTCGGGATCCGAAATCACACAATTAAATAACTTCTTTGCACGTAGAAGTGCCCCCGACCTTTAATGCCTATAATGAGTAATTTGTACCATTTAATGGTTCTATTCTAGCCACTGGAAATGAGGAAGAATCTGCCATTTTTTTTCTATAAGCTGATAAAATTTAATTTTTCAAAGCTAGTATTTTTGTAATTTGTAAAATTTCAAGGCTAAATTTCCTTTCATTTACTTGTTTTCTAATAACCACGCTCAGCAGCCATTTGTTGGATCGTTTTTGAAGACAACTCTCAGATTTTAATAAATTATTTTAGGAATCTGAGAGTTGTCTTCAAAAACGATCCAACAATAACGTATCGTTCTGATGCATAGTTAAAGGGAGAGATGTCCCTATTGGTACGTGAATATCTTCCTCCCACACACAACTTTATATTATATTTTAATATGTTAAGGAATATAGAGAAATCCTTCATTTGAATTTAACTAATAATAGGACGTATTTTGGATTTCATTGAAGGTTTATTTAGAGCAAAATTCAATATTTATAGAAGCTGGCCTTCTCCCTTTTTTAAGCACGTCACGAGTCAGGTGCACACCTCAGTATAGCTTCGGAAGACCCGGCACCAGAAAAACCCGCCAACTTCTGCAGCGACATGCGCTCCAGACATGTGAATTGATAAGAAATAAAGAAAGAAACCACCAGCCTCTCGGAATATTGCGTTTAATTTTGAGCCGAATAAACCTTTCAATTAAAATATTAAATAGATTCTTTTATTAGTTATATATTTAACTATAAGAGCACTGTTTAGAGTAAACCTTTACTACACAATGTATATGAAATTAGTTATAAAGCAACCTAGACTTCATAAATAACTTCCCATTGTACTACAGGAACTATGTGAAAACTGGAAAATATCTACATTCCAATGTCAAAGTATGCATGTAATTGGTTATAAAACAACCAAGATTCCACAACACCATATTTATTTTCACAACACGAACGACGAATATATACATATATAGATAAATGAAGAAGGAAAGAAAAAATTCGGGAGGGAGCTCCGAGGTCTTCACGGCCACGGTGGACGGTGGCAGGCGGCCCTCATCCGGCGGCGACGTCGCTGCAGGTACCATACTACCAGCAGGTAGGAGATGGCGGCCATCTCGAGCAGGGTCAGCTCGAAGCTGCCCAGGACAGCGGGGACCCGGGGTCCTCCGACGTGGGGGACGTCTCGGTGGCGAACGGCAGTTCGCGGCAGGGGCATGGAGGCAGCGCTCGCAAGGAGCAGCAGGAGGGCGATCATCATGGCCATGATATCGTTAGCACTTGTTAGCTCTTTGGTTGCTATAATGGAAGTGAATCAGTCTTAGATAGCTGTCTTCACATCCATTGTTCTACCATGGTGCTATCTAAATAGGTTGGAATAGCTTACAAAGTCATAATATGATATTTTCCAACTGTACTAATGATCAAGTATAGGTTAATATATATATTTTTAATATCTTCAAATATTGGCATATATAAGTAATCAAAAATGATTTTAGGAAATACAAATAGTCGTTTGTGGCTCCAGCTTAGATTACACAACACACAGCAATGAGACAGATATTTCGTTACAATTTTGAAATTTTCTGATTAAAAAAATCTACTTCTACTCAAATATGAGCGACCATACGTTTCATTAGAAAAATACAACAATGTATGCATGATC
>CP092867.1:44847346-44976722 GCA_030710605.1 Cordylochernes scorpioides
TAAGGTGCAAAGTCGAACTGCTTTTCACATGTGTAGACATGTGGTGCACTTACAGTAAAAGCAGTCGTTAACACCCACCATGATTATCATGGCTTTGAGAAGAGAACACAGGATCCTTTTCTGAGCCCCCCCCCCCCCCCCCCAGTTAGTAGATAGGTAAGTCTTCAGGATTGGGACAGAATTCCACATTTTTACAGATTAGAGGACACAAGAGTGGATTACCATATAGTAAAAAATAAGTTTTTTTTTTTTAAATAGGGGGTGCAAACTAAAAAAAAAATATATATTTTTTTCAATCCTCTACATAACCTTTTTCTATAAACTTTTTTTCAAAGGTCATGTAGCTTGTAAATTCCCTTAAAGAAAAAAAAAACCTTGACCTTGTGTTGGATAAGCCATTAATGTGCTACATTTTCAATTTCATTATCAATCAGTCTTGCAAGTCAAGCCCTCTCAAAATCTCTATAATTGTTCAAATAAATAATAATCACTATAAATAAGGGTAATAAGGGGATGGATTAGAACTTTATTATTTAATTTAATAATGGTCTCTCAAAGGTAACATCAGTGGGTCAAAGCATTATCCCTCTTGCTGTAGGCAAACACACCTTTGCTTATTGAACCATACCTTTTTGAATGAAAAAAAAAAAATTTTGGGGGCTTTATTTATATTTTCAAGGAGCTCTCAGAATAAGCTATGCTATAAATTGTCTGGACTTAGGAAAGATAATATTCTAAGATGCATCCTATATATATACTGTCTCCAAAAAAAAAAAAAAAGATTACTTTTCAAGCAGAAGCAGTTATCCTTGTTTTCTTGGGTGTTGGTGTGTGAACCCTACGATACCATTCTGCACTCAGGAATGTGATGGTACATTACCAGGATTCATTTCCAGTTACTATTCTATTCAGAAAACCTACACCCTCAATATGTTCTAAAAGATATTTACAAGCATATGACATTTTTCTTTCCCAAGGTAATAAGACCAAATACAAATAAATAAATAGTGTGTGACGTTTCGGTAACAGCATTGTTACCATCTTCAAATAAGACCAAATCCAAATAAATAGTGTGTGACGTTTCGGTAACGAATGAAGATGGTAATAGCGTTGTTACCGAAACGTCACACACTATTTATTTATTTGGATTTGATCTTATTACCTTGTGTTTATAATCTATAATCCAAATCGTGCCTTATCATTTTTCTTTCCCCCTTTTTTTTGTGTGAGAAGTGGAGACACCCGTCTTGTTGTTATTCTCTAGATTAAATCTTTTGTAAGGTTTTCTGGACTCTCTCTCTGCCATAACTAAGGTCCACGGCAGAATGTCAACGTGACAATCACTGAGATGCAGCATTACTGTTTTGGTTGTCTTGTTATTATTAAATGTTTATTTATATATTTTTTAAATAACAAGAGTTCAATTTAAACATATCTATAAACATATTTAACTGCTGGGAGGGTTGTTTACCACTAATGAGAGAACCAGGCCCTCCCATTATATTTTATCATTGCAGTAAGTGCAATAGAAACTATTATTTCAAAAGTAACATACATGTCATAAATATTGTAAATATTGAGGCAGCCTGGCCGGCATTCATATTTCTTGAAAATAAAGATACTTCGGCCAGTAAAGATTTTTGTCGAAACGTCGAGGTAATAAAAAGATTTACTGGCCGAAGTATCTTTATTTTCATGAAATATGTCATAATAGTTTAAAATTTTCAATATATTTAGTTCCTTCATCAATAAAAGGAAAGGTTGCCTCTCCTGTCAAAACGTCAACTAGTTTAGACGGGAGAGAGGCAACCTTTTTTAGATTAATTTCCCTCCCGGTGAAATTTATATTTTGGTCAACATAGATCTGGGCTAGCCATTTTGTCATTTAAACACCTCTTTAGCAGATCAACAAGATTTCATTAGAACCCTTGTGGATCTTATGGAATAAAGTCTGCCCTGACGAGGGCCATTAGCTTGAAACCATGGTTTCCAGGTAGATGTTCTCAGTTTGCCAAAGCTGGTGTTGTGGCTTTGTCACCAATCCAAGGTCACTAGTTTGTGGCAACGGTCAATAGATGTTGTTTTGACAAGAGAGGTGACCTTTGCTCTTATAAAGTTATAGGAAAAGTTTCCAAAAATTCTGTATTTAAGAACCTATTTTCCCAAGATCTTTTTGACGTGACAACGTCTTAAATTAGGTTGCGGCTGGGAGTCACTTATGAAAAAGTGTAACACCCGGTAACGTTACGATGAGTCATCGAACGAGAGTGCTGCGCGCGCAGCGCTAGAGAATTAGGCGCATTGAATCGGCGCATGCTTGTCTCTGTCTTTGTCGAACGTTCTTGGCGTTGGAAAAACAAGAAAGCGTCATAATACAAGTTCACACGTGTGGTTAAAGTATCGTCAGCTGTGTCTGTAGTGAAAATGTGGAGTGCTTAGATTCGTCATTTACAACAACTACAACAATAAAGGTAAATAATTGTACACTGATATTTCATTATCGTAAACTATGATTGATTGATTAATTGTTAGATTGACACAAAAGTTGAGAAACTGAGTTTATAGGTTATGTCATACTATTGATAAATGTTGATAGTGTTAAGTAAATTATTAGTTTAAAATTAATTAATTAATTATTATTTTACAAATTTTAAATAGTTTCAAATTTATTTAGCAAAAATTTGAACCTTCGATCTGAATAAATGTTTTGATTTTCGAATTGATTCTTTAAAATTACAAATATTAAGAAAAAGTGGCAGATATAAGAAAACTTTATTTAAACTGTGTTGAGCAAGAATTTTAACATCTAATTTAAGTAAATGTTTTAATTTTCAACTTCATCATTTACAATTACAAATTTTATTTAATTTCAAATTTATTTAGCAAAAATTTGAACCTTCGATCTGAATAAGTGTTTTGATTTTCAAATACCCAACGCAGCTGGTGGAGTGGCGATCTATCGTAAATTATCATCGACATCTACGGCGGAAGTGTTCCAAGTTGCGATTACAGACGTAACTCGTGTCATTAAAACCAAGGGTGACATGTGCATGACTGAAGTTACTTGCTTCGCCGCTAATACTAGCTTCAAGTTTATACTCGGTGCTGTATATATTCATCCAGGAGCTAGTATGCAGGATATTGGAATGTTACTATGGCAAGGACTCGGTCCGTACATTCACAACAGCCAGTACGTGCCACCGTTCGTGCAAGTTGATTCTAGTATACCGATTCTTCTGTGTGGTGATTTTAACAAAAACATAAAGCCTGACAACTCGTTTCTTAAATTCATGAAAAATACGTATAATCTTGATTGCGTATCAAACGTTTCTAAGTCAACTACGTTAAAAGGAACAACTATCGACTTGACTTTCGCAAGACACATTACAGCAGAAACACTTCCTTTCATTTCATATTTCTCCTATCATCGTCCTATCCTCAACAAAATCACTCAAATAGGAATTAGTTAAGTTTAAGTTTACATTACAATGTTTTAGTAAACAAAATATATTTCTATAGTTAAAATTTGTGCAATTCTTATTTTCATTCAATTCCTTGTTCCTATTGTGCAATTTAATTATATTCATATCAATAAATATTCTACCGTTGTCACGTAAAATCTTCGCCCGTAAAACCGACTTTACAGGCAACCATTGTTTTTTGATTCAAGTTTTAGCCTATGCACTTTGATTATTACTTAAAGGAGGACATCAGGGTTAGCAACTTTTGTAGTCATGCATAAATAAAGAAAGGCACAAAAACTAATAATATTTTTTTTTATTATAAACATATAATGTGTATATAAGTATAAAAAAAAATCCAAATGAAGTATATGAATAAAAAAACAAATTGCCTTATAAATAAATGCCATTGTGTAAGTGAAGGGGAACACACACAATGTTCCCTGGAAGAGAATCCAAAACAGGCTAGCAGTAGAAATGGTGGGTATACCTGTCCACCCCCCTAAAGTTGCATATCTATACAACCTTTATTTACATAGAGGTCTGCTGGCATCAATGGCTCATCTAGGAATGTGAGAGGATTCAGTGACCTGAGAGAGAGGGAGAAAAAATAAGTTAGAAAAATGATCTAAAAGCCATATAGTAATACTGCAGGAAAGGCATGCTTTGCCTCAAGAAAATGGATTAAAAAAAGGCATGCAGACTACTAAATTTGACAACAGGACAAAGGCCTGAACATCCCAAAGATGTCTCTGTGAAAAAGCAGAGATTGTTAAATGTCAAAACTTTAGCTGTCGTACAGTAGAAAAAGTGAGGATCTACTACTATTATAGGAAGCTAGCACCAAACCCACCCTTGTGTGGAGGAATAACAACAAAAATGACAGGTTGAGAAAACCTAATGAAGTTGAAAGAAAAAAAGATTCACTGATAAAAAGGAGTCTTGTATTCCTATAAGGTCATGGCTAAAGGCTTCATTGAAAATTTGGCAATATTTGATAGTAACAACCTCATTTTGAAAAGCTCAAAAATATCTTTGTCAGATATATATATAAAAAAGGACCATTGCAAATTAGTTTAAAGAAAAATGCTCCAATGACTTCCCTCTACCGGAACATATAGGTGCCTGCACCTTTAGGTGGATTACCTCAACAAATTTACATGCTGGCAAGGTATGCAACAATCTGTGTAAACAACCTCACAAGATGGTATCTGTGCTGTACCCACAGAGATGGTCAAAAGCTCAACTTCAATGTGAAAAAGACAAATTTGGCATAGGTGAAGATGACTCGCAATGTTATAACATATAACCAAACAAAAAATATATATTGAAATTGCATAGTAAAAAGTTGCATACATACTCCTTGAATAACATATTCTACTCAACCATATCACAAAATATAAATAAAAGTAATTTTTCTATCAATAGACACAACTATATTTCTGCAAACACTGCACACAAGACCAAATACAAATAAATAAATAGTGCATGCACTAGTGCATAAACAGTGTATGTGCATTATGTATTTATTTGTATTTGGTCTTATTACCTTATGTTTTCAATCTGAATTGTGCTAATCAATACACATAAGTGAAATGGAAAGTAAAAAAAGGGTGAGGTAAACTATAAGAAAAAAAAAGGATAAATAGATATATTAAATGATAAAATGTTCCCCACATGTTAAAATGAAGTGACTGAAGGCAGTTGTTATTTTTTGCTTACAGTTAAGGAGAGAGATATAAATTGTATCCTGGGTGTACAACCTGGCCTCACTAGAAGCTGAAAAAATTCATTCTAAGTACATGAGATCCAAAGCTTATGTCCATAGGTTACTTAAAAACCATTTCTGAGATTCCACCCTTCATGACAGCATATATAAGCAGAATGATCCAATACAGTATTAGAGCTCTAAGAGAAGCGGTCTGGTGGATTGACAAAACCACTGGAAGGGTTCACCACTGATGTGCCAAGAGCCCTCCCAATATTTTTCACCAAAGATAGTAGAAGTTTGTTTTATTAAAAAAAAAAAAAAAGAAACATTTGTGCTTTGATGCTTCCGTTTCTCATGAGATCCATTATTATTTAGAAATCAATTCTCAGCTTTCCAATACAGAACTCTTTGAACCAACACAAAGTTGGGTTTCAGATCAATAGCTGCGAGAGGTGATTATAACATGGATAGATTCCAGAGGTAATCCTATATAGAGATGGCGCTTAGTTTTTACATTTATTTTTGAAGGAGAGGTTTTTATAAATCCCCTGGGCAAAATTCCCATCTATATAAATATATGTAGTAGAACCTCCATGAGAGAATACTCCTGCTAGCAGACACCTCTCTACAAAAGGACAATTTTCATTGCCATTAAACACAATAATAAACAAGTACCACATGTCAGTTCTAAACCGAATAATAAGAAAGCTACCAGGGTTTCAATTAATAATCACAAGGTAACAAGACCAAATCTAAATAAGTAAATTAATAATTGTATTAAAAGAAGAATAAACATTTATATAATGCTTCATTAATTTACCTTATTTTAAACTTCATTTATATAAAACGAGGAACTTTAGGGAGATTTTCCTTTTAATGCCTAATTAGAACAACAAAGCATTGTTACAAAATAAGTTTAAAAAGTTTAATCGGCTGCATCAATGCATTTTTGTAGGTGAGCAGAAAAAGGAAAATCTTCTGAAAGCTCCTACAGAGTTAAATAGAATATAAGTGCTGGGAATGTTCCCTTCTTTCAATCTTATTGCAAAAAAAAAAAAAAAAAAAGTTGGGATTGATAGAGAGGTCACCACAACCCAAGATCAAATCCCTCTTTAGGAACTTTTTCTAAAGAAAAAAATTGTTTTAATGTTTCCACCACCTACCAGTGACAGCATGTAACAAATTGTCTCACTTGTAGGTACAAAAAAGTTAAAACTTCTTTCCACATATGGTGCCCTTACAATAAAAGCAGTTGCTAACCATCCACCATGATTAACATGGCCTGTTTTGAGTGTACTTGGGATTAGGTAAATAAATAAATATGCTAATAATTAAGTATAAAATAAGCTTAACATTTCTATAGCAGCATCATTGTTACCATCTGTAGCACTTTTGTTTTAATGATGGCGCAACAAAGCTGTTACAAAAAACTCATCAATTTTACTTATTTGGATTTGGTCTTGTTACCCGCATCTAAAACCCAAATTTTACCATAACAGGGTTTCAACAAAGTTTTACAAGAAAACATAAATACGTAGAAATATGGCTGAGTAGTATCAACAAAGAGGGTATCTTATAGAACTTTGGAAAAAAAGGAATTTAAAGTAAAAAATCAATGTCCCATTTCTAACAAAACAAATGGATCCAGTAGGATGTGAGAAAGTTGTTGTTTGGAGACAAGTGGAGCTGCCTCACATTGGCACAACTCCCCCCAACACTACATTCTAAGTAGAAAAACCAGAGAAACCAAGTTGTAGAATGCAGAAGTGGGGGGAGTAGAGGTGAGAGGGGCCAGCTCATCAAGAATGTGTCACCCCCTTCCTGGCCACCAGCATGTTGAGGACTGTGTGCTTCTTGATGTACTCCACGGCCTTCTTGTGGGTCACCATGGTGAAGTCATACCCATTCACCTGACACACACATAAGTCCTGTACTTAGTACCTGGTAGTTGGAACATCCTCTCAGACCAGAATGTTAGGTGGAGTGTGGGCCACAGTTACATACCAGCCAGTATAGAGAGCCAACATCAGAGGAATGAAGACAGCCTGTTTATATCTAGGTTTGAAACTTAAAACTTTATGACCAATAAATTGACAAAGAAGGAGCAATCCCTTGAAAAATAATTTGAAAATAATTTTTTTTTTTACACAACAGATGTAGGTAGGCTTTTAAAAAATATAATTATCCATAGATCACCTTTCAACTTCCATGGTTGAAAGAGATATACAGTATAACCTCGTTAATTCAACACCCTACCTTAATTCGACCATATTCTGATGTCCCGACCTCCGGCCTATCAAATAACAAACCGTAATTCGACAGTATCGATAATACAACAGTTCGACCATTTTAAAATTCAAATTTCGACAGTTGAAAGTTTTTTTACATACAACTTTACCACTAAAATGATATTACGGCGGCGACGATCGGCATCGGCGGGCGCCGATAGAATCGCGCCACGCACTTTTGGTTTCAGTTTAAGTTTCACTTTGCAACGTCGCGAGTGTTATTGTTTTGTTTGTTTTTTTACGCGGGACTTTAAGCTTTGTGCGCTAATTAATATTATTTTTTCTTTTTAATTTTCAGCATTGAAATATTTTAGTTATTTAAAAATTTACAAATAATTTACTTTTAAATAAATAAATCTTCATAAAATATATAGCCACAATGATTATGATAACATTTTATTTCAATATTGCATTTCTGTGTTATTATAAAAGATTTAAACACAAAATCAATAACACCCTGCAGCAACAGTAGATGCCTTTAATACAATAAAAACACTTTGTTATTTAACCCTTAGTTACTGGCGCCTATTTTCCTTACACAATTACTGGCGTTCGGCCTCTCAGGCCGTCTTTTAAAATCAATAATAAACCATGTTATTTATAAAATAAAAAGAAATTAAACGTATACACATAATTTCCAAAGAATAAATATTTTGTTTTTTCGAATAAACAGAGCTCTAAACAAAATTAAATGAAAATGTACAAAAAACTCTTTCTATCTAAAATATTCTATATATATTCTAAAAAATTCTATCTAAAATATTTTATTCAAGATTAGATGCACAATTCAAGCATATTTCAATAGAATGATCTTTGCAGATTGGTTCTTTGCATTTTTTGAATTGCATTTGAGTTCGACGATCTTTTTTACATAGGTAGCATCTTTTGCGTTTTTTTGGACCAATGACTGCCGCTTGTGGATTCCTAGATAACACATATTATTGATATTTCGTTTGAATATCAAATAAATATTTGCCTACCTCAAGTGATGAAGTTCCAGCATGCTTCTGAATTAATACTTGCAGATCTCTTGACAAAATTTTGGCTTGATTTCTCATATTCAAGGCATCTCTCATTAGTTGTAGAGCGAGCTGCTTTATAAAATCTTTTCGAGCCATTCCACCGTCTTGCTTGACAGCCTTATAAATTACTGCTGAATTTATTGCAACCACATCCAAAAAGTTGAAAAATAAACACAGGGGCCATCTTTTGGTTCTTCTTCCAACTGAATACATGTCTGATCAACTACATCTACACCACCTTTGGTCATATTATAAAATGTGATTATCTCGGGCATTTATTGTTCAGCAGTTTCTTGATCAATTGTTGTGGTCGAATGCATTGTGGAGAGTAATATAACAGATTTTCCAATTTTATATGGACATAGGATATACCAAATTTTTGTTTTTTGAAAAACCAAAAGTGGAACCGAACTTCTATTATATTATACAAAATTACAATCACAAAACACAATTTAGAATGCATATAATTGAAGCAAGAGTAATAAAAAAACGAATGCTCAACTTATTTGTTGCGTTTGAACGTCTATAAAACCAAAAGTGAAACGGCCAATAATAGGGACGCTAAAATTCCCAGTGACGTAATTACTGGCGCTCGGCTTTAAAGGCCGTTTGATTTAATAACTCGGGATATACAAAATAGATTTCTCTTAAAATGAAAAGTTCTTCAAATAAATGCATTTTATTAAGATACCTAAATTTTGATGAAAAATATTGCATTTTGAAAATTTTGCAAACATTTTTAATTTTCACACGGCCTTTCAAGCCGAACGCCAGTAATTACGGGTTAAAACACATTCCAGAGGAAGAAAGACATGCATGTTTTTTTTTTTTTAAATAGACCATCTGGAATACATTCTGAATAGGATTTCCAGTGCAAAACAGAGAGAGACATCTATAAAGGAATTTTTAAAAAGAGATCTCATGATTATTTTTAAATTATATTTTAAAATTTTCTTTTTATTTTCCCTATTTATTTCCTTTCAACTGCTATATTCTTCAATTAGAATAAAATATTATATTTGTTTCAAAAATATGTAATTAATGCCATTTTGTCCCTGATACTAAAAGTTGATCATGAAAATAAAAAAATAAATACAAAAAGTACATACAATAGTTTAAATTAATATCATTAATTTATATTACAAAGCAATTTTTAAAAAATATTATTTTAGTGAATTAGATGATTAGCTAATCATCTAACCTTAATTCAACACTTCCCTTTAATTCAACGAAAGCTCTGATCCCTTGGGGTGTTGAATTAAAGAGGGTCGACGGTATTTCACGAGTGTTAATTAAATACCCAGCATCTTTGTCCAACTTCAGAATGCAATAATTGGGTGGGGGAATCTACTAATTCCAATTAATGAAATCTCTCAGAAAGTTGTTTCCTTGGCCTGGCTCACACAGTTTATAGTTTGGTTTCTCTGAAAATTGTGTGTTCAGCCCCTTGACAAGCTGGCACTTGTGATGATGATAATTTTTTTTTTCTAAAACTGCGCCAAATTATACAGAGTTAGGCTCTATGGCTCTTAAAAGTGAGTATATTGGAAGCTACAACACAAGTAAGGACAACTGACCTGGAGAATCTTGTCGTGGATCTTGAGTCCACACTTGGCAGCTGGACTGTCCTCATAGACCTCCGTCACATACACACCCTGCACACAAACTGGCTCAAACTCTCACAAAGAGATACACATTGTGGAGATATACCTTCTTCTGGAAGTGGCACAATCCTTAGAGTAGATAAGTAGTTCTATAGACGAGATGGACTTGAAAACCTTTTTTTATTAACATCAACACGAGCCCATCTATCTGAAAGTTTGGCCTGCTATGTATGAAGCAAGTTTTTACAAAGATGAATGGCCAACTCATCAAAATTGTGTCACCCTATCATATATCATATACATATCATTTCATTTAGCTGTTCACACAATAATCCCTAACAATATTATATATCCTTAAAATATAAATATTTAGGGAAGAGCTTATTTTATTGGCTTCATGCATCATAAGTTTTTAAGAGTATGAAAGTTAATGGAATCCAATAAAAGGAATGCTTCCCCAGTCTTTTTATTTCAACAATAAGTTCCTTTAGTATTAACCAACAACTTTTCCATCTGACTTGTAACCAGAAGACCAATCAAGGTGTTACATTGTCTTGTTTCTTAGACTACTTGCTATCCAACTTGAAAATATTCAGTGATAGAAGTTATAATAGGGAATGAGAGAGCAGGTGTATAGCTATACATTAGAGCTTCTTTAATTCAGCTGATTATAATTTAAAACACTTACTTTAATTCACCCAATTTTTTTACTTTACAGAAAAATTCTGATATATTGGGATGTTGAATCAAAGAAGTTGGACCACATTCAGCCATCTCTGATTGGAAATTATCTCACTCTCAACAAGACAGTTTTCCATGATGTGATACTGTATGGGGGTTGATAGAATCAGGCTTGTGATCAAAGTTCTCTTTTTACTGAGTGGCAGCCATCAAAATTATGAAAAGTGCCATCTGCCCTTGGTTTGAAACCAAGAGTTTTCCTTCTCTAAGATGGCCTATAGCTCTATCTGGCAGAGTGAAATTGTAGTGTAAGCCACAATACAGTGTAGTAGCCTAGAATCTCTTCAGTTACATGAGAAACACCAGATTATTTTTATCAACAAGTGATGGCCTTCACTCAAGAGCTGGGACTAAGTCTCATTAATTGACACTGTGTGGAAGCCTAAATTACAGTAATCAACATGTGTGCATTTCACAAACTGGCGGCATAAATAAATATTCAGAATTTTTATCAATGAGATCACTAGGAAGGGTAAACTTATGGTTTCCCCAGCAAATCCCAATTAATGTAAACCACGAGCCATCTTGCCACATCAGGTCTACTGTACACATTGTAGAAGTGCCAGAGCCATCGACCTTGCCTGACCAGGCTGACTCACACCCTCTCCTCAGTATTTGAACTTTGCCCGTCTCCGCCTGGCAGCAAACATCTGCAGGAAATTCTTTCCCTTCTTGTGTGTAACTCTACAACAGTTGTGGTGCAATTTTTACTTCTAATAAAGGTAAAACAATATCTCCTCTCACAGCTCCAGATACAAAGTGAAGAGGTTTGACACACCCCTAAGTATAATATTTATTTCCTGTTAATCCTGTTACCGAAACGTCACACACTATTTATTTATTTGGTCTTATTACCTTGTGTTTATAATCTATAATCCAAATTGTGTCTTATCATATATATGGTTAAATAAGATTATATGATGATAAATATATGCATAAATGTGTAAATATACAAAACTAATTATCTTTAGATAATAAAAGGCATAATATTTTATTGAAAAAAAAAAAAGGATTTGCCAATATTTTCAGTTGTCTAAACGGCAACCTTTGTAAAGGCATTATAACATATTTATTTTGTGAATACCTATAATTTCTTTATTGGCATCTTCCGCGGGAAGCAGTGGATCACCAGTTTACTGCTGGTAGTTACAATTTATTTGTGCTAGGTTAGAAGCAAATCAATGCTGGTTAAAATTTAGTCAATTCTCCATAAAACATGTCAATGCCAACTTGTACTCAATAGAGTTTCTAGCTTGGTATTGTCATGGCTTCTACTGCTCTATTATCTCAATCCCTGAGGGAAGGAAATAGTTTTTTTTTATTTGTTTGAATGCCAATCTCTCTTCTAGCCAGCTATCTGTAGAGAAAAAATATGTGCAGTAGAACCTCCCTTTAGCATACACCCCACGAGCGGACACCTCTCCACAAAGGACAATTTTCATTTGCAAAAATTACCATTTTTACAATTTAGCAACTCTCTGGTAGGAGGACACCTCTCCCTAAAGAACACTTAGGTGTCCTTTAAAGGGAGGTTCTACTGTATTTAAAACCTTTTTAATGATTCAAAGTAGGTGATCAATTAAGTAAATATTTTTTATAAATTTGAATCCTATTTAGGTTTTTATAATAATTCCCATAACACAGGGTTGCAGAGTAAAGTAGGCAAGAAATGTGATTCAATATTTTGCAATTTTTCAGGGATTTGATGGACTGGACAATAACCAAGAACTAATGGAAAACTATATATATGTCAAAAATTATTATCTAAAACCCCCATTGTATACTCTTTATATGAAAAATGTGAAATTGGAATATTTAAAGGTAATTTTATGCATGTGCCTCATGAGTGAGAGCACAGGTGGCTAGGTATGTAGAAATACTGGTGGGGTTATTCAGGTGTGCTGCCTTATAGGTCAATATATCCATGGATCATCTTAGTGCTCCCAGTCTTAATGACAAAATCAGACATTATACTTCACCCAATCATTATGAATGTCAAACCTTTGATGAGCTCTACTCCCCAGCAGAACAATCTTTTCTTCTTGTAGAACTTTAACTAAAGCTGTTTTAATTTTTATTTAAATATAAAACCATTTTTTATTATTTTGTGTATATATATAATGGAGAATAAATAAATCTAACAAATATTTAAATTAGAATCATCAACAATTGAACTATGATGATTTAGTGGCAGCTAGATTGGGATTAGAAAAACCTGTTGAAATGGCAAAAGTGAGGATTTTTTTTTTTTTTTTTGCTTTATTTAATGATTAGGTACAATTTGGATTATAGATTATTGAACAAAAGGTAATAAGACCAAATCCAAATGAATAGTGTTTACACATTATTTTTCATACTTTTGAATAATATCTGATCTTAGCAGAGAGAATATATTAAATCATACAAATGTATTATTATAAATGTAAAAGTCAGCCCCTGAGAGGTAGTTCACCAAAAATAATTACAAAATTAGAAGCCAGTAAAAAGGTCTTTAGAATGCTGTTCTTGAAATATCAAGTTACTCAATGCTGTTGTATTTTAGACTTGGTGTAAGGTTTGTATCAATATGTGAACAATGCACCAGGTTGGGTGGTTATATTCTCCGAGACAGGAATAAATTGATGTTTATATCTCTACTAGCCGAATGACCCGGGCAACGCCCGTGTTTTACCCGATTGAATGTTTTGATTCAAATACTATTTGTTACAATTATAAATTGGCGCCTTAAATAAATGCATATATTAGTTAATAACTATAGCCTATGTGCTTTATCTGTCTATGTACTGTTGGCTTCCGTAGGCGTCTCTTACTGGGAAAAAGAAAGAGAGGATTCCATTTAGTATTAACTAATATATGCATTTATTTAAGGAGCGACCCGCTCCAACACAATAGTTACAAAAACCAAAAAGCGAAGTGTGGGGGGGGGGGGGGGGCATGATGGGGAGGGGGGCAAAGGTGGCGTGATCGTAGCCAACCAATAGGAGAGCCGCCATTCCAAAAAAAAAAAGCAAACGGTGACAGAGATGAAGAATTAAGAACGCATGACGCTCGTAACTGTATATAGAATTCAGAGAGAAGCCATCAGCAATGTATATTTGTAGGCTCAATGCTTCTTTCACAAGTATGGCTAGGTTAAAGAGAAGTCTCTCTCTAGTCAGGATATAGAAGTTAAGCCAGCAAAGTGTTTGCAATAAAAACTGTAATTGCCCTCATGTATGTGACACATTATCCCTAGTATATATATATGGTACAAGCCATGATAATCATGATAGGTTGTTATCAACTACTTTTACTGTAAGTTCAAGACTTGGTTACACATGTAGAAAGCAGTTGAAGTATGCCAGAACCCTATTTGGTTACTTGCACTCACTGGTGGGGGTTGGACTTGCAAGAATTGGGGGCCAATGAAGCAAGTTTTTCTTCAGAAAAAAAGTGTCCAATGCAACAAGTATGCCAAAACCCTATTTGGTTACTTGCACTCACTGGTGGGGGTTGGACTTGCAAGAATCGGGGACCAATGAAGCAAGTTTTTCTTCAGAAAAAAAGTGTCCAATGCGGGATTCAATAATGGATCATAGCTGTTGATAATTGACACACCCCTCTACCACGTGCCACCACCATAGAGAGTGTAATAGGTGTCCCCCCCCCTATATAGCGTGGCATCCCTACAGAGGGTTCTCACATTGTCAGAGTAGCCCTGCGGACTCTTCTTGTAGTCCTGGTCAATGCCTCCTCCAATCTTGAAGCCACATCTCAGGACCTCTCTGCCCTCAGAGTCTTTGCCGGCCTCCTTCACCAGCAGGATGGGGATCTGGGCACACATCTTGACCTAGCACCTCCTCTAGGGCTGGCACACTGGAGAACTTTCCCCTCAATTATGCTTTTACAACACAATTCCTACATTTTATATACAGCATGCAGTGTTGATCTCATTGTTTACTGTGCTGCATTGGCTTGCTAATCTAATCTAAACTTACCTAACTTATTTAACAAGTCAAGTCCTCTTTCTTCGCCGAGGCAAAACACTCATTTCCCAATCATTGAGAATAACACATTGATGAGTGTAATTTTTTAGCCGTGGTTTTTTAACATTTAAAATTAGTTTGTAAAATGTGATTTAAATTTTTATACATTTGTCATATCAACAAAATTAACAGTAATGCTCGATCAGAAACCTAGACAATGTACTGTAAAGGTAGCCTCCGGCATACTATGCTCATTTGAGAAATGCTAGCAATTAAGTTTCTATATAAGGTAAAATATATTTTTAAATGTTGCTAAGAAAAAAAAAATTAAAAAGTATTTTAAAAATAATTTTATAAACACAAGGTAATAAGACCAAATCCAAATTGTGCCTTATCATAATTTTTATAAAGTACATTGTTTTACAATCTAATCGTTTGATTAGCTCTGATAATCCTATCAGGAATGATAACACTTGTAAACAGAGTGGATGGTTGTTATAGAGGTAAGACTTCATTTCCTTTATTATAATTTCAATACAATGCTTAAAATACAGCTATTTAAATATTTATCTGAAATTCGGCCTCGATTGATATATACATTTAAATAAATTTTGACCGTAAATACATTTAAAAACAACATCTAAGGAGCATCCTAAAAAAGGCTTTGAGCAGACTTTTAAAGGGTTAGAATAGGAAAAAAATCATATGACTAATGATTAAAATTAAATAACATTAAATATATTTGAAATAAAATTAAGAAACAAATGCTTACACTTAAGCATTCTAACGCAACTCCTGGTTGATGTTCGAACGCCATGTTTATGGGCTCGACGTTTGTAAATATATGTAACGATGATGATTCACATCTTTCATTGTTATTGTAGTAATTTTATTTTTATAATATTTGATATATTTTGTTTATTTTAAGTGAGACTTAAACTATATTTAAGATAAAAAGTGTGGTTATAAATATATGTATGAATAATATTGCTGATATTATTAGTCAGTTAGAATACTATTTTCAAATATTCAGATATTAAAAAAAGGTCTCTCTCTTAGGTAGCAACATTTATTAAAATATCATCAATTCAATATAAAAATATATTTAGACTATTCAATATGTTTTTCTATAATATTTTGAGTTTTATTCATTTATGAAATACACAGAGTAATACCATTTCTTTTTTTTTTTTCTCAATTTTTTTTTTTTTTTTGAAATTAACGAAGTGGGCACATTGATTATTTTCCAAACCTTTAAGCTAATGCTGTTTGTAATATTAGGCTTGCTAAATTATGCACAAAAGTGGTAAGCTAATTGACTTTCTTATGATATCAGATATATTTTAAGATATTCTTGTTTTGTGTGTAACTTTCTTTGTTCAATATGCCCATTAAAGTGTTCAAAAACTTCAAATATATTTCGAGTGACTATTGTTTACACATGCTTCTGTAAAGCTATGTTTAAACAAGTCGGTGTTAATCGCTTTCGAAAATAATTGTTAAACAAATTCCTCATTGAGTGGAAGTTCGATTTTAAATCGTATGTACACTAGTTATTATAGCTATATGTATTATTTCGGTAATGTCAAACTAAGATTTGTTCATTTTTATACTTTTAAAAGAAGGAAGTTGTGGATCAATCAATTTTGACGTTTCTCACACCCCTCCCCATTTTTTTTTTACCATTGCGAAAATATACATAAAATGAAATTATAATTTTAAAACGTACCTTTTAAAGTACTCTGTACAAGTAAAATAATAATATTTTCTGCTTAAACTGTTAAGTTTTACTTTTTTTTTTTTGAATTAGGCAAAAAGTAAATATTGTACCAAATCAGAAATGTGAGCAAATCAGAATAATTCAAATTAATATTATTATTCTACTAGCTTGTCATAAATTTAAATAGTTTGACCATATATTTGCTTGCTAATGATATTTTGAGGTGATGTAAATTTATAGAGATATTTAATTTGTAACATATATATTTACTGGCAATGTGTTTCTTTTCATTAATATCATCGCATATTATCCCTACAGACCTTACTATAATGATATAAGTTATTGAATGAGAGGGCTTATCAGTAGTGAACCCTAAAAGCTGTTAAAAATATTTTTTATCTAATATTCGTTAGGCAAACATTGACTCAGGTAAAACCCTGGCGAAATCAAGTAATCCGCTAGTATCTCTATATGTAAAATTTGTTTTTCTTTCACAGATTCTGGTATGCTCCTTTTTCTATACCCTCTATATCTCTGTTAGTTTAATTATATTAAAATTGAAAGATAAACACAAGGTAATAAGACCAAATAAATAGTGTGTGACATTTTGGTAACAGCATTGTTACCATCTTCAGACAAAAGTTTTGAAAGTTGTCTGTTTGTCTGAAGATGGTAACAATGCTGTTACCGAAACGTCACACGCTATTTATTTGGACTTTATGTTTATAATCTATAATCCAAATTGTGCCTTATCAAAATTGAAAGATGTATATACAGTTGACCCTGTCTATAACGCCCCCCTCTTGGGACTTACCAAAATAGGGTGCTATAGAGAGGGGGTGCTATAGACAGGTCATTTTTAATGTAAAATGTTTACATTTTAATGTTTAAAATTGGGCGCTATAGAGAGGAAGGTGCTATTTAGAGGGGGCGCTATAGACTGGTTTAACTATAACTTTTGGAGGGAGAATCACATATCATTCCTATGACTTGCATTCTCCTGGTATACACAGCCTGGTGGGGTGATATCTGTGTTTGATTCAGATATTCTTCCTTATCTCTCCTCTTCTATACTTCTCATCTTTATGTGTGAAGTTGTTAAAGACATCTGCTCTAGTACTTTACAACCTGGTTTCCAACTGGATTTTTCAGTTCCCCACATATTTTAGGGCGCACAGATATATTTTTTGAAAATAGAGCAATCCATAAATAAATCTTTAAATAAAAAGGCATATATTGAATCAAAATATCATTTATTTTACCAATATTTCAGTTGGCTGAACGCCAACCTTTATCATCCTATTTTAAAATGTTATAACACCTTGATAAAGGTTGGCGTACTGAAATATTGGTAAAATAAATGATATTTTGATCCAATATATGCCTTTTTATTCAACAGATTTATATATACAGTAGTATAGTACAGACACCTCTCTCCCTAAAGGACATTTTGGCTGCTGTCCTTTACAGGGAGGTTCTAGTGTATATGGTATCAATACCCTACAATAGTCCTGGGTACCCATCCTAACCTAACCATTCAAACTGATATAACCTAACCATATCTTGTCATTACATAATAGTTTAAAATCTTGGCATGGCTTGTAAACATGGGATCTTGATACCTTCCCAAATATATTTATGAAATAAAATTATATGATCAAGTATTTCAATATTAGATTTCACTCCAAAGTTTTAAACCTTATGTGATATCTCTGCTTATATTTCTTTCCACTTGCTTTCTATGTATGTAGACATGCGGTGCACTTAGAGTAAATGCGGTCGCTTACTACCTACCATGATGATCATGGCATACTTGGGATAAGTACAGTAGAACCTCCCTTTAGCGGACACCCCGCTAGTGGACACCTCTCTACAAAAGACAGTTTTCATTTGTAAAATTACCATTTTTACTATTTAGAAACTCTCCGGTAAGAAGACACCTCTCCCTAAAGGACACTTTAGCTTTTCAATTAGGTGTTGGCCTTTACAGGGAGGTTCTACTGTACCACTTCTGCCATTTCTTCCCCCATAATGTTTTTATTCCAGGATAAAATATTGAAAAACCTAGAGTAGTCTCGTGTTTATTCAATATCTGGATGGAATTATTGTGACCTTTGTGGAACTCTGTAGAGTAGCTTGCTACATTTCCAGTATCAGGGTACAACCATCTCTGTCATAGAAGGGTCAACTAGTTCTGTACATCCAGACCACCATTCTATTAGAATATTGAGTCAATCCTTCCTTGACTCCACCACTTTAATCTCTATATCCAATCTGTCCTCCAAACTTTCGCATTGGTTGCTTCATTTACAAATAAATCTACTGTTGCCACCCTCTCCACTCTTAACTGGCCATTTGATCTTGAGGATTCTTATTGCACACCAAGTGTTCGTGTCCATGGTCATTGGGTTGGGGTGAACAGAGGTTCCAAGTTATTGGAGAATCTTCACATTGAGGAAAATCCTTCTTCATAGCTCTATGTGTGTTACTGCTGTCCAACCTTAACTGCCTTGACCTAAAATAAAATAGGACATATAAATCCTTCAGAGGGGTGAAAATCTTACATTTTTGACTTGAGAGGAAAAAGGTTTTAATCCCTGAATATCTTTGGAAAGAGATCTACAATCACTATAAGTAGGTAGATGGCACCTATTGGTAGAGGTTGGCTCATGAGTGGTTAACCAGGTTTTGGTCATTGTGGTTCTGCAGCAGCACAGTATCTCAATATATAAATGGTCTGCTGTATTTGTAGGGGACTTTAATGAAGGGCAAGAATAATAATAAAACTAGCGGAGGTGGTGTTTGGCTGACATTGTCTGTTAAAGTGCTTGACAGACTTGACATTTATATTCTCAACCCATATTTTGATAATTGACAATCTGACCAAGAATAATGAAGTGTTTGAGGAAACATAGAGCAAGGGATGTCTGATCTACTAGAGGCAGCCACCTGGACTGCACCAAAAGAAAATAAAATGCCTGTTTGCTAGCTGATCTTCAACATCTAGCTTATTGATGGTGTTGAGTCTGGAGGAACATGTTCACATCTATGAAAGATATCCTGATTGCTCAAATGAGCATTTTAGAGAGCAGGATGCCATCTAACAAGCAATATAAACTAAGCATTGGTTTAGGTTTAGTTCATTAGAGGTTGGCCAACCCATTTTCTTGATAAATCAAGAAAAGCCAACAGCATTTGAGGCTGCTGGCCCTCATCTGCGTGATGCAGGCTGTACCTCAATAAAAAAGGGTGGTCCTAGAGGCTTTCTGAAAACAAAGAAATGGGCAGTTATGGCCAAATACACTAAAACATGTGGAAAAGGAAAAGAAGAGAAAGAGGTCAGGTAGTGATATGATAAACAGGCATATCCCCCTGACCGCTCAAATAAGCACAAATGTATAACTAAGTACTTGGGTATGGATGTCTGTACCAGGTTGGTCACAGCTGAGCTAATTTGGCTGAAATTTCACATATTCAGATAAAAATGTAGTGAAGAACAAATGTGCTATTCAAAATTTACATTTTAATCAATCTGATTCTATTCCAAGGACAGAAAAAGATAAAAATATATATATTTGGCCTATCTAGATTAAAACTATTCTACCATATACAGTAGGTCAGAGCAGTTCCAAACCTGGAATTTGCCATTGATCCCAATAATTTGCTTGTTATTCTGGGTTAGGAAAATGACAATAATAGAAAAAGATGATGATGTTTAGAATGTGAAATTCATTACACCTCTGAAGGCAATTTTGAAGATAGTTCACTCACCTACACACATATATACATAGATGAACCAAAACAAAAGTAGTACTTTATTTAAAAAGGTTTAAAAAAGATAAGGAACAATTTGGATTATAGATTATAAACACATTTTAATAAGTCCAAATTCAAATAAATAAATAGTGTGTGACGTTTAGATAACAGTTGCTACCGAATGGTCACATACTATTTGGATTTGGTCTTATTACCTTTGTGTTTAAGGTTTAAAAAAGGTATTAAAGGTGAAAAAAATGTATTAAAACAATGCTATTGGTTTACCACCCCAGTACAGTAGGTTAGAGAGGAAGAATGTACCACAACACCAGTTGTGACCCTCCTTCCACAACTATATATGTAAATGCTCTTCTTTCTTATCTCAAAGCCATGATAATCATGGTGGGTAGTTAGCGACTGCTTTTACTGTAAGCGCACCACATGTCTACACATGTGAAAAGCAGTTCGACTTTGCACTTACAAATGTACCAGAGCCCCATTTGGTTACTTGCACTCGCTTGTGGGGTTGGACTTTTGCAAGAATCGGGAGCCATTGGAGCATTTTTTTTTTTTTTTTAAAAAGAAAAAAAGTGTCCAATGCGGGAATCGAACCCGGGTTTAACCAGCCTTCCACCGACCCCCCCATGTAAATGCTGAAGGTGCAAATTGCTATTCAAAATGCTTCTCACATATTTTAATTGACTTTTTTTTTTATTATTTCAATTTTAAGGGCAGCATTTCAATTCTATTTGAAACTGTGATTTTGTAGATTTCAAAATTCATATTCTTTTAGACACATTTTATCAGGCAAAAGACCAGTTATTTTACTTTTATTTAAATCTATTTTATTAAAAATGATATTTAATTTGATTTAAAATTGAATCAAGTTTTTAATATAATACTGTGAGAAGTTTAAGAGAATACGAATCAATAACAATAAGCAAATTAATCTAATCAAAGCATATACAGTTAAAAACACTATAGAAATTGAAAAGCCACAAATTTAATCTTTAAAGATATTTTCATCAGTTTTCACTATAAATTAATTTAACAGGAATACTTGAGATGTTAAGTAAAGAGCGTTGACTGCATTGTTTTTTTTTTTTTTTTAAATATAGTTAAACCTGTCTATAGCGCCCCCCTCTAAATAGAGCCTCCCCTCTCTATAGAGCTCGATTTTAAATACGTAGTACGATGCGATTTATATTAAAAGTACCTGTCTATAGCACCCCCTCTCTATAGCACCCTATTTTGCTGAGTCCCAAGATGCTATAGACAGGTTTAACTGTATATATCCCCCCATCTATAAGATCAGATAATTTACTGCCTTTGTTAGAATCTTTTATTTAACTTGTCTACACCAATCTTGTAATCTATTTTATATATTTATACTTACAGAGCACCTAGAAATCTGAAATTTGGTATACCCGTTCAAACCCCTGATGACAAATTGACAAAATTTCAGACTTCTGGGTGTCTGGGAATAGACTTAATTTCAATATATATATTTTTTCAAATTGTGATCAATTTTAATATACCTTCAGACCACACAGATGTAGATTTGCTCAATCCAGCTAACAATGCAAGTTGACAAAATTTCAGTCTTCTGGATGGTAGGGGAAGAACTATTTTCTATATTTTATTTCAAATTTTATGTGAGCAATTTTTAATATTTTTCCTGACCACGTAGAAGTCTGCTATTTTTATGGACTTGTTCAATCCTTCTAACAAAAAAATCCCTCAGAACAAAACATTACAAAGAAATGACAATACATCCAGATGGCTACAGGACATCCAACAATTGTCCTGGTGTGGAACTAACACCTACCCACATATTCTCATGTTCGGCAATGGCCACAGAAAATTGACATGGACCCAGAACAGCAGCTTCACACACCCAAGATAGAGGATATTACAACTCCTGTGATAGAGATGCACGGAGACATCTGAGGCTTTTCATTGGACATGACAAAAACAATCCTACTAATATTGAAAATGTTCAAAATTTCAGATTTCTAGGTGGCCCTGGTGGTCTGGAATAGACACAAGAGAATAGAATTTGTTTATTTCCTTTCAAACAAAAGAATAGACCTGTTTCTCTGGCATAATAAGCAGATGGCATTTTCCATAAAAATGCTGTCCAGAATGGGCTAATTTCTACATTTCCCTTTCATTTATTGTGGATAATTTTTTGCCTCAAATCAAAAATAATTTCCTACTCTCCTGGATACTTTTTTTTTTTTCAAATCAAAATAATGTCCTACTCTCCTTAATACAATGAGAAAAATTTTTGTTGTCCCGAAAGCTTATTCCCATAAACCTTTAAAAGACTACCCCTAAATTTCAAGAAATTCAAAGCAGAACAGACCAAACCAATAGTCAAGACCTGGTAGATAAAATTGAATAAGCCACTAGCAGGGTTGATCCTCCCCTGACGAACTGATAGTTTCACATTGCACCTCAATACAGTAAATTCCTGTAAAGGACAACACCTAGTTGCAGAGCCAAAGTGTTTTTTAGGGAGAGGTGTCCTCTTACTGGAGAGTTGCCAAGTAGTAAAAATGGTAATTCTGCAATGAAAACTGTCCTTTGCAGAGGGGTTTCTTCTAGCACGAGTGTCCTCTCATGGAGGTTTTACTGTATATAAATATTTTTTATATTAAAAAATTAGAGCCAACTTGTTTGAAAATTCTTATTTGACATTTTCTGTTGCACACACAGAGACAATATTAGGTCACTGACCAGCATCTAACAAAAGGTGGTAAAAAGAAAACATTGTGAAGAAAGAAAAGAAGGTTGTGAAAGAAAACTCACCACCACTGCCACCATAGAGTAGGTGGAATAATAACAGGAAGTGATAATGTTTTAGATTGCCAAGAGGCCCCATTAAAATTTATGAAGGTGGTCTCGCTGTTCATTAGCCTCCCCAGTCGTTATTCTAATTATACAGTGAGATTTGTTTAATTACCCCTATTTATGTTAAACTCTGATTGCCCTTTATATACTACTCTCCACCTTATCCTGAAAGCTTTGCATTTAAATTGAAATTATTTTATGTGCAGAACTGCCAAACTTTTCGTCGACACATAGAAGATATGGTGAGCTCTTTTTTTTCCCCTTTCTTTCTGTTGTTTCTTCAGCATATTACTACACAGTAAATACTTTTATTATAATGCTATTGGGCTGATATTTTTATGGTGTCTCTGTCTTTATTTCATGGCTTGTCTAGAAGGCTAATGCTTATTGATGGCCTTTGGCCGAGACTTCATAATAGCTTTGTGGCTGTTATAACAATATTGTACAGGTCTTAATTAACTTCTAAATGTTTTTTTTTTTTACTATTGTACAATCTCAAACCTATTGTAGAGCTAAACCTCTTGAATTCAACATCCCATCTAATCATTTTTATAAGATTGCGGATTTTGATGAAAAATTACAGAAGAAAAAAATCATAAGACGCCGCAGCTTTTCTTATTCACCTGAGTAAAGGAAGCTTCTAAGCAAGCCTTTCTTCAGCTAATAAACTATGTAGAAGGGCTTGCCCGAAGGCTTTCTTTAATCAGGTGAATGAGAAGAGTTGTGGTGTATTATGATTTGTTTGTAACCCCATGGTAATATATGATGTGTTTCCTGTTAAAGAAAAATCTCTTAAGACTGAAGAAATTATAGTGAGAGTTGGTTACGAGTAGGCAGTTGTGGGGTTAGTAAGTGTTGCATTGAAGCTATCTTAGGGTAATACATTGTCTATTCTTCTGAAGTGGACTGGGTAGGTCACCACTGAGGAACTAATATTTTTTGTAGAAGTTAAAAGAAAATATTGAAAATGAGCAAAAAAATGAATTTTATATCATGTTAACGTACACTCATGGACAAAATTTAAAGAAGTTTTACCTTTTAGTATGTATATTGGGATTCAGGAAATAACTCTGAAAGATATTTGATACACATTTGATATAACCTTTACTGAAGACACACAAGTTAACCAAGTGTGAACAAATTGCTTGTCTCCTTCAAAAAATATACTTCAGGCGATATCAGACTTTCCACTTTCTTAAGTTTTGTCCATTAGTGTAATACAGCAATACTTCTTATACCATATCACTTGGGGCTTTTGTTATAACCAACAATTGGAACTTTAA
Source organism: Cordylochernes scorpioides (assembly GCA_030710605.1). NCBI lineage: Eukaryota > Metazoa > Arthropoda > Arachnida > Pseudoscorpiones > Chernetidae > Cordylochernes > Cordylochernes scorpioides. The sequence continues at coordinate 44,871,754 of CP092867.1, forward strand.
ACTTAAGAATTAGGATGCTATAACCAAGTTGGTGTTATAAAGGACACTGTTGTAATGTATATGGTACAAAGTAACAATATAGTCAGTATTCTATAGGATATTTCCGGGTAGCAGTATTGATACTGTTTTCACTGGACAGTGAATGTAGTGTAGTCTGTAGTAGGCAACACACTGCTGAAACACTGAAACATCACCACCTACATGTCTTGTTGATTTACCTGTGATTCCCAGCTAATATCCACAAATTGCACATTTCTGTGTATTATTGCATCACCTCTCTTTCTGAGGATGATTGCTTAAACTAGCTTCCTGCCGATTACTGTTGGGTTGTTACTCAACAGAGTTTTGGATGGTGTATATATATATTTCAATAATAGTTAAATCTAACACCATAATAGGATACATTGAATAATGTTCCTTATATGGGTCAAAGACCCTGAAACCTGTAAAAAGAGATGCCAGCTAGTTAAAAAAAAAACTGGTTAGTTGACAATTTTACATTTTAGTCATCTAATTATGATGCATTAGTGCTCCATCTGTTATCAAAATTCAAAACTGTTATAGGACGCGTATGATTATTATTTTTTTTAATAAACAATTCTACTACCTTTAATGCATTAATTTTTCCATTGCAGTAAAAAAAAAGGCAGTATAATTGTTTATTTAAAAAAAGAATCATACACATCTATAATAGTTTTGAATCATATAATTGCCTAGTAAGGAAATGGTTAAATTTAGTTGTTCTGTAATGTTACATCTCTCCCAACTCTACTTGGAGGTTAGCCACAGCTTGTACTGTACTGCTGTAAGTACACCACATGGCTACATGAAGTGAAACATTTTGACTTTCTCCTTACAATTGGCTTTGTGCAAGAATCCTTGAAGCTATTTATAAGGCTGGGAGGAAGGTTATTCAAATACTACCATATTTGAAAATGTTGAACTTTTTTATTTTATTTTGAAGAATAAGTGTTAATTTGTTATCTCGCCAAGTCATAATGTTTTTAGGTTAAAACTACTCAGAAATATGCTTTAAAATTTTTTAAAGGTACCTTAAAAAAAACATTTTGAATACCTCCTTGTAAAAAAGAAATTGCTCAAATAGTTTGTTTGCTTTGGATCAGAATCTTGGTTGACAGACCTCCAATTTGTTGAAGTTGTCATTTTAGCTTCTAATTCCAAAATGACTTTTATTCATTTTAAAATTGGGTTGAATTTTAATGGCTACTTTTCTCAAAGGAATATTGGGTTAAATAAATGGCATTATAGATATGGAGGAAAGAGTGGCTCTATTTACATATGTGCCAGCCTTTGTAAGATCAAAACATGACCAGAACTGACAATAAGTGACTACCTCCAAGGAGTATACACTGGGAATATCCATATTTAAACAATATTTATATTTTTATTATTATAAAATAAATAAAGCTTCCAGGGTTAAGTTTCTTGTTTAAATTTTTATTTTCAAGCTTTCGGACTTGTCAGTCCTTCAACAGGAGTATCACGTTAATAAATTGATGATATATACTATTTTTATATACAAATTTTTATGCTCTGTGTCTTACAAGGAAGGTTCTCTAGGTGTTGGATAAATAACAGTTGTAAACTGTAGCCATTGTTATACTGTCATTCTCAGAGTGTCAGTACATTTTGATGTGCCAGAGAGGGGATGTAGACGTGTCAACTGTGGTGTTTGAGAGGAAGGTAGATAAGATGTGTGTAATCTTTCAAGTGTAGTGTGAAACCTCCCGTAGTTATAGGATGGCTGGTTAGCTCCCCTGGTGGCTGATTGTGTGTGTACACAACACCTGTCTGCTGAGCCAAGGTGTTCTTCCACCCCAGAGAACAGCTAAATAGTAGAAATGGCACTTATAATGATAAAAACTTCTTTGTAAAGAGGTGTGACTTCTCATAGAGGTTCTACTGTACCTGCCACCTATGTTTATTAAGTTTTCTATTTATTGCAGTCAAGAGATAACTTTTCAAATTTTAAATCCATCTAAAAATGACTTCTTTATTAAAGTACCTCCTCATTAATAGGTAATCAAACTTAACAGTGTAGTGAAATTTTTGGTTTTAAACAGACACAATCTCGACCAAGTTTTAATTTGTTTTATCATGAAAATGGTGGCAGTGGGTCACAGAAACATTAATCAGTAAAAATGTACAATGTTGACAGGTGCTACCAAAGTTGAATCCTACAATGAAGACCTTAATAGAGTTTGGGTTTTATTTTGCTGTGTGTGGAAGTTTGTAAACACTTTTGTACAGCACTCTGTACTGAGTTAGATGTAAGTCTTGAAGATGGCACATTGGGTTTAAGAAGAATGTATTGGAGTAAAGAGAGAGAGATAAAAACACAAGACCACTCAATGCTATTAAAGTTAAGTGCAGTGAAAAGTTCTTTCACATAGTGCTCTTGTCTGAGGATGGATGGTGTGATAATGAAATATCTTGTATAGATTATTTGTTTATTATTTAACCTTTTTTACCCTGTGAATGCCTTGTATTAAGAAATAAATTTTGTAACCAAGGTGCTATGTCTTTTTACTGCCTGTCTCTTTATCTGTATACAGGGTCACAGACTGGTTGAAACCACATTGCTGGGAACAAAATAAGAAGTTTTTATATTTAGACACTCTGGTTGTATTTACCTCTTGTTATAACTGGAGAGAGAAATATATATATATATATATGCAGGCACTCACATTTACAAAGGTATCCAGAGCTTGTGGCATAGACCACATGATAGGTTTATCTTCCCCACCATCTATCATCACACATGTAGGATAAGATAACCTAGTTGGACAGATTCTCTCTCTCCTGGCTGACTGACTACCCCCAGGTAACTTTACTTATTTGCATATTGCTTCTAGAGTAATGATCTACACTAGACCACCACCGTTTCTTTACCCCTTTTTTGGCCTTCTGACTGGAAGGATTTGTGATAAAGATTTTTTAAAAAAATATATAGTTGTTAAGGTAGGAAGACATCTGGAGTAAACAAAATGAGGGTTTAGGGTCCATTAGGTCCTCCGGTATGGTCTGTGCCATCCAGCTTGACTTGGGTTTGTTTCCGTTTCCGGGTCTGGATTCTCTGGCAGACATCCTAACTTGTTTCTTATCTCTTCTCCCAAAAAAAAAAAAAAAAATCAACCAAATCCAAAAATAAAGAAGGTTGACCAAGCAGAGATGTGGTCTGTGGTCAAAGTACACCCATTCATTTCTGTGGTATACAACAGAATATAAAATAATGAAGGGAATAAAATGAAAATAATTTTAAAAATAGGTAAACAAATCAAACGATGAGATCACGTTCCTTGTATTGTTTCTGGTCAAAACTTCCCGCTAGCTGGTACCTGTTCTCAGGACCAGAAGTTGATAATCATTGCACTCTGGGTTGGATTTAGTGAGAAATAATTTTTTTTTCTATTGAGTATTTGTCCTGGAGTGGAGCTGTCTTGTGTTTGATGGAACCATTATTGCAGAGGTGGGAGACTGTCCTGTTGACACCAAATCTCCTCATTACAGGGAGTTCAAATATAGTGGTTCTTAAAATGAGGTAGAGTAGAACCTCTCTTCCTGTAAAGCCCACCTGATTGCAGAGCCAAAGTGTCCTTTAGGGAGAGATGTCCTTTTACTGGAGACTTGCTAAATAGTAAAAATGGTAATTTTACAAATGAAACTGTCCTTTGTAGAGAGCTGTCCTCTCATGAAGGTTCTACTGTGTAAATCAAATTTCAAAGAAAAACACTTTTACCAAGTGGTCGTTAACCTGGCTGGCATTAAAGGGGTGTGACAGCCAGCTGTTTGCCCATTTATTTATATAGGATAGGCCTCTCTATAAACAGTTTATAAACTCTGAATGCATTTAGATGTAAATAGCTGTGTAAAACTTAGGTCATTCTCATGTGCTCAACAGGCACTTTCTAATTCCTTCAGAACACTCTGGACATGGTTGGGAATGTAAAAGTAGTCATTTTATAAAGAGCTCCCAGCATAAAAAGTGTGACCTGTTATTTTCCCTTAATGTTCAATTTTTAAATAACAAAGCCAATGTAAATGGAGAAGAAGTAGAAGAGAGGTAATGTGGAGACATGCCAGAACTGTTGTTTCAAGGTTACACCAAGTTGTTAAGAAGATGGATAGGTCCATTGTTTTGTCTGTGAAGCTGAACCTGGAATATATGGTGGAGTTTTAAGACAGAGGGTAGTTCCGGCACATATCTCACCCACCGCCCAATTAACAGCCAAATATGTCTGTTATGTAATCACCCAGTTGACCAATCAGGCCCACACCTGGCCTTGATGACCTAATCACCTTCCTTGAGTCAACATCTCCATCCTTTGTGTACTCCAGGTGTTCCTTGGAAATATCTCGTTACAGGATAAAAATAACTGGACAGCAGAACACTTTCTACTACTAACAAAATAATAATTTTTTAATTAAAAAGACCTAAATGAGTATGTTCAAAAATCGATATGTAAATAATGATAAATCCTGCTCATGCAACTGGGAGTTACTGGTGACACTCATCAACTACCAGAATAAATATCAATTAAATGTTGATATATATACAGTTAAACCTGTCAACACAAGGTTATAAGACCAAATCCAAATAAATAAATAGTGTGTGACGTTTCGGTAACAGCGTTGTTACCATCTTCAGAAAAAAGTACTGAAGTACTTAATTCTGTATGCTTCATACTAACATTCAGTACTTTTGTCTGAAGATGGTAACAATGCTGTTACCAAAACGTCACACACTAGTTATTTATTTGGATTTGGTCTTATTACCTTGTGTTTATAATCTATAATTCAAATGGTGCCTTATCAGTTAAACCTGTCTATAATGATGCCCCCTCTTGGGACTCACCAAAATAGGGTGCTATAGACAGGTCACTTTTAATGTAAATTGCATCGTACTACGTATTTAAAATCAGGCGCTATAGACAGGTTTAACTGTATATGTAATACACCAATAGAGTTTACAGTTCTTAGAATTAAGAGACATTCTGTGAGAGAATAAAAAAGATTTACTGTCTCGTAATTATAAGAATGCCGGCCAGGCAACCTCTATCATCATGATAACAGAGTTGTAAAAATGTTCATGTAACTCCTCCACAAGATACTAGACTAAATGTAACAATGATCTATTGGACTCTCCCACTTTTATTTTTAAAATATCGCTGATGACACTAGTATATGATTATAATACAACATTGACTTGTATAGGACAACTGTAGTTTTAGATTTGTTTGTAGAATGTATACTCCCTAAGATAGTTTGTGCTGGACTTTGAAAGAACATGTATATCTAGCTGCTTAAAGCTGCTCTTCCAGAAACTGAAGTGAAAGGAGGAGGCTACTACTTCACATTGTCAGACCCTCTGTGACAGTTTTGGTTTGAAATATGAATCACTTTGAAACTGCTCCAAGCTCCCTACCAATACTGGATGTAAGAACTTGTAAGAAATTTGAACAAGAAAAATAGTTTTTGGTTCTATTTTGACACAGGAAAGGTTTCATTTTTTTCTTGATACCACTTTTGGCAAAATTTCCATCAATGTTTTAAATAAATATTTTACTATATTAGTTTCATTTTTTACTTTTAAAACTTTTTCTCTATATCATCTTTTTAGCTTGCTCTTTTTTTTTCACAGAGATATCTTTTTTCCATGTCATCATTCCTTTGACAGGTTTTTAACGAATCCTATTGAGAAATTCAGTGTTCAAAATGAACAAATATGAACATTCTATTTTGATTTCCAGTTCAACCTCAATAATTTGACATACCAAGGGGAATCAGAATTTTCTGTTGAATTCTGTTTAAGGAAAATAGGCTAGTTGTGATTTTGAAAACTGTGTTAGCTAAAGTTTGTTGAAATAAAGAGCATCTTCCCCTTTCTTTTTATTTTGTGTACATATAAGAGGTAGTACCTTTTTTTTTTTTGATGAGGCCCTGTGTTTGCTAAATATGGCTGAATATTTAAAATGTGTCTTTTTATAAGAGCACCACACTTATTTAAGAAACTTTTATTTTCATGATATGATGGATTTCATGAGATGTTTGTTTACCCACTTGCCAGTTCCAGGATAACTTTGTGTATAGAAATATTTTGTTTTATGGACATAGAAACTAGAGTAGCACTATTTAAAGAGAGGTATAGAAGAATATCTGCAGCCAAGTTTCAATATAACTATGCAACTTCATTCCAGCATTTGCATATAAGTGAAGGTGGCCATCCGTTGGCCCATCCAATTATTTCATGACTGGATGCTCTGGTGACTTGGCCACCCTCCATCCGGAACAACCTGCCACTCAATTCTTCTTCTTCCCTCTTCCCAGCTCTTCATTTTTCCTTCTCAGTGAGGGGGTACTCAGGGGGTGATGATAGATATGTGGGGGGTTCTATTCTCTTCCCTGATCTTTTTCCCATCATTTTTTCCCCATCAAGGAGGCACCCCAGAAAGAAGATATACTAGATGTGACATTTTTGTGTAAAACTATTGTCATCTCGCTAGAATGTCTGTTAGTTTTATAATAAAAAAAATATATTTATAGGAGAGAGGTAATTATATAGTGTTACTCACAGTCAAATTATGATAGTAATGCCGTCTAACATCACCCATTTTTTTGGCTTATCCCTAGTACACATGGTACAGGCCATGATAATCATGGTGGGTAGAAGTTGGCAACTGCTTTTACTGTAAGTGCACCACATGTCTACATATATGAAAAGCAGTCATCACACAGTCAGCATCACCCATAGTTTACCTTTTTGGTCTTGGAAGAGAGAATAAATATCCAGCCTCAACCCTGTTCTTTTATTCTTTTGTAACATTTTAGTATCTGGGGAACCTTTACTAAATCATTTCATAAAGGTGGCAGGTTATGGTACTAATAGTTTTAACTTTTTGGTCTTGGAAGAAAGAATAAATCCTGTGCTACAACTAAGTTATGTTCTTTTATTCTTTTGTAACATTTTAGTAACTGGGGCACCTTTACTATTTCCCTTCATAAAGGTGGCAGAGATTCACCAAAGCATTGGGTGTGAGAATTAAAGAATGGGAGATTTTTGCTTTCTTCCAAATAACTTTCCTACTAGCAAATTACATAACCTGGGCTGTTACTTGGAATTCATCTGTAGACATACCTTTCCAGTGTTTTATCTACCAGAATTGACCAGTGACTATATATATTGAAGGTTAAAAGGGGGAAGGTTGTGTGTCTCTCTCTCTCAGAGATTTGAAATAACCTTTGTAATGTAGTGATTGACTATTGTCACAATGCTGACATAATATGTCAATTTATTTGTTCCACCTCCATTTTACATCTTGTTGCTCCTCTGGTTTATACCAGAGACAACTTCACCCTATGGCAGGGATGCTTGCACTACAATAATACAAGTTTACTGTAGTTTAGCCTTAATAACAGGGGGACGGTGGACAAATGATCTAAACTGTTGGTTTTCAAACCCTATGACTCGGGATTGAATTCTGCAATGGGCACTTTTTTTCAATTTAAAAAATGCTCAATGTTCCCTGATTCTTAAAAAAAAATCTAACCCTACTAGCAGATGCAAATAGCCAATTGAGGCCTTGGCACAAATATAAATACAATTGTCGAACTGCTTTTCACATCTGTAGACATGTGCACTTACAGTAAAAGTAGTCGCTAACTTCTACACACCATGATTAGCATGGTTTGTACCACGTGTACTAGGGATAATAAATTAAAAAAAAAATAAACTTGTCCACATTTAATTGTGTATCCAAGATGTTCATCAGACTGTTGTAACGACTGTCAGATATTCTTGGTCCAGTTCCCTGTACCACGCACAGACTTGTGTGGCTGGCAGGAGGAAGGAAGACTGGGCTTCCTCCTAGATAAGCCTCCTCGCCACCCACATGCCACTCTAAATAACTACTTTACTCAAGATAGGGGGGTTGGTTTTTGGCTGTCGCAATCTGGGAATAAATCCCTCATTGGACACTTTTTCTGAAGAAAATAATTGCTTCTCAATGGCCCCTGATTCTTGCAAAAGTTCAACCTCACCAGTGAGTGCGAGTAATCAATGAGGCTCTGCCGCACTTATAAGCGCAAAAGTCAAACTGCTTTCTAAATGTGTAGACATGTGGTGCACTTGCCCACCATGAACATCATGGCCTGTACCACATGTACTTGAGATAAGTTATATAAGGTTGAACCTTCTTGAGAGGACACCACTCTATAAAGGGCAGTTTTTATTTGCAAATTTATATCATTTTTACTAGTTAACAACTCTCTGGTAAGAGAACACCTCTCCCTAAAGGACACTTTGGCTCTGCAATTAGGTGTCCTCAACATTCTACTGTATATAAAGAAAAAAGACTCCACAAGCATGATGGTAGGAGTGCTATTACCAAAATGTGACACTGAGCTTTATAAGTCTTGTTACCTTTCAACTTTGACAGTATGCAAGGTCTATATATACATAGGGTATTTTACCTTTCAATATACACACAGTCCAACTTCTTTAATTCAATACACCAAGGGATCAGAATTTTGGTTGAATTAAAGTGGGTCTTTGATTATTTATTTATTTATTGTTACAAAAGCACGAAGTCCAAAGAACTATTATGCTGTGCTAGTATTATATACATATATATGATTAATTATTTACATGTCTTTGATTATAGTCAGTTAAGATGTTTAACAATTCATTGCAACATTCACACTCCTAGTGGACATTTTTTTAGGATATTTTGTCGAAACTTGAGTGTGTGAAAATTAGCAGTAGTCTTTTAAAATTTATTTGTAAAATATTTATAATTAAAAGCTATTTCTACAGCTCCATATGAAAATAATAATTCTATATAAACATATTTTTACTTTTCAGCAATAGATGGTGCTAAGGGGATGTTGAATTGAAGTCTGTGTGTTGAATTATAGCAGGTTATATTTAAGTAAAAATTGTCCATTAGGTATCTGAAAACTGTTATAGGAAATGTGGAAATATAGCTAGCTGAAAATCAAAGGTAGTAATTTGAAATGGAAAAATAAATGTGAATTAAATATACTGTATATAAATATATATGTTTTACAAATCCTCCCAAAAAGACCTCTGGGAAAACCCCAGGACTATAATAGAAAAGCTGAGACAATGGAGCCTAATAGAGATCGTCTAAACAACTTGAGGAATAAGCAACAACAACATATATGTTTTATTAAAATGTATTTAAAATATATTGTTCTAGAATAACTGAAGTTTACTGTGGCTTTACTCTATATAAATTCGTTGTTGTTGTTGTTTTTCTTTGGCCAGGATAATTTTTTTGTCAATATGCAAATACGTATTGAAGTTTTTCATTTTCTTTCTTCTTCATGCCTCAAGTCAGGTTTTTCTTCTTCAATTAGTTCATCTCAATTAAAATAAATAGTAATTTAAAGTTGTTTTATTATATTTTCCAAGATGTCACGACTGCATTTACCATTGGCAATGCTCTTGTATTCAAAAACAGGCAAATAATTTCTCTATATTTCTAAATTATATAACATATATATATATATATATATATATATATATATAGAACTCTCAAAGTGTATTCCATTTTTACGCTCATTTTCTGGCAGCAATTAGATTTTTTGCCAGTAGAGTCTACAGTCAATTTTCACAGAAAGAATACCCAGAGTTGCAGCAACCCATTTTTCAACCTCTTTATTGTTGACCTGGCATTTTAGTGACTCACAACCACCTTACTCAGGGGGAGGTTTCCCCTGATTGAGATGGAAGTGAGTCACAGAAATACCGGGACAACATGATGAAGAGTTGGTTGATGTAACTCTGTGTATTCATTCTGCAAGAAACATCCATCCTGCAAATGATTTTTTTACAAAATATTTCAATTTTTTAATCTTGGTCCTATTTGATTTATGATAAAGTTTCTGTTGCGTTTCCCCCATCCTTAATCCAGTTCTAAATGTGATACCTCATCAAAAGAAAAAATTTGGACTAGGATTTTTCTTCTCTTGACTCTACCTTAAATTTAAAGAATCCGCTGTTAGCAGAATTGTGTTCCTCCTAGACTAAAAGTCTGATTGGTACCAAAGTGATAAAGAGAAATTAGAAAAGTGAAACCAGAGATGGACTTTTGTCCCTTGTAATGAAACACTGCCAGCTCAAGGGTTTGCCAGACTGAAGGTAATGTCATTGGCAGGGAAAGAATGAATCTGGTTTATGGCTAATCTCTTAATCTATGATGGTGGGGTTTTAAATTTTTTTTTGTCGTGTTCACACAGTTTTCACTCCATGTCAAACTAAAGATTTTCTTGTTTGAATCTCTGTGGTTTAAAAAAATTGTGTGTACGGTCTTGCCCAATATATTTTCCCCACAGGAATGTTGATTTGTGATGATGTAGAAAGAATACCAATTATTACATTGCTACAATCAAACAACTTTTTAGAGTTGGTCTTGTTACTTTTTGATATATTTATTTTATGTTCTTTAGAAGAGTGGTGGTTGAGGCTGGGAAACTGATGTTGAAGAATGGAGTTGATCTTGCACTGCCCCATCATAAACAGATGGTTGAAGGATTCCTCCATCTGTATGATGGACATTGCCCTACCTGTAGTGCTTGTGGTTATAATATTCACATCTTTAGCTGTTGTGAAGGTATGCTTTATCATTATAAAAAAAAGATTATATATTAATCATGATATTATTCTAAGTAGGATTTGAAACTGCTCTTTTTATTTGAGAGGGTCTGTCTCACCAGCGATTAATTCTCAGCAGTTTCACCAATTTACCAAACCACTCTATTATTGTATTTGTCTGTGATGCCTATATTGCTGAGCATTTTGAGGACCTCTTGTTAAAGGTATTTAAGTAAATTATGGGCTACATAAGTTTTGAGAGGATTGTAGGAATATATACAAATATAACAATTGTATCAAATGCATTAACCTTTGTAAAATTTTTAAATGAAGTGACACTGTCACTTTTGGGTGCAATGCTGATTTCTTCATATAATATTTTATACTGCTGTTGATTGGTTGTAAAAGCATATATAATCAACTTCCTTAGAAAGACCTCCCAAAAACTTGGTCACCCCTGGAATTAGCCAATCTTGATGATTCATTCATCATTGATGGGAAGATCAGCCATAATGGAACACCTTTTCCCCCTGTTCTGAGCAATCTTCTTCACCTCTCAGTAACCATTTGATTAGATTATCTGACCTATCCTTCCTTGGTCTATCTCTTTCTTTTTTCTTCAAGCCCTCCAGTATGGTCTCTAGACTTTCTCTCAATGATCCTTGAAGTTCTTCAAACTTGGTTACCTTTTGATTATTTCTTTCATTTAGAAGTCTATTCTCTCTATTGCTTCTTTGTCACCCTATCTGTCCATTTTATCTTGAAAAAAAATGTTTTTCCATATTTAAAGCTCTTTATAATAAATATATTTATGGTTTTAGAAAAGTAGTTACTTCTCAGGGAAGTGTTGCTGTCTAAGGCACTGACAGTACCAACATCAGGCACAAGTTTGAAGCAGCATCTAGCCAACCCGGTTATCCTCTCTCTTGTTGCCTCCAGCTTACGTAACAAATGATGTAGAGTTTAACTTTGAGCTAGCTCAGACTTCAGGCTATACACGCAGGAAGCTGACTCACTCAACTTCCAACATTTATCCACATTGCACACGCCTCAAGATGGCCGTACACAAAACTTGGTAGAGAAAGTGCTCAATTGGCCATATCCTTTGGTGGATGAAATATTTTGTTAATCAATTTCCATAGTAGTCTTTTCTTCATTATATCTTCTATGTTAGATGGGACACAGCTGAGATTCTCTGAAGATCAATTTAGATAATTATTAGAAGAGAGCTAAAAATGAAGCCCAAAAATTTAAGACAAAATCTGCTTGAAGTTTCGCTTTGATTTTTGGAAGTTCAGCCACTGTAGTTGAAACTAGTGTTCTGAGGGTCCTGAGATGAGCAATTTGAGAGATTGACAGGAGGAGAGTAAATTGTGGCTTGGCTAGGGGGACATGCTGGGTGTTTCCTGGTGATGATTGTTGGCTTCCACCCAGTATCTGTCTCTGATGTGGGAACTTGACGAGGACCAGCTTTGTGAGTAGTCCCATCTCACATCTTCACAAAAGTCTCGTCCTATTCTTCTGGAATGGTGCTCAGAAAAACTATTCATCTCACCTTTTAAAAGGCTCAAATCTATCTGCTTTTCTGTCTTACCTATCAGATTGTTCTTCATACCATCCGTTCAACAAGTTCCATCAAGATAATGTCTTGGAATGGACCCTTGTGATGGAAATTCTCATGAGATCATTGTATGGATGATTGCTTCGGAATTCACTGAACTTCAAGAACATGTATCTAACAGAGGGTATCATAGAGGTGCCAAATGATCTTGAAACAACTGCTAAAATCCCTATTTGATTTGTTACAAAATTTTGTTCCTTTTTCTTTGTGATAAGTCAATTTAAAAATTATGAAATCCATGTATCAATACATGGTCATTTGGAAATTAAAGACCATCCAGGGAAAATGCCACTTCAGAATGAAAACTCTCTAGGCAATCTTTTGATATTTATGAATGGTTATTTATGTGTAATTATACTGTCCTGAAGCTTATGCCCATAGTTTGCTTAAAAGCCATTACCAAGATTCCATCCTTCAGTGATGCATATAAAAGCTGAATAGCTTAAAATGGTATTAGAGCTCTAAAAGTAGTCTGGTCGATAAAATTGGTGAAAATGCTGAGAGGATTCCCACTGATAAGCCAAGCCCTCTCAATAAACTTTTCATTGCCGTAAGGACAGTAGAAGTTTATTTTATTTGGAAAAGAAACATTGGTGCATATTGGTTTCTAATGGAAACAAGTCTGTGGTACACACTCTGCTATCAATCTGTCACTTGATAGAGTTAGTTCTGAGGAAATAAGATTTGTTTACCCTAATAGCTGAAACCGGTTGATAGACTATTACAAGAGGAGGAAGTTGTTAAAAATAATGATTGTTATTTTCCTTGGACATATCAAACCTTTAATACACCCTTGAATTGAAAGCATCTTTACTTGAATTATGTCCTATTTGTGTTTTGGTATTTAGGATTTTCAGTCAATAAGACACAAACTGCTCTCTTATAGTAATATAACCTATTTATTTCTTCTTCTTTAGTCTGCTGCTCATCCACTATTCTGTTGAGCTTTTGGCCTGTAGCCTATATATACCATTCCATCTGGCCCTAAAAAAATATGGAAATATCTTGCTATGTTCCATAGATATAGAACCAACCAACACCCATAGGACAGCTGAATAGGAAAATGGCATTTACTCCACAGATTTTAATGTAGAAGTGTTTTAATGTAGATGTGTTAGTCTGGCTGTATCAAAAAGGTTTCTTCGTGGCACTCCTACCCAGGACCACACACATACACCCTGGTGGGTGTTCTGGGACAACAGAGAGCTAATTAATGTCTGGGAGAGGAGAAAAAGGGACCATCTAGGTCAAGGATAAAAGTAAAAATAAGATACTTGTGGATATGAGTGGGAGGGAGTGCTAGTTTAACAATCCTGACCTCAAAGACCAACAATGTAATTTGAAAGAATATTTTACTTCTACAGAAGAAGGAAGTGAGGTTTGATTTAGATTGTAGATACAGTAGAACCTCCCTGTAAAGAGCACCTAATTGCAGGGCCAAAATGTCCTTTAGGGAGAAGTTTCCTCTTAACAACGAGTTGCTAAATAGTAAAAATGATAATTTTGCAAATAACAACTCTCCTTTGTAGAGAGGTGTCCTCTATCATAAGTGTCCTCTCATGCAGGTTCTACTGTATAAGAAGTAAAAAGATGTAAAAATAAAATCCAAATAATTAAACATATGTTAACTTTTTGATTGCACCATGTATAATTTGATTATTTGTATTTGGTCAAATTTTGCATCTTGAGATAGTCTTTACCATCCACTAGACATGGGTCTGAACTATCATTCTTGGATCCAGCGTTTACCATATTTTTAAGCAGTTCGAAAGAAAGATTCTTAAATAGAATTCCCATTCTTGCATAAGTCCAATTTCATCAGTTAGTTCAAGAAATGCCGTCTTGTAAGTGCAAAGACAAACTTGTTTCTATTATTTGTAGACATGTACTTACAATCAGAATGCTACCTAACTATGTAAACTTGGAGTAATAAATATACAGTAAAACCCCTCTATAGTGAACCCCATTGGGACGGGACTTTTGGTTCACTATAGCCACGGTTCACTATAGCCACGGTTTGGGTATTTAAATTTTTTTTGAGGATATAATTAAAGGGCATGCGCAAAAAAAAAAAAAAAAAAAGGCTACCTCTTAATATTGGCTGCTTTTTTCCCCCTAAATTAACCTATTTCTATATATTAAAGCTGTATATTAAAATAAAAACAAAATCATGTGAAAATATTGCCTTTTTGATCAGTTCCTCTGATAATTTAATTAGTATAAATGCAACCTGCCCCCCATATGTCAAAAAAATCCAAGAAAAGTATACCTTATTTATAAAAATTAAATAAAAACTTTATTAATAATATTTTAAAAGGTATAAAAATATATTTTAAATAAATATTATTATATTACAATATAGGATACAAAGGCTTACTTGAAGAAGTCTATTATTTTTTTCTGCTTTAACATATTCCTCAAAAATTTGGTTTTATATCTAGCAAAGAAATCTTCATTTTTTAAAATGAAGCCTAGCTTGTACTAACCACGTATACAAAGCTTCTTCTAAAAGTGTATAATGACACTGACGATAGCGGCAATAGTTGGGATTGATTCTTCTTTGTAGCATTTTTTTTATAGTCTTCTTTTTTGCCATATCGTAGAAATGCTACTTTTGCTCATTTTCATTTTCTTCCGAAGTTCCGCTTGCGATGTACCACTCTCAATAGCTTTTATGATGGTTAATTTCTTTTCAAGTGATATCTTGGTACGAGCGACTTTTTCTTTGGCACTTCCATTATCTTTTAAAACTGGTTTTAATAATTTAATCATGTTTTAAGGAATTTTCCTAATGTAGAGTTAAGAAATTTAGTTTTCAATAAGGCATGAAAAATTTATAAAAGTGCGCAGTATAAAAATAGAACGTAAATAAAAACACACAATGTCGCTAAATTCTTTGTTTTGAATTGCGATCTGTGAGCTAGAGCTCACACAAAATTTTAATTAGTTTTGAAAATTATAATTTTGGAATTTTAGAATTAAAATTAAAAGTTCGTTATAAGCATGGTATTTTTGATAGAATTTAATATTTTGGGACCAAAATTGGGTTCGTTATAGCGATAGTTCGCTAGTTTGAAAAGTGAAAAGTTCGTTATAGCGATGGTAATTTTAATGGAATGGAATTGGGATTTTCGATGGGTTCGTTATAAGGGAAGGTTCGTTATATCCATGGTTCGTCTTAGCGGGGTTTTACTGTAATACTATACATAGGATTATAAAGCTCCAGAAAATTGTAGATTTATAAACTGAAGATCTCTAACTCCCAGTAGAAAAAAACTACCAGCCATAGCACTAGCTCTGAACTATTTCTTTGAAGTGTCTACCTAAATGCCTGCCTAGGACTCTGTAGAGCTTCAATGAATGTGTATGTTCACAACATTACCAGATATTTCGATGCACTAGCGCGCCATCTGTTATCAAATTACAAAACTATTTTAGACGCGTAAAATTCTTTTTAATTTTTCCATTGCAGTAAGGGGCAGTAGAAATTGTTTAATTTTAAAAAGAATATTACGCGTCGAAAATAGTTTTGTAATTTGACTACCTGATATGCCCCTGTCCCACAAGATATAAACTAGACATACATACCTACCTGTGTGGAAAAACTAGGGTAGATTACTTTGGGTCCACTTGTGGTCTACTCAAGTGGCCTCCA
Source organism: Cordylochernes scorpioides (assembly GCA_030710605.1). Classification (NCBI taxonomy): domain Eukaryota; kingdom Metazoa; phylum Arthropoda; class Arachnida; order Pseudoscorpiones; family Chernetidae; genus Cordylochernes; species Cordylochernes scorpioides. Next base: position 44,887,666 of record CP092867.1, read on the forward strand.
CCACCACCACAATGCTGCCTTTGTGGCATCAAGCTGGCCACTTAGCTAACTTGGTGGTCACTGTGTGTTCTGCCTGCGTTGCTCCTGCCTGCCTGCCTACAACATGGATGATGAAGCTGTGAGTACAACTCTCCTTGTTGTTGTTGTTTGATGGCTCCTCTGGCTGTTGCTGCTTCCTTTATACTTGTACTCTTTGTTCTTCTGCTCTGTGGTGTGAGGGTTTAATTTGCCTCTGTGTGTTTGTGTGGGCACCCACAGTGGTGAACAGTAAGTCTTCTTCCTTTCTTTCTTTCTTCTTTTAAATAGTTATGTCTCTCTCTCTTCATGGTGTAGTTTCTTATTGGCTGTAGAAAGTAGTGATGTAGTTTACGTAATTTTGTAACTTTCATTTATCAATCGATTCTTCATTCAAGACTGAGCCACACTACACCAAACATTTCATGCTGCTAATTTGATTTGGTCCCCTTTCAAAGTAGGTATTTTAATTTGGAACACAGAAACTATTGGTCTTAAATGCCACTTAGTCTTGTATTTAGTAAATCTTAGAATTGACTGTGGTGTATATGTTGTGTGTTGTTGTAACATGTTATAAATAAAATATAATTCACTGAGGGAAAGTATATATTACAGTAGAACCTCCCTGTAAAGTACACCTAATTGCCAGAGCCAAGGTGCCCTTTAGGGAGACGTGTCCTCTAACCGGAGAGTTGCTAAATATTAAAAATGGTAAAATGGTAATTTTTCAAATGAAAACTGTCCTTTATAGAGAGGTGTCCTCAAGCGCAAGTGTCCTCTCAGGGAGGTTCTACTGTATATGTAACATGTGATTACAAGATGCAGTCAACAACATCCTTTGTCATCTCTCTTTTCCACCCACCCAGAGAGAAAGATTGTAAAAAGAGAGAGAAAACTATAAAGATTGTGGAAGTGCCATTCTAGGCCATGTGAGATTTGATTAATATGGATTCATATTTCTGTCTCTCTCTCTTTTATTATTATTATTATTGTTATGGTATTAACTGCAATCAAAGAATTTTATAGGTTGTTGGGCTAAGTATTTTGTTCTTATTTTATGCATCTATTCACTAATTAATTAAACATATTTTTAAAAGATGAAAAACCCAAATAACATTTTGAAATAATGAAACTTGATGTTTATTCAAAGGTGATTGGCTAGAGTGAGAAAGAGCTTTGCAACATGTAGCTCTGGACTAACTCTCAGCTTGTACCATAAAATGGTAGTTTGATTGATGAGGAAATGCTATCTAGGGTGGCATGGGGCCATTTTTCCCTCCCCATCTCTTGTCACAATTTACTGTAGATAAACTCACCTCCCTCTGTAGGTAGGAAGGAAACTATGAGGGAGGTCAAATTATTCTTTTTGCATTTTCTACATTATGGCTAATTATTATTATTATTATTTTTTTCAAAAATTAGATTAATTTAGCTTCCAAGAAAGCTGGGGGTTCAAAGAAGTCTATATTCTGCTGAGGATAGGACTTGTAACAGAGTTGATACAACCTGGCACTCAGTGATAGATAGCCCTCTTTTAATGGCTGTTGGTACTGGTCCTTAGGAGGAATGTTGCTGCCATATGGTGCAGTAGTTTGATATTTATGCACACATGTTTCAAGCTTGTTGTGGCATTCTTACATGTTTATGTGTGTGGTATTTCACACTTGTGGCCTCCTAGTAGTTGAAACCCATCCTTCACTGTTAACCCCTCTTCTATTAAAAGTTGTTAAAAAATAGCTAATCTATTTTCCATACCATCTGTTCATTAAAGACATATAGAGTGTGTATATTGGGCCACACAGAATATTGTAGGTATTGCCATGACTGTACACATAATATTGTAGGAGTTGCCATGACTGTACACATAATATGCCAGTACACAGAAGAACTAAGTGTGTTCCCCCTGTGATGCTCAGTCCGCACAGCAGCCGCCGGTCGCTAAGAGAGATCCTCTGCTGAAGGAGAGCTCCGGCACCACAATGGCCTCCACTACCACCAACTCTGTGACAAGCCTGGTCGTTGCCCGCTCCGAACATGGCTCCACCAAAGAGCCTTATGGTAGCAAAGAGTCTGAAGCCTATGTTGGCTTTGCCAACCTCCCCACTCAGGTCTACCGCAAGGCTATCAAGAAGGGCTTTGAGTTCAGCCTCATGGTTGTTGGTATGTTTGTGCTTCCTCTCCCTTTTTTGTTTTTAGGTTTCTAAATATGGAAGAACTAGGAGAGGGTGATTGACTCACCTTGGTTTAAAGAGGGCTGGCACCTGGCCATTTGGTGGAGTACAGGCCATGCTGAAACACAAGCTAAAAAAAGGATGAATATAAAATCCAAAAATAAACCAAACTAAATCCAGGCACCACTCTTTTAGATTATTAAACAAATCCTTCCTTAGTCTGACTCTTTTTCCTTTCAATCAATCAATCCAGTATGGTCAATACTGGTAATTTCTGGTAATTCTTGATGTACATGTCCTGCAAACTGCCATTTCTTTTTTATTGATTCATTTAGATGGTAATTATTTTCATTATATCTTTTATAAAACTTTTCAGCATATCTGTCCATTTGATTTTGAAGATTCTTCTCATACACCAAATGTCAAAAGTGTTCATTTTCCTTTCCAATTCATTGGTCCAAGCTTTACAGGGAAACTGACCAATCAAAGCATCCTTTTCAAATAGTTGACAGGATAACAATACTGTTGGGATGACTGCAACTTTGGGTCTGGAGGTTGAAACTGGCGATTCCTGGTTGCACCAGGATTGAAGAAAAAGTTTCCATTCAGCAGGTTGCAAATAATAATAAATGTCCCTCAGAATGGATTCTTGTCCGTCCAACCCCAACAGTAAGAGCAAGTCACCTAATTTAACACTGGCAATTAGCAAGTATACAAGTTGAGCTGCTTATACATATGTTGTTGTTTCTTATTCCCTTGTGCAAAGATTACATAATTTCCATGAGTCCATGCTCCTCAAGCTGTTTGATGATAGGCCTCGGCCTCTCCAAATATCCTGTTCAGTGCTTATAATGCAAGCCAAAATGTGTTCTGGAGCTGCAGGTTATATCCAGCTAATACATAGCGTAGACATGTCATGGAACTTAGGATGGTATCACCACAAACCTTACCCACAATAATTATTATGTTGTTGTTAGTCTCCAAGTCAAGTTTGACTTTTAGTGACTAAGGACAAGTATTCTCCAATTTGATCTGTTAGTGAGCATCAACTGGATCCAATAACCTTCCAGTAACTTTCTAACCAGCTCATTGCAGGTCTTTCTCTCATCTTCAATTTTTCTCAACATCATATTTTTAATCCCCTTTTCTCTCCTCTCTACTTGGTGTAAATGAATCCACCATTATAATTGGGTTTAGTCTTGTTATCTTTTTGTTTGGTCAATAGTCCAACTTGTACCTTAATTATGAAAAATTTGATAGGACCATTTATATGCCTGCTTCAAACTTTGTAACCAATTATTTTGCAGGAATGCCAGAGTTTTGTATAGAGCTGGACCATTCAAGAGTTGTGTGGTGCAGGTGTGTCGGGACTTGGCAAGTCCACCCTGGTCAACTGCCTCTTCATGTCAGACATCTACTCCTCAGAGTACCCCGGACCTTCTCTTCGGATCAAGAAGACAGTCCAGGTCTGTCATCTCACTAGCAACATTCTATCCCCACTATCTGCCTATCCCCTTGTGTTATATTTACACAGAGTTCACATGCATCTTTAGGTGTCTGAAAGATTAATTCTTCCCAAAGTCCTGTTCAGTGCATCAGCATAATACAAGCTGTGTTTTGGAACAGCCTGGCTTGCTAGCATTATAGACAAGAGGGTCAGATTAAGAAATAATTTCAATCCTCAATGAGATGTTCTCACTCTTATCATCTTGGTTTAATGTTTTATTTTGAAGGTTCAATGACTCCCAGGTTTACCCCACTGATTAGATTTGGTTACTGTTTCTATTCCAAGATAAGGATTTTTTTTTGCAAGGAGTTACTTCTCTTTCAATTAATTTTTAACAGCTACATCAGCAGCTTCAAGCCTACATGTGAAGGTATCCACTGAGTATAAATTTGATCATTTTTTGAATATTTTGAGCTTTCCCAATAATTCTATATTCAGTTCACCAACTGATAGAGAAAGCACACACACACACATATATATATATATAGAGGGAGCAAGAGGCTGTTAGTGTATGACAGAGCCATAATTGTATTTTGAATCCAATTCTGGAAGTAATCTTATCTACTATAATGCAAAATAATTACAATAAAACCTATGTCATAACTCTGGAGTCAAATGGCTGGATTGAGAGAGCAGGTTCAAATATCCTGTACCCACAGGACAACAGGTTAGCTTCACTGCCGGAGATCATCAGTAACCAAGCAAACCTCTGTGTAGTAGTCATTGGCAAGAACACTTGGCCTAAAGACAGGATCCACATTATAGAAAATGCCTTTGCCAATACATTCCACATAAAATTCAGATATCTTGTTACACTTTGCATCCAGGGAATATATTTTTAAAGGATCTTTATGATTTTTTTTTCTTCCAAACTAGATTGAAACATACAACTAGAGATCTGTAGTGAGTCAGGTGCATTGCAAATTGAATACAAGTCCCACCTTCTGATTTGTCATGCAAGAGATATGTCTTGTCATGCCATGTTTGGCCTTGACATCCGAGCCTGGCTGGGGTCTGTTACAGACAATCACTTCTGGGTGGAAAATATAATCTTTCTATAAACTCTGTAATTCTTGAAGAACATCACCAGTAAGACAAACAGCTCTAGAATGTTGTAAACAAAAAAGTTAGACTACTTCCTACATATAACTACACTTACTGTAAAAGCAGTCACTTACTACCCACCCCCATCATGGCTTGTACCACATGTACTTAGGATATGTACGGATATTCTATAGTTGTTGAGGCTAAACAAGTTAAGATTTAGATGTTTCCGGTATGTTTCGGTGTTTGATATATGCTGGATTCAATTTTACTATTAACTTTGATAAAATTGATGTTTAGAAATACAACAAATATTTGCTATTTTCTATTCTGTAGGAGAAGGCTTATGATGGGTTATTAACTATTGAGGAAGTTCTGAATAATGATGAGTTTAATATTTTCACTTGTTCCAAAAATGCCATCTACATATCTTCCACACTGTTGAGATGTTTGGTTACAACATGACCTCCGCCGCTCTCGGATATTTTCTTTCATCATCCCTTGTCAATTGTAACAAAGTTTGGAGTGCCAAGAAAGGAACAGGAGAGGTTCCTTAGGTAACTGTATTTAGTTGGTAAGTCTATCGTACATATAACTACACTTACTGTAAAAGCAGTCACTTACTACCCACCCCCATCATGGCTTGTACCACATGTACTTAGGATATGTACCGCCATTATCTTTGTTGAATAATATTGCACCTGCGCACAGACACTTTGAGAGGTATTACAGAGTCTTTCATTTACTTAGTTTTATCCTTATTGCTGAATTTGGAATACAATTGAGTGGAATAAGGTCCATCTTGGAAACAAGGCTGTTCAACATTCAGGTTGGAATGAGCTCTAGAGCAGAGACTTGAAGATAACCAGATGAAGTATGAACACTTTTACAGAAAATAGCAAGGTAGCCAAAGTGGCAAGATGAAGAACATGACCTAACCTTAGCATAAATGTTTTTTTGACATTATGGTGCTCTTTATGAATAAATGATCCAAAACTACCTGTGAAAACTATATTGCAACGATATAAAAATTACACTGGAGTATAGATTGTAATTATATATACTTCTGTAGTCCTAAAAGCTCATGTCTTAAATACCCCAATTATGCCTTCATTAGAAAATGCACAGACTATATAAGAAAATCATTCCAATCCAATAGTAGAGCGAGTGGTCTGGAGATTAATTTGGAAAAACCACCAAGAGGGTTCACTTGATACTCTCATCTAATTTTTCTAATCATCGCAGTAAGGTTTCATGAGGAAAAACACAAGGTAATAAGACCAAATCCAAATAAATATATAGTGTGTGACGTTTCGGTAACAACGCTGTTACTGAAACGTCACACATTTATTTATTTGGATTTGGTCTTATTACCTTGTGTTTATAATCTATAATCCAAATTGTGCCTTATCGTTTCAAGAGGAAGTTTTGATGACTAAAGTAAAACTATTCTATAGGTGTATAAAGTTTGTTGAAATATTTAATGAGAGGGTCAGTCTGAGGAAGGATGGTAAACATATAAACAATGTCATGGATTGGTACACTAAATATGTTCATCTGCTCAAGCTACTTTTTCTCACTATATACAGTCTACATCCCAAGGATTCATAATTCTTGGTTAAATTAGATAAAATAAATTTATTGGGATTTGAAAAAATGGTTGAATTAAAGAGGTAATTCTGTAATTTCCTGAGACTAGGCAGATGCCAAATTGCTGTCTTTGAGAGTTCTCTACCCAACTACAACCTTGCTTCAAACACCTCTAGCCACCAGTGTATAGACAGACGGTGGTGGTGTAGGTGGAGACCACCAAGGTGGTTCTACGGGAGAACGGAGTCACCCTCACCCTGACCATCATTGACACCCCGGGGTTCGGGGACTGTGTGGACAACTCCAACTGCTGGCAACCCATCCTGGACTACATCGAGAGGAAGTACGAGGAATACCTCAATGAGGAGTCCCGGGTCAACCGCTCCAAGATTGAAGACAACAGGGTCCACTGCTGCCTCTACTTCCTGGCCCCCTCCGGACACAGGTACAGGGGTTTGTCAACTGATTGGAGTCCTTTGGGACATCAATGTTTCGTCCAGATTGGTAGTGTGTGTATAGTTGCAATTACAGTAGTGTTCCATAAGGAAACATTTAAAAACATGGCTACACACCACTCGGGGGGTGGTCTCTCTCATAAGAGACTTGGTTGAAAAACTAGGCCTGACATGACAGAATCTCTGTTATGAGGCTACCTTCAGGAGAGAGACTGAGTTTAGCCATGCCTTGGTATCTCATAGGAGACTACTACTAGTATAATGAATGTGTTGAGACAAAGATGCCTATTCGCTATAGAAGAAACACCAAGTTGGGGAGAAGAGCTTCTTTATATATTGGGAGTACAAATAAGTTTTGAGGGATTTGCAAAAGAAGCCACAACCAATATTATATAAATAGCATCGGACCTTGTAAGGTTTCATGTTAAGGCTTCATCATTTCCCCAAAAAAAAAACAGAAGAAGTCTTTTCACTCAAGTGTAAGGAACTTTTTTTTGGTGCTCTAACCATGTCAACCTTTTTGCCAACAAAACACAATTTGCGGGAAGCGCTGCTTTTTTGTTTTAATTTGAAGAAAAGTGCAACTGATGGACATCGATTGCTGTGTGAGGCATATGGTAAACATGCTCTATCAATAAAATCATGTGAGTACTGGTTTCGGCGTTTCAAAAGTGGCGATTTTGACACCAGAGACAAAGAACGCGGAGGGAGGCCAATAAAGTTCGAAGACGCTGAGTTGGAGGCTTTATTGGACGAAGATTCAAGCCAAACTCAAGAGGAGCTCGCTGAAACCTTGGGAGTGACTCAACAAGCAATTTCGAACCGTCTCAAGGTCATGGGTATGGTGCAAAAACAAGGAAATTGGGTTCCATATGAACTCAAGCCAGGAAACATCGAGCGCCATATTTGCACGTGCGAACTACTGCTCAAAAGACAAAATCGGAAGGGTTTTTTTGCATCGAATCGTGACGGGGGACGAAAAGTGGATTCACTACGACAACCCAAAGCGCATAAAATCGTGGGTTAAGGTCATGCATCAACTTCAACGGCCAAACCGAATATTCATGGCAAGAAGCTAATGCTGTGCATCTGGTGGGATCAGCTCCGAGTGATCTACTATGAGCTACTTCAGCCTAACGAAACCATCACTGGAGAACATTACCAACAACAATTGATGCGATTAAGCCGAGCATTGAAGATTAAACGCCCACTATATGCCAAAAGACACGACAAGGTGATCTATCAGCACGACATCGCTCGGCCACATGTTGCAAAAGTTGTCAAGGAGACTTTGGAGGCGCTTCAATGGGATGTCCTACCCCACCCGCTGTATTCTTCAGACTACCACATGTTCCGTTCGATGACACATGGCCTGGCCGAGCAGCACTTCACTTCTTACGAAGAGGCGAAAAATTGGGTCAATGTTTGAATCGCCTCAAAAGACGAGGAATTCTTTCGACACGGAATCCGTATGCTGCCTGAAAGATGGGAAAAAGTCGTAGCTAAAGATGGACAATACTTTGAATGAAATATATTGTACTGATTTCTCTGAATAAAGCTTCGAATTTATAAAAAAATCCCCCAAAACTTATTTGTACTCCTAATAAAAGAACGATCATCCTGTTTCTTCTATAATGAATGTGTATTTAAGTAATTCTCCCCATATACAATACCAAAGTATTGTAAACTACCATCTATATTATATCTCAGGGGAATCACAGTCCTATGGCTGGTGTTCCCCTCAATCAGGCTTCCTACATGCTTTTTAGTCATAGTCCAGTTGTCCATGCCATTTTAAGGGGATTTTCTTGGGAAAAATAATATCTTGGTTTTTCTCTCCATGCCTTTCACATCTTTATGCCATTGACTTAATTCTATGTACCTTTGTACATCTTTGACCCGGGGCTCAAAGACCCAGGTTTTCTCCAAGTGCTTTCTACTTGAATGTAAATAGAATAAAGAGCTTTTTTCCCCCAAATCTAATATTAAGTAGGCTAAAGGGATATGTTATTATTATCTGCAATATGAAGTAATTATAGATTTATAATTGTAGATATAGATAGCGAGGAATGAATGCTTTCTACCAACACAGATCTAGAAGGACATTTAGTCCTTTTTGAAATTTCAACTTATTAATAATGTATATCATCTTCTCATTTGTGTGCTTCAGTTAGTCAGAAAGACAGAAGGGTATTAAGACTATTGTATAATAGAATTTCATAATTTTTCATTTTTCACAAATTTGAATAAAAGAATAACTCCTTTATGGAGACAATTTTTTGCTTTTCTAGTGAATCCGAAATAATATATTTGGCATTCAGATTTGTTTGTTTTAAACAAAATTTCTACAAATTTTGTAGCAATGAATGACCTGACTTAATGGTCTTTTTTTTTTTACGAGGTTCAGCCAGTATAATCAGTTGTTGTTATTTTGTGGTGGAGAGTAGTGACAGTCATGTAGTGCCATCTCCGATACGTCACGGAACACCATTTATTATCTAGACAGTTGTGTGAGGAAACTCTTATTACAGATAAACTTTGATAGTTTATCTACTCCTGTTATTCTTCATTTTACACTATCCTTTAAAAATTCTAGTTATTTTATAAATTTCATTTTATATGTAGATCTTAGGATGGTTGATACCTCTCTCTCAGTTTAAAAATTGTCTCTAGCAAGATTTGTTGAATAGCAGCCACTTGGTGTGTTCCTCCACAGCATGAAGCCCCTAGACATAGAATTCATGAAAAAGCTCCACGACAAGGTCAATATCATCCCTGTCATCGCCAAGGCTGATACTCTCACACCGGAGGAGTGCGCTTCCTTCAAGGAAACAGTAAGTTTGGAGATCCCAGCCCAACTGACTGGTGCTGAGATGAGCTGTGTTCAGATCTTGAACGAGCTAGCAGAAAACCAGATCAAGATCTACGAGTTCCCGGAGAGTCCAGATGAAGATGAGAACAAACATCTCAAGCAGTTAAAGTGAGTGAGCTCCTCCAGTCCCCTCAGTAAGACCATCCAGTGCCTGGCCTGAGCGCCTCTAGTACAGTAGAATATACTCTATGACACCTTGCTACAAAGAATAGTGTCCATTGCCAAAATGACCATTTTTACTAATTAGTATCTCTCCAGTAAGAGGACACTTTGACTCTGCAACTGAATGTTATCCTTTACAGAGAGGAAGTTCTACTGTACTTGTTTATATGGGAACTTAGCTTGCTTGGTGTGGGACCAATCCCAGAAAGAATACCTACATATTTGGAAATCCAACTTTTATTAAAGCTGCTGACAGGAAACTTATTGCTCTGAGACTCATTTGCATACTTGAGTGGGTGTGCAACTTTTACTGAAATTTTATTAAATTTACTTATCTCCCTTTATAAGAAATTTGAACCTCTCAAAATTTAACTAAAGTCTTAAAATATGCTGTCTTTGGCATGTAAACCCAAATAGAGTCAAAGGTTTACTTTTTAATATTATATGTGACTTATATACAGCAGAGAGTGCTATTCATTGTGTGCTATAAAATTAATGAATTACTGAAGTGCACTTCAATTGAATTTTCTAAATGTTCTCTCTACACTTAATTTTATTTTAAACTAAACACAGTTATGCCTAAAGCTAAAGTTATCCTTAATGGAATTAAACCTTGGGTACATTATATGGTATTGCTAATATTAGGAATTATTTTAGGTTCATTATAAGGGAAGGTTTGTTTGTGGTTTTAGCAAGGTTTTCATGTATATATTGTTGCAGGCAATCTGCGATGCACATTTTACTTAGTTCTGGGGGACAATGAAATAGAGTGAGGCAGTTATTACTGAGTAATTTGCAGGTTTACCATGGAATTTGATATACATACTGGTGGTTGCCTTCTTGACCCTGGTAATTGGGTCTGAGTCTATTGGTAATTGCATTTTAAACAATTTTATTGACATCTTGTCAATACATGCAAAAGTGCATAGTATGTACTATTTTAAAAAGATATATATACAAGGGGGGATCAATAAATAAGGTGAATTATCTTATTCTTAAAAATTAAAAAAGCAAAAATAATTTAAACCACAGAATATTAAAATATAACATCGAGAGACTATTTAAGGTGTTCTGTTCTTTTTTCCCCATGCGCGGCGCGAGACTTATAAATAAACTAAAATGGAAGCTCCCTTGAAGGATTGCACCACGCTTGAACAACGTGCAGTTATTTGTTTCTTGAATGCAGAAGGTATTCAAACATCTCAAATATGCCAAAGAATGAAAAATATATATGGTGAGTCTTGTTTGTCTCAAAAAAACATTTATAAATGGGTTAACGAGTTCAAAAATGGACGAATTACACCGATAAGGGAAGCTTAGTAAAGGTGTTCTCTTCCTTCATGATAATGCAAGGCCGCATACATCATGTAAAACTGTATCTACGATCATTAAATTAGGTTTTGAAGTTTTAGAACATCCTGCATATAGTCCAGACCTAGCCCTCTCTGACTATTTCCTTTTTGGACTACTAAAGAAGGAGTTAAAGGGAAAGCGATTTGACTCGGATGAAGATGTTCAGAAAGTGGTGCAAGATTTTTTTCACACGCTTCCTAAGAGTGCCTATAAAGAGGGTATTTACAAGTTGCCAGAACGATGGAGACGATGTATAGAAAGCCAAGGTGATTATTTTGAATAAATCAAGTCCTATTTTTTAATATCGTTCTTATTTTTTTAAATAAATTATAATTCACCTTATTTATTGATCCCACCTTGTATATATACATGCATGATACTGTGATGGGTTAACTCCCATTCCGGGTCAGTTGAGCTTTGAAATAGATGTGAAATTTGAAAATTCCATTGCATTTTAGAGAAAGATGACCTTGCAGTAGAACAAAAAGTGCCTTTAGGAATTAAAAAAAATTATAACTCACACTGGGGGATGTCATTATTTATTTATATTAATTGCATTCATTATTTTAATTATTATTATTTTTAAATATATTTTGTTCAATGAACAGAACGCATAGGTGGATATGCAATCATTTTTACTCTTGTAATGCCACAAAAAAGTAATATCCAATCATTTTTAAGTTATCTCTTTTCTCCTTCTAGAGAATATAGATAATTGGAGTTCTCTACCCGACAAAGAAGGGTTTTATATATATATATATTTTCCTTGTCTATAATATAATAATAATAACTTGCCTGGGATGTATGTTATGAGAAAGGTATATCTGTGAGGTGACATATGTGATGGATGTTTTCAGTCCAAAGTTCCCTTTGCCATTGTCAGCAGTGTCACCATGATTGATGCCAATGGGAAGACCTTCCGGGGGAGGAAATACCCTTGGGGTACGGTGGACGGTAAGTGACTGCTGTTGTTGTTGTAGACATTGGGGGGGCTAGACTGGGTGGGCTGTGTGCAGTGGACAACATTGAGCATTCAGACTTCTCAGCCTTGAAGAACATGCTCATTAGGTGAGGGATCCCTTCAGCCCGGAGTGTGTGGACGGGAGATAACTGGTGTGTGTGGGTAGGACTCACATGCAGGACCTGGTGGACGTCACCAACAACATCCGCTATGAGAACTTCAGGAGCCGCAAGCTTGCTGGCATCAGCACTGATGGCAAGCCAGCTCGGATATCCAATAAGTGAGTAGTAGCCTGGCTCTACTGCCGTAGTAGACCACCTGTCTATATTCACATGATAACCATTTTATACCCATTTGAGTAACCAGCTTAAATTTATGTCATTTAAAATATTTTTTTTTCCAAGAATATATATTTTTTAAAGTTTAAATGAGGTTTCTAGCAACTTTAGCATATGGCCTCCAAATCCTAACTTTTTCTGTTGCAGTTGCCAATGTTGTCTGACAGGTAAAAGAGAGGGCCACATTTGGAAGAATTAAAACTAGAAATGTGCTGTGGTGGTGTTATAATGACATACAGTTAAGCCTGTCTATAGCGCCTCCCTCTCTATTGCGCCAGATTTTAAATACGTAGTACGATGCGATTTACATTAAAAGTAACCTGTCTATAGCACCCTATTTTAGTGAGTCCCAAGAGGGGACGTTATAGACAGGTTTAACTGTATATAAAAAATAGTCTTCTTCTTCTTTCTTATCTCCACTCAATCATATTAGGGTGTCAGGCTTGTAAAGTTTGAGATTTGACAACCATCATGATTGGGTGAAGTAGAATGCGTCTGCCTTTGTCATTAAGACTGGGAGCACTACTCAGTGGCAGGCCGACTTAGCTCCAAAAGAAATGGCCGCCTCTGACAATGAGGAACAGACGCCATGTGCAGCCGCTCCTAACATGGAGTACAGACACTGCTCATCCTGTATTCCTGGATTAGGAGCCCTTACAGGGTACTATCAGCCGGGCCAGCTGAGCCCAGGTATTTTAGTGAGCTTGTTACTGCTCCCCCTCCTCCTTTTTCATCCGGGCTTGGGACCAGCACAAAGGCGGTGTTTAAAAAAAAAAATAAAAATAGTACAAAAGGGAAATTGTACTGGGAGCAGGTGATCTCCTGATCTTGCCACTAAAAGTTGCTGATGGCTTGTGTCATATGTTGGAATAAAGTTACAGCTTGCACCACGCTGATGAGGTACAACATCCTGAAACACGTGGTTAGCCTTTCTTGATTAATCAAGTAATGGTATTTGGTGGCAAACTCTGCTTAAAAAATAAATAAATAAAAAGGTAACAAAAGAAACATTTGGCTCTGAGTACACCACACAGGGTGGTGATATTGGTTGCTACCAGGTGGTGAATGAATATAAGGCCTCTCATATTTCTCCCTTAGTGTGATGCCAAAATAAATGACTTCCATCATCTTACCTTTCTTTGGTAAACCTTTTACTTCTTTTTCTCTCTCACCATGTGCTCTACTCTCTTTTACTCTCTTTTATATATTTTAGGATTTTCAATGAAAGTCCCCAGAATTCAATAATATCCTCCCTCTTTTTTTTTTTTTTAATAAAAGCTTTTTAGCATAGCTTTTAAAAATGTTTTTTTCTACAGTTATTGCTGCAAACGAAGGAAACTATTTGGGAGGGCCTAGTAGTTTAATGACCTACAGAAATCACATGAGAGGACAATCTTGCTTGAGGTCACCTCTCTACAAAGGACAGTTGTCATCAACTAAAATTAAAAAATCTCTGGAAAAGAGGACACCATCCCCTAAAGGAAACTTTGTCTCTGCAACTATGTGTCCTTTAAATGGAAGTTCTACTGTATAAGACAGTTTTCTTGTCTTCTGTATATATATAGTGAGTGAATTAGGGAAATGTATAAAGTTATTTTTATATAAAAAGAAGCACCTTCATGAAGTTTTAAGATTTCATCAAGGAATAATGAGCTATGTTCTTTTTAATTAGTTAAAGCCTTGTCATGTTTTTCTCTCTCTTCTGACTATATTGTCAAGAGCTGTTTGAAGGATGTGTTGTATACAGAAAGTTAAAAAACCATTGGTGAGACCTAACAATGTGAACAAAGAGACCTCAGGGTGTTCCATTGGATTAAAGAACAGATCTCTTTAGTGGTGTAGGTTTTACTGTCTCTCTCATCTCTCTACCCTCTTTGCCTCTATGTCTGTCTGACTATCTTGCTGTACCTGTCACTGACACTGGTCTCTCTTGTTAGCTTTTGTCCCCAAAGGATCCTAAACACCTTTATGGTGTTCTGGTGAGTACTGGTAGGACTGCTGCTGCATGGTGTAGTGCATGCTGTCTGCATGCCCAGCGTTGCGCAACGCTGGGGGACTGACAGGGGTGGGGTGGGCGCAGGAACCCTCTGGCCCAGATGGAGGAGGAGAAGAAGGAGCATGACGCCAAGATCAAGAAGATGGAACAGGAGATGGAGCAGGTGTTTGAGCTCAAGGTCAGGGAGAAGATGCAGAAACTGAAGGACTCTGAAGCTGACGTAAGTATCTACAGTGCATATACAGTTGGTTCTGCATGAATTATTCAGCCATTGCCTTGATGATCTACTCAATTCTAATAGGAACACAACTCCAGCGGAGAGAAAGAGATAGAAGTAACTAGTAAGTAGAAGTAAGTGGCAGCCTGTATTTTTACTTTGACATGTGTAGAATTCGGTAAGCTTACAGGAGTTCAATTTTTTTTTACCCACCTTGTTCTGGGATTCTGTGTAATAAGTATTTTTCTAAGTGCATCTAAATTTTTCCTTCCTTTATTTTTCTTCTTCATAGAAAGCTGGCAGAAGTTTTGAAATGTTCCTTGTAAATCTCATGTTCCTCTAGTTATGACCTCACAAATATCTATTCACCCATCATCAAGAGCTCCACTGTTGCTCCCATAGGATTTCACTTCTACATACCATTTCCTTTCTTAAACATTTCTAATTATTTCAAATCAGGTTTCATGATTTTTTAATAGTACAGTTGCGGAACTGTGTTAGGATTTAGTAGCTGTGTGGGTTACCATTCAAATTGATCTCACTCACCTGTGTCGGGGTGCAGCTCCAGCGCCGCCATGAACAGATGAAGAAGAGCCTGGAGCACCAGAGACATGAGCTGGAGGAGAAGAGAAGAGCTTTTGAGAAGGAGAAGATGACATTTGAGACCCAGCACAAGGATGTGGAGGAGAGCTTCAAGCGAATGACGATGGATGCCAACTCCAAGGAGTAAGTAGCCAGCTGCCCGCAGTGTTTTTGGTTTGCCCGCGCTTCGTGTCGTCACAGGCCTAATTTGTAGTTTCCTCTGTCCTAGTAACTCCACCTCGAGCCTTTTCAGGAGAGCAGTGACCATAGGGTGAGTCTCCTCAGTTCCACACAGGGCTTCATCATCAGCCATTCTGTTCCAACTTGGTGTTGAACCCTCCTTTTCTCACCTCCCTCTCCTTCTACACAATTTTCCTCCTGGATCTGACTAATCCACCCTCTCACCTTCCTCAGTGGAACAACACTTTCCTAGTGACACCAGGAATGATGGGTTGCTATTGAAGAGATGAATAAATTAAGGAAAAAAGGCATTTTCCTGATTATGCAACTGAACTTGGCTGATGGCTTGCACATCTTTTTGAATGAATTTCAACTAATAACAATTGAGGTTTTTCTTAAATTCTAAAATGTTTTTATAGATAGGTTGAGAAACCAGTGTGGAATGAATCAAGAGATGTAGGTACATATAAAGTGTAGGAGACCTTCCAATAGCTAGTGGGATCTAGCATTGATTTGCGCTTAGATGAGTGGTTGAGGCATGAACAATAGGAGTTGTAGTTTCTATCTTGAAGCCTAAGGTTAATTATCTCTCGAAACTATGAGTGTTGAAGAAACATTTTGACATTTTCTCTACTTTTTTTTTTCAAGGATTTCATTGTGGATAGTTTTTCAAGGATTTCATTGTGGATAGTTTTTCAAGGATTTCATTGTGGATAGTTTTTCATTGTATGCTCAAAAATGTCAATGAGCTATATTAAAAGACAATGCCTTCCTCTTTCCATACCTTTTGAAGTTTTATTTGAGTTTCTGTCCAAGTTGCACTCAGTGTTGTCTATCCATGTGTGAAGTCTTGAGGTAATTTTGATGAGTTCCAATTGTGTGGTTGTGGGCTTCACATTCTGTTCCATCCAGCACTTATTGTATTTTGGCCTTCCAGGTTTGTAATCAGTATAGCACTGCAGTAAATTATGTATTTAGCCAGCAGTGTGTTTCTCTCTTTTGTAAGGAATTATTTCATCAAACCATGCTCTAGTGAATGTCACCATGTAAAAGAAAATAAGTTTTAAAAACTGAATGTATTATCCCACCCAGCCTCACCAGATGTTGCTTGCCTTCTGTAGACGGTTCCCGACCTCAGCCTAGCTAGATGTTGCTTGCCTTCTGTAGATGGTTCCCGACCTCAGCCTCGCTAGAGATGCTGCTTACCTTCTGTAGACGGTTCCCGACCTCAGCCTCGCTAGATGTTGCTTGCCTTCTGTAGACGGTTCCCGACCTCAGCCTCGCTAGATGTTGCTTGCCTTCTGTAGACGGTTCCCGACCTCAGCCTAGCTAGATGTTGCTTGCCTTCTGTAGACGGTTCCCGACCTCAGCCTCGCTAGATGTTGCTTACCTTCTGTAGACGGTTCCCAACCTCAGCCTAGCTAGATGTTGCTTGCCTTCTGTAGACGGTTCCCGACCTCAGCCTAGCTAGATGTTGTTTGCCTTCTGTAGACGGTTCGCGACCTCAGCCTCGCTAGATGTTGCTTACCTTCTGTAGACGGTTCCCGACCTCAGCCTAGCTAGATGTTGCTTACCTTCTGTAGACGGTTTCCCGACCTCAGCCTAGCTAGATGTTGCTTACCTTCTGTAGACGGTTCCCGACCTCAGCCTAGCTAGATGTTGCTTACCTTCTGTAGACGGTTCCCGACCTCAGCCTAGCTAGATGTTGCTTACCTTCTGTAGACGGTTCCCGACCTCAGCCTAGCTAGATGTTGCTTACCTTCTGTAGACGGTTCCCGACCTCAGCCTAGCTAGATGTTGCTTACCTTCTGTAGACGGTTCCCGACCTCAGCCTAGCTAGATGTTGCTTACCTTCTGCAGACGATTCCCGACCTCAGCCTCGCTAGATGTTACTTGGCTTGTGTAGATAGTTCCAGACCTCAGGCTTGCTAGATGTTGCTTGCCTTGTGTAGACGGTTCCAGACCTCAGCCTCGCTAGATGTTGCTTGCCTTGGTAGATGGTTCCCGACCTCAGCCTTGCTAGATGTTGCTTACCTTCTGTAGACGGTTCCAGACCTCAGCCTCGCTAGATGTTGCTTGCCTTTGGTAGATGGTTCCCGATCTCAGCCTTGCTAGATGTTGCTTGCATCTTTGTATACATTCCAGACACAACTTATCTAGAATAGAATAATTCCAGCCTCTAGCTAGAGCTTGCCTTCTGTAGCCACCATGCCCTGACCTCAGCCTTCTGTCCTACTCTAGCCTCAAGTACTAGCTTCCCTTCCCTCTCCCACCCCCCACTGTAAGTCACCTCCTCCTCCTCCGCAGCTGCTCCTGCCCCATGGCAAATTTCCAGTAATAAAACATCTTCTCACCTTTGTGTTCTGTAGCTTCACTACCACCTCAGTGTTCCTGTGTTTGTGCCTTGTGGTGTTCCAATCCCCCTCCCTCCAGTGTGGAGTCTGACCTGTGGTTGGTTGGTCCCAGGTCGACAGAAAAAGAGAAGAAGAAAGAAAAGAAAAAAGGATTGTTTTTAAATTTAGTGTCAGCCAGCCAACCCCCTTCCCCTCACAACATAACTTAGCACAAGTGGAGTCTTCCATGACCTCTCTTTGTTTGGTTGGTTCAAGTCCCAGAGTGGCTCAGATCCCTCCAGTATTGTTCCTACCCTGGTGCTCAACACCCCCTTGAGAACAAATCCCTGAGCCAAACTCACAGAATTATTTTATCATCATACTTTTTTTATTTAGCTGTTTTTTTTTTCCCATTATACCTTCTTTTTATAATTTATTTTTCCCCCTCTCTTACTTCCATATGTGGAATTTATTTTGAAAAAATTAAACACAAGAAAATAATACATTTATTATTTGTAACATTAAGAAAATATATTTATATATAATCATGCTTCTTTTTTTTTTTTTTAATAATAATGTGTAGTAACACAATAAAATATATATTTTTTTACTAATTAAATTTTTTTAAGTGAATTTTTTTTTTGTATGAGATGAATTTTTTCTTTAATGTTTTCAAGTTAAAAGGCATTTAAATTTCTTGTTTGTATTGAAATTTCTCATTTTTTTGTCTTCTAAAGTTAGTAAAGTAGAAATAGTTTCTGTGAGCTATATATATCCGAATCAATTTGTTTTTTGTTTTTTTTTCTGAGAAAATTTTATCTCTTTCTATTAAAACTGGAACAAATTTTTGGAGAAGCAAAGTTTTTTTATAGGAATTTAGCCGAAACATTTTCTCCAATGGGGGTACTAGGGTAAAAGTGCCATCGCACCACCACTTTGTATAAAGTTTTTGTACCATACAAATTCTATTAAATATTTTTTATCTTTTTTTTTAATCTCTCTCTCTTTCTCATTTAAAAAAAAATGTTTTTTGTACTTTTTCTGTAAAACTTTTTTTTTACAATATTTTGTTCTCTTTTTTTGAAATTTTTGCTATCTTTTTTTCTCTTTTTTCTTTTTTCAGTGATTCAATCTCTCTGAGCACCACCACCACCATGATCATCATCACTCCCTGCTATTCCCTCTCTTGTCAACTTTATCTCCTCTTCCTAATTCTTTGTTTTTTTACTTTTTTAGAATACTATTATCTTCTACTATACAACTCTCTCTGATAAAAAAAAAGTTTTTTGACTGAATGACTGACCACAGGAGCGATATTTGCTGTCTAGTCTTTTTTTGGTACTCCTTGTATTAAATATCTTTATTTGATATAAATGGTATTGTCTGTTTTTTTTCTTCTTGGACCTTCATATATTGTACAGAGATATATGGGTTGGGAGATTATGACTGTTGTTTTACACTGGTGTGGGAATTCAAGCAAACAAAAATGGAATACTATAAGACACAATTTGGATTATAGATTTAAAAAATACAAGCTAATACGACCCAATTGTATTTAGTCTTATTACCTTGTGTTTAAAAATGGAATACATTTTTTCATTTTCAAAAATCACATTTTAACTTACATTACATGCACTAAACAGGACTTTTGGAAGAGGCTGCTGCTTATCATAAAACAGCTCGAGGAGCATGAACTCATGTGGAATTCATGTAATCTTTACACAAGGGGATAAGAAACCAACAACAAAATTATCAAAAATCACATTTTGGCTTACTTTTTTTTTTTTCTTATCCCTAGTACACGTGGTACAGGCCATGGCTTACATTAGATGTACTAAACAGGACTTTTGGGAGAGGCCGCTGGTAAAAAAAGCTCAAGGAGCATGGACTTATGGAATTCATGTAATCTTTACACATTATCAAAAATCTCTCTTTGGGGTAGGTAGACATGCCATGAGCTGATTGGGATTGATGGCAAACTATTTAAATATTTATGGCAAATATTATATATATATAGTTATAAAAAGCGCTAAAACGTGAGGTGAAAGGTTTCTTTTAATAGTTGGCTGATGTTTTAAAATACACATACAATTAAATCTCTCTGTAAAGGATACCTGTTGCAGAGACAAACTTTTAGTGAGAGGTGTCTTCTTACTGGAGAGTGAATAAATAGTAAACATGATGAAAATAGTCCTTTGTAGAAAGGTGACCTTCACAGCGGGACCTTGAAAGTTCTACTGTTTAGGTATCGCACTAATTTAGGGAAAAATATACACTCTTTGACAAAACTAAAAGAAATTGTACCTTTGAGCATGTACAAGGTGTGTTTAATAAATAATGAGACCGGTCAAAACAATGAAAAAATGAAATGATAATTTTTTAAAAAGTCTTTTAAAAAAATAGAAAGCTTCAGCTACACTGCGGTATATCATATCACGTGATTGCGCGTACAGTCGATAAATTGTAAGCTTGTAAAAAGAACGCCTTGCATAACAACTTCTAATTTGTAATGGATAGAAAATTCGAACAACGGATTTGTATTAAATTTTGCTACAAAATTGGGAAATTGGCTTCAGAAACTTTAGATTTGTTGAAATTGGCATTTTGAAATGAAAATGTAAATAAGCCCACCACATTTAGATGGTTTTCACAATTTAAAAATGGAATGGAATCTGTGAAAGATGAGAAGCGTGTTGGACGTCCAATTCTGCACAGGAACCCTGAAAAGGTGAGCCAAATTTCAAATTTGATAAAAGAAAATCCACAAATAGGGTTACGGGAGATTGAGGAAGAAACAGGGATATCAAAATCCTTAGTTGGATCGATAATTAAAGAAGACACCTTCATAATTTGTCCCTAAAATGCTCACAATTTAACAAAAGGAGAATCACGTTGAAGTTGCCAAAAAAAATGCTTGAAATGGTGGAAGAAAACCCTAATTGGAAGGAAAAAGTAATAACTGGAGACGAGACATGGGTTTACGGGTATTACCCGGAAACAAAACACTAATCCACGGAGTGGAAAGGAAAAGATGAACCAAGAACGAAGAAATCCCGAATTTGCAAGTAAAAAAAAAAGTCTTATTGGTCACGTTCTTTGACATAAAGGGAATTGTGCATTATGAATATCTAGAGGAGGGTCAAACAATCAATAAGAAGTCTTATTTAAACATTATGAGACGTGTACGTGAATCAATTCTCTGAAAAGAAGTGAAATGTGGAGTCCCAAAAATTGGATTATCCATCATGATAATGCACCACCACACACCGCTACATCTGTACTGACTTATTTGGCTAGACACGGCATACAAATACTACAACACACAACCTCCCTATTCCCCAGACCTAGCTCCAAATGATTTTTTTCTCTTTCCAAAACTCAAAATGGCTCTAAAAGGAAGGAGATTTGACACTAGAGAGTCCATCATAGCAGATTCGAAAAAAGTCTTGAAGAACATCCCGAAAGATGCCTTTTCTAATGTTTTAAATCATGGGAGAAGAGATGGAAATTATGTATAGATGCGGGAGGGGACTATTTTGAAAAAAATACTAATAAATTTTTTTTTTAATCATTATTTTTTTTCTTTATTTTTGACCAGTCTCATTATTTATTGGACACACCTTGTATATCGGGATTCAAACAATAATTCTGAAAGATATTTGATACAGTGACCTTCATTGAAGACACACAAGATAGCTAAGTCTGAGCAAAATTGCCTCTGTCTACTTAAAAAAAATAGACGATTGGCGATATCAAATGTT
Organism: Cordylochernes scorpioides; assembly: GCA_030710605.1. NCBI lineage: Eukaryota > Metazoa > Arthropoda > Arachnida > Pseudoscorpiones > Chernetidae > Cordylochernes > Cordylochernes scorpioides. Next base: position 44,909,203 of record CP092867.1, read on the forward strand.
TTGTCCATGAGTATACTTTATCATTAAAAAATTCTCTGGTCAGATTAGCAATTTTCCTATGACTTCCATTCCTGGTATATTTGGGCATATGGCCAGCTGAGTGGGGTAGATATTCTCTGCAGAATTATCTTTATTATTTTACTGAGGGTTGTTCCAATTTTTTGAGGTGTGAATACCACATCTCTCGTTACCATCACTGATACACATGGCTAACCATCATTGAATGCTATTTCACCCTCAAGTTTATCTCTTTCAAGAGCCCCATCTGCCCTTTTATTTTTTTGTCCTAGGTGAACTGTCAATTTCACAGAAGGTAGCTGACTAAATTTCGTTTACCAAATTATTCGGGAATGGCATTACGCCTCTCTGAAAGCATCTGCCATACTCTGCAATTAACTCTAATGTGCCCTGGTTTACCACAGTTCCAGCAGATCGTTTTGTCATTGAACCTGTAGGTGCGCTGGGGCTGATTCCCCAAATTGTGTGCCAGTTTTCATTTTTTCAAATGTCTCTGAGGCAGAAAAATGGCTCCTTTAATGTTCTCATATTCCTGAGATTCATCGGCCTTCATGAGGTGCACTACCTACTGATAGCCCCTTGTTGCATCACAGGCTGCCTCGAACTTCAGTGCGTTGAGTGCCTTGGCATCAGAAATACGCACTGACTTTTGACACTCAAGGTTCTCGATGGCATTCATGAAATTTTGATGTGCCAGCAGATCTTGAACATGGGGGTGGCAATCAGAGAAGGCTAGCCTTTTTACAACTGCACGTTTTACCACACTTCTGGCGGCAGTTCTTTAGTTTAATGGCATGGTAAGGCTGAGAATTGTCATCTCCAAAGTGCAAAGTCAGAGCATGGACTAAATATTCATAGTCCTATTTTTGTTCTAGTGGTACTGGGGGGGACTGGAGAACCTCCATTGCAAAGGCCACTACTTTGAACTGAGTCTTAGAACAGCTCAAGAAGAATGTCAATCAAAGGAAAGTTTATTTTAGGAAAGAATTACTTAAAAGCTTACTATAATTCAACCAATTTATCAAATATCTCAATTAGTCTAATTAATTAACTGGCTATAATTTGACACCCCCTTAATGTTGCGACAAATTGGTAATCATCTTAACCAAATATATAATGAAACATCAACTGAAAACTCAATCCTTTAGGGTGTTGAATTAAAGAAGTTGGACTATAGAGATCTGATAAATAATATTTTACAACTTCCAAGTTTTGTGTATGTTATCATAACCTCCCCTTACCTTCTAAGTTTTTCTTCAATATTGTTTGAAAGTCTGATCTATATTGTTATATATCTACCGGAATATATTGCAATACAATCCTAATAAACATCATTTTTTTTTGGAATAAAATTGAATATTGTGCAAAGCAACAACTGCCTTCAGTTTTATCCCTATATGATCAGAGATTTAGTGAAATATTCTAAAGTCTATCACGTTGATGAGGTATCATTGATGAGGTAATTTATAACTTCTTCAACAGTGTGGACCTTGCTAGTAAAATGACTGAACAATAAGGTTTAAATGTAGAGCAGCTACCCCAAAACTTTCAAAATAAATAACCTCCCTTCAACTTGAAAGAAGGTTTGAACTCATGGAATTCGTGTAATTTTTACACAGGGGAATAAGAAACAATAGAAGAATGTACCTATATGCAAAATAATTTACTGATGGTGTACAAAGAAATATCAAATATAAACTAAACTTTCTGCAATATCTATTGTGTTGTAATTTCAGAAACCAAGCCTGAAGGTTCAAGAGACCCTTATCATTTATATCCTCAGGTCACATAGACTCCTAAGATGATTACACGGGCGGTGTTGACCTGAGTGATGTACTGCTATATGGATGTGAGAGAAGGCCAGTAAACATCGTAGAAATTTGGTGATGAACATATTACACAGAGCTCTCCTGAATTACATCCAATGCAACCAACATTGGCCTCTGTATGGAGGAGGACTTTCCAACAAAGTCCACAGACAAAACCTCCTTATCATTATAATTATATTAATCGTTCTGATCCATAATTAAAGGGAGAGGTTCCCCTCTAGGGACGTGAATATCTTCCTCCCTCAACTTTATATTATATTTTACTATGTTGAGGAATATAGCGAAATCCTTCATTAGAATATAACTGATAATAGAACTATTTTGGATTTGATTGAAGGTTTATTTAGAGCAAAATGCGATGTTTCGAGAGACTGGTCATTCAAGCAATTCACGAGTCTTGTGCACACCTCAGTATAGCTGCAGAAGACCCGGCACCAGAAAAACCCGCCAACTTCTGCAGCGACATGCGCACATGACACGTGAATTGATAAGAAGGAAACGACTAGTCTCTCGGAATATCGCGTTTTATTTTTATTTAGATAAACTTTTTATTTAAAGTCCTAAATATAGTTTTTTTAATATATATTTAACTATAGGAACACTGTTTAGTAAACCTTTAATGTATAAAACGATAAGAATGATTAAGGAGAAAAGATTTTTTATTCAAATGAACTTGTGACAAGCTTTCGGGCAGTCACGCCCTTCAACAGGTAATTAAAATAAAAGGAACAATTGACTATAAAATAGAAAACATACTGAGCTTTAAACAAAGATGATACAACTGCAGCCTGGCCACGAGAAAACGTGAACTCGTGAAAGTAATGTGAGGTTTAGGGGGCAAGGGTTTATCTGGTTTTTAAGTTAATACATGTCATGATATTGTTTAGGTAAATCTATAGAGATATATATTAATGTATAGAGAAAATTACTTATAAAACAACCAAGACTTCATAAAACGTCTTCCCCATTGTACTACAGGAACTATGTGAACACTGAAAAATATATACATTCCAATGTTAAAGTATGTATGTAATTGGTTATAAAACAACCAAGATTTCACAACACCATATTTATTTTTCACAACACGAACGACGAATATATACATATATAAATAAATAAATGAAGAAAGAAAGAAAAGTTCGGGAGGGAGCTCCGAGGTCTTCACGGCCACGGGGGACGGTGGCAGGCGGCCCTCATCCGGCGGCGACGGCGCTGCAGGTACCAGACTACCAGCAGGTAGCAGATGGCGGCCATCTCGAGCAGGGTCAGCTCGAAGCTGCCCAGGACAGCGGGGACGCGGGGTCCTCCGACGTGGGGGACGTCTTGGTGGCGAACGGCAGTTCGCGGCAGGGGCATGGAGGCAGCGCTCGCAAGGAGCAGCAGGAGGGTGATGATCATCATGGCCATGATATCGTTAGCACTTGTTAGCTCTTTGATTGCTACAATGGAAGTGAATCAGTCTTAGATAGCTGACTTTACATCCATTGTTCTACCATGGTGCTATCTAAATAGGTTGGAATAGCTTACAAAGTCATAAGATGATATTTTCCAGCTGTACTAATGATCAAGTTTTGGTTCATATATTTTTTAATAACTTCAAATATTGGTATATATAAGTAAAAAAAAATGATTTTAGGAAATACAAATAGTCTTTTGTGGCTCCATCTTAGATTACACAACACACAGCATTCAGAGAGATGTTTCGTTACAATTTTGTAATTGAAATTTTCTGATTTAAAAAAAAAAATCGACTTCTACTCAAATACGAGCAAGCATACGTTTCATTAGAAAAATACAACAATTTGATCTAAATGTATGATCTGAAAGGCATATATTAAAAAAATGCCATCTTCGACATTTTTTTAATTAGTGACGATGATTGCATTTTACTTTTTTTTTCCTACGCTTGCTTATCCTAATTCAGTAACTCCCAAATTGGGGCGGTATCACCCTCCAGGGGGCGCAGCATATGTTTAAAATATAAAATTAGTTAAATTTTATTCTAATTATTTTAAATATTTATACATGTTAGGAAATATCCTAACAATTTTTTTTTATAGTTCAAGTTTCATACACAGCTGACTTCATTAATAATACTGCATGCTGAATCCCTTGATCTATGTCACAAGATTGTTTAAAAAAAAAAAGCCTACTTACGCGAATAAATTAGATGTTCATCACTGTACACATAATGTATATATTGTTGGAGATTATATGGTAGTTTAAGAGATTATTCAATAAACAAGAGAATGAGGCACCTAAACAGCGAGTTAAAAGCGAACATGTTACGTCGAACCCAAATGCTGTTTGTGTTCTTTGTCTGATCAGAATTGCACAAAGATAGCACACGCGAGTACATAAGGAATATAGCAAAAGTTAGCGCTTTATTACACGTAGTACTAAAAAGATGGGTACAGTAAGTGTCCTTCAACTTCCCTGTTAGAATGACTCTTTGCACCGTGGATATCTTGTGTCCCGGTCCACACTGTACTGCCTGGGCTACACCGCCTTGTAGGCCGCTCCGACGCCGGGTTCTCCTGGCACCATCTTGCAGGGTCATCCACACTCATGAAGACAACTTGCAGCTTCTTCCCACGACGCAGATGTCACCCACTTCCCACAGGTGAATCCATCTGGGCGCACTATCTCGCCTTCAGGCCAACCACTCTAGCTGACTGCCCATCCACCCCCTGGAATCTGTCAATCGTCACTTTTTTTGGGGCCCGCTGCACACTTCCTTCTTTGCTGGTTTACTCGCATCTTTTGGATCTCTTCTTGAGGTCTTCACCGCCGTTCTACAGGAATGTAGCTGGCTGCACCTTTTTCTGCCCTGTCTTCAATTTCTGTTCGTCCCCGAACATTTCATGTCTCGTTCATACCATTGGAGGCCCTTTAATTTCCTTGATGCCTCTGGTAACATAAGGCCTGCAGTAGTTCTAAAGCCCAACGTCAGGACAAGGATCACACTTTGTTTGCGCAATCACTTCCCAACTTTCCTTCTACTTTCCAGCACTTGGCTGTGAACTCCTTTAACCTGCTGGAGGTGTCGTACCCCGTGGTAGTGTCAACGTCGGTAGAACTCTTTCTGGAGGGTGGCTGTTGGATCTGCACGTTGTCGGTGAAGGAAAAAAGATGATGGGTTCACATTCATGGCACATATTTTCAGCTTGAATTGCAGACGACAACGCAGACACATTGCGTGCGAATTCGTTTTCACAGACATTGTCGTCGGACTTCCAAAGAGCGTCCAATGCTCTTTCCCCGTTCAGCTAGGTCGCTGGTCCAATTTAGGGGTGAGCCTAGGAGGTGACGGTATTCCTGGCGGTGATGGTGCAGCCCAGGACGGTCAGCGACTCAGACGTCCAAATGATTCCCAGAGGAGAATCCGTCCGGTGCTTCAAAGAACCGCACCAGAGCCCGCAGCTCTTTTCGAAGTTGACAGCCACCCCGGAGTCCATGCGGAATTATTCGAAGATCAGGGGCACGAGCTTAAACTGAGCGTCGTCCCTGATGAAGAGTACGATGTCATCCGCATAGCCGACCACGCTACCGAGCCCCAAGATCTTCTAGAGACGGCACAGCAGAGGCCCTCCACCGATGCCGAAGAGCGTGGCGCTGAGACGACAGCCCTGCCTCACCCTGTTGAGAAGCGGGAAGGCTTTGGTGTATACATCTCAGACCCGGATGGAGGTGCCTGCTTCCCCTTAGAGGACAGCAAGCAATCCACCCGAGGAATGTAGTTGGTAGGCCCAGTTTCTCCATCAGGAGAGAGAGAGAGAGAGATCTGGCTATTTAATGAGCAGAGATCAGATACTGGCTTGTGGACATTTCTGTGATTTTGTTGGCTTAAGGAGAGTTTCCGCAGCCTGGGTACTTCAGCGATAATGTCCACAATATGTTGTAAATCTACCCTATTTATACTCTCTATATAGGTTTAAATGATCATTTCCCTGTGCGTGACGTTCTTCCGCAGAGACTGCAAGAATACCTCTTAGTTTCTAGGCTTAAGCCTCCGTATTCTTTCCATTTTCTGATTCAATTTAAAGTCGTGGCTCTATCGAACATTCAAAGATGAAACAGAGGTATATCAGGTTGGAAAAGACAATCTACCTAGCACAACAATTTTCTCTTTTGCAAAGTTTTTACTATCTCTTCGAAGATTTAAAACTATATATCACTCTAAATACTAAGATTTTCCTCTATTATACACGCCCCCATTTTTATTTTTATATTATTACAAATGCTAGTGTTACTAATCTTATCGTGGTGAATTGCAGACATCCTAAATATTTCACCATAATTTGTGTAATACATTTTCTTTATTATATTATAAAAAAATCAAGATGAGAAGCTTTCGAGTATTGAAAACTCTTCTACACAAGAAAGAATAGTAAATAAAATTTACATTAAACCAAATTGAAGACAACTCTCAGATTTATAAAATTAATGTATTAAAATGTAAACATTTTTAGATATAGAGAGAGAAACGAGTTAATTACCTCGTATTTGAGGCAACAAAAGAATCATCTAATTTACATACATCGTTCTAACCAGATTCAACTTGTGCAAAACAGACGACAAATAAAAATATATAAATTAATGGTAGAGGGTAAGTTCCTATTTTTTACAAGCATTCACACTCTCAAAGAATAATCATTTTCTTGCTTCAATCCTCCCCTGTGTGGAAGCTTCTTTTATGAAAGTCCTATTGAGCCTATGCACTTTCTGAGTTTATCTTTTGGAAGATTCTTTGTTTAAAATATCAGCTTCCATTTTCTCACTCCGGACCTATTCCAAGTTTATTGCTCCACTTTGTACTTCCTCTTTTACAGAAAAATATTTTCGGTTTATGTGCTTTGTCCTTGAAGTTATTTGTTCGGACTGGATCCAATTTATGGCAGATTGGCTATCAGTTTTCAAAATTATCGGAAAATTAATATCTCGGGACAATTCCTCTATTAGTCCTTTAGCCCATTTTACTTCACAGATTCCTTCGCATATGGAAATCAGCTCTGCCTCGCATGTTGATAAAAGCCACTAAATTTTGCTTTTTACTTCGCCAGTTGATAAGGATATTTCCAAGTTTTTAATTTTGTATCCTGAATAAGACTTTGCGTCCTTTGTTGAGCACCAGCTCGCGTCTGTACTAACGCCAATATTATTTTTTGTTGGCCTATATCTTGATATTTTATCTCTGGTTCCCTTCAGATACCTATATATTATTTTGACTTCCATCAAAATAACTTCTCTTACATCGTTATTATATTGCGATAAATTGCTCACATTGTAGGATATATCTGGACGAGTTCCCGTTGTCATATTCATGAGTGACCCGATCATCTCTTGACACATGTCTTGTCTACTGGCTTGAAGTCTTTATACTCATCAAAGTTCTTATCTCGATCTCATGGAGTTTGTACGATGTTGCATTCCTCGAGTCCAAATCGTCTTAAAATCTTATTAATGTAATGGGATTGTGATAAATCGTAACCATGTTCTGTTCTCCTTTTTTTCTAAACTTATGAATGGTTCGTTTTATTATTTTTCCTTTAAAACAACAAATTTTCCTATTTCTAATGCTAAATTATCATTGAATGCCTGGTCTGTTCCGGCTATTAGGAGATCATCAACATATAAACCCAAAATTCCAAATTCTCTTCCCCTCTGTAAAGTATACATACATGGGTCGTATCTAGATCTTATCATTCTTAATTGTTCTAAAATTTCGTCGATTCTTTTATTCCAACAGCGTCCAGATTGTGGAAGACCATATATGCTTTTTTAACAGCTTGAAAACTTTGTCTTCATCCTTTTTAACAAATCCTTCTGGTTGCTTCATAAAAATAGTTTCCTCCAACTCCCGTTAAGGTATGCCGTTTTTATATCATACGATTTTATGGTCAAATTTAACTGTGCCGCTAAGGCAAACAATTATGCGAAGACTTTCCTTTCTGATCACTGGTGAAAAGGATTCTTCATAGTCAATGCCGTATTTTTGGTTACTGCCCAATGGCGGACTAATCTCGCTTTTCTTTTAGGATCGCCCATACCTGATTTTCCCTTCATGCTGTAAACCCATTTTTTTGCTATTTATTATCTTCGCATTCTCTTCTCTAGGAACTAAAGTCCATACTTCATGTTCGTTAATAGATTCTAATTCTTTCTTCATCGCACCAATCCATTCATTCCTATTTTGGCATTTCATGGCCTCCTCATAATTTTCTGTAACATATTCTTCTACTTCTAATATCATGTTCACCATTTTCATTTCTTTTTATCCTTTGTGAACGCCTAACTCACTTGTTCTTGCAACTTAATTTCATTTTCCCTGATTTTTTCTCTATATATTTCTTCCAAAACATTTTGGGTATCTCCTTTCTTGCGACCTGGGTTTACATTTCCTTCTTTGAGAGATAGGTTCTTCTTGTCTAGAATCCGTAGAATTGTCTACATTTGATGTCCCTGGTCTAATATCTAGAACATCGCTTTCTTTATTAATTGGCTTTTCAAATTATTTTAAGGTTATAATTTCACCAATATTTTCTTTATTTTCATTTCTGTATGATAACTCGTTATAATTCGCTGTCTTTTCGGAGATTATTTGCTTAATGAATTCCTTTCTTATTTTATATAAATTTCACTGATCTTATTTTTTCTCTATTTTCCCAGTAAAGATGTAATAAATTCGGTAAGCCTTTCTACTTAAGGAATAACCTATAAAGATGCCCTTTTGACTTTTAGGCGAAAATTTGTTTCTACGTCTTTTATTAGTGGGCCAATACACTAAACAGCTGAATATTCTTAAATGCCTAATAGGAGGCTTCCACCCTTTCCATTTTTTACATTGGCGTAGCATGTCTGAGCGACTTATGCAGAGTACATATTTCTAACATCAGCCGCCCTAACTACAGCCTCTGCCCAGAAAGGGATAGGTAACCTTGAGTCGATCAATAGTGTTCGCGCTGTTTCCACTAGAGTTCGGTTTATTCTCTCCGCAACTCCGTTGCTTTGAGGCGAGTAGATAGTGGTGAGTTGATGGTGACTTCCCTTCTTTATTAGGAACCTTTAAATCTATTATTGATGAACTCCGTGCCGATATCAGTTCGCACATCCTTTATTTTTAAATTAGTTCATATTCGACTTCCGCCTCGAAATCTCTAAAACTATCAAAGGTTTCATCTTTGGTTTTCAGAAGTATACAAAAGTTCTTCTGCTGAAGTTATCCACTAGAACAAAAGAAATACCTTGATCCTCCTAAGATTGATTAGCCATTGACAGATCCATGTGAATTAATTCAAGTGGCTCAGTGGTATTATTCCCTGTAACAGGATTGTAAAGTTCTCTACTCAGTTTTCCAATTATACACGATTCCACACTCCGGTAGATTCCTTATTTAATATCAAGTCCATACACCAGATTTCCTTGGATCAACTCTCTTTCATGTAAGTTTGGTTTCAGATGTTTCATTCTTCTGTGCCAGATACTAATCTTGTCATTAGAGATATCGCTTGTGGCCAAAGCAGTCTCAGGCCTTTCTTGAATTATCAATTCTTAACCCTGCCTCCATTATAAACATTCGGTCTTTAATCTGGTCTTCGGGGATTAAGTTGTTTTCTTTATTGTAAATTTTGGCTCCTTCATTATTAAAATTATTGTATTCCCCTTTTAGTGAGCTCGTACACAGAAAGAAGGTTCGACCTCAGATTAGGTAAATGTAAAACATCCTTAATCTGTACATTCGAAAATTCCTGGCCTGTACTAGTAGTCACTCTAACATTACCTTTAGCAGTAGAGTGAGCAACTTTTTACCCCTTTTCTGCCATGCCTATTTCACTTTTCATATAGGACACAACATATTTCATCCAATCGAGGTGTGGTGATAAGTGTGTTGTGCATCAGAATCAATACACCATGATCGTTTCTCACCATTACTATCTGAGGATACATCGCTTCCTTCATCTATATGGTTATTGAATGCTAGTTCCTTAGGTGTGCTCGATATTTGTGTGGTTTGTATGATTTTCTAAAATTGCTTTTAAGATAATTCGTACTTGATTTTGCATTTCTATTTCTTTGTTGTCCTTGAGATCGCTTATTTATAAACCAACAATCTTTGGCCACATGTCCCTTTTTGCCACAAATAAGGCATTCTTTCTGTCTGTTTGAATGATAACTCCTTCTATCTCTACTTCTGTAGATCTGTTCTTGTTCTTTCCATGTGAATTTCATTCATTTTATAATTTAGTCTGTTTTCTTCCTCCTTGAGAGACTGTTGTTTTTCTTCGAGGGTTATATCTCGTCGGAATCTAAATACAATTGCTATTTTCTCTAATTTTGGATGGATGCCTCGAACAATATGGTAGGTTAGCTCTCTTTGGGATATTTGGTGTCCCGAGCGATGAGCTCTTTGCTGCAATATTTTTGACTCTAGTTAAATATTGAACTACCGATTCACTATGATTCGTTTTGATATTTTCGAGTTCGAGTCCTACATCTATAATTTTATCTTTGTGATTTCCCGTATATATCCTTTTTATGTCATCCCATACCTTTTTTTTTGTCTTAGTTACATCTAAAAACATTCCAGCTTGTTCGTCTGAGAGTGTCGTTATAATTATACCAAAGGATTCATCATTATTTTCGTTATATGTATCCCATAAATCTTTATCTTTAATATCAGGCTCTCTCTCGGGATCGGAAATCACACATTTAAATAACTCTTTGCACGTAGAAGCGCCCGACCTTTAATGCCCATATTGGGTAAGTTGTACCATTTAATGGTTCTATTCTAGCCACCGGCAATGAGGAAGAATCTGCCATTTTTTTTTCTATAAGCTGATAAAATTAATTTTTCAAAGCTAGTATTTTTGTCATTTGTAAAATTTGAAGGCTAATTTTCTTTTTTTTTACTTGTTTTCTAATAACCACGCTCCTGCTACCATTTGTTGGATCGTTTTTGAAGACAACTCTCAGATTTTTAATAAATTAATTTTATGAATCTGAGAGTTGTCTTCAAAAACGACTCCAACAATATTGTATTGTTCTGATGCATAATTAAAGAGAGAGGTGCCCCTCTAGGTACGTGAATATCTTCCTCCCGCACACAACTTCATATTATATTTTAATATGTTGAGGAACTATAGAGAAATCCTTCATTTGAATTTAACTAATAAAGGGACATATTTTGGATTTGATTGAAGGTTTATTTGAAGCAAAATGCAATATTTCGAGAAGCTGGTCGTCTCCCTTTTTCAAGTACGTCACGAGCGCACCTTAGTATAGCTGCAGAAGATCCGGCACCAGACAAACCCGCCTAACTTCTGCAGCGACACGTGAATTTGATAAGAAAGAAACGACTAGTCTCTTGGACAGTCGCGTTTCATTTTGAGCTAACTAAACCCTCTAATTAAAATATTAAATAGGATATTTTATTAAGAATATATTTAACTAGAGGAGCACTGTTTAGTAAACCTTTACTACACAATGTATATGAAAATTAGTTATAAAGCAACCTAGACTTCATAAATAACTTCCCATTGTACTACAGGAAACTATGTGAAAACTGGAAAATATCTACATTCCAATGTCAAAGTATGCATGTAATTCGTTATAAAACAACCCAGATTCCACAACACCATATTTATTTTCACAACACGAACGACGAATATATAGATAAATGAAGAAAGAAAGAAAAGTTCGGGAGGGAGCTCCGAGGTCTTCACGGCCACGGGGGACGGTGGCAGGCGGCCCTCATCCGGCGGCGACGGCGCTGCAGGTACAGACTACCAGCAGGTAGCAGATGGCGGCCATCTCGAGCCAGGGTCAGCTCGAAGCTGCCCAGGACAGCGGGGACGCGGGGTCCTCCGACGTGGGGGACGTCTTGGTGGCGAACGGCAGTTCGCGGCAGGGGCATGGAGGCAGCGCTCGCAAGGAGCAGCAGGAGGGTGATGATCATCATGGCCATGATATCGTTAGCACTTGTTAGCTCTTCGATTGCTACAATGGAAGTGAATCAGTCTTTGATAGCCGTTTTTACATCCATTGTTCTACCATGGTGCTTTCTAAATAGGTTGGAATAGCTTACAAAGTCATAAGATGATATTTTCCAGCTGTAGTAATGCTAAAGTATAGGTTAATATATATTTTTTAATATCTTCAAATATTAGCATATATAAGTAATCAAAAATGATTTTAGGAAATACAAATAGTCTTTTGTGGCTCCAGCTTAGATTACACAACACACCAGCATTGAGAGAGATATTTTGTTACAATTTAGAAATTTTCTTATATAAAAAAATCTACTCTACTCAAATATGAGCAAGCATTCGTGCATTAGAAAAATATAAAAATATATGTACGAACTGGAAGGCATATCTTTAAAAAAAGCCATTTTTCGACATTTTTTAAATTAGTGACGATGATTGCATTTTTCTTTTTTTTTTTTTCTACGCTTATAATATCCTAAGTCAGTAACTCTCAAATTGGGCGGTATCGCCCTCCAGTGGGCGCAGAATGTTTAAAATCCAAATTTTTGAAATTTTTATTCTTATTATTTTAAATGTTTATGCATTTTAGGAAATATCCTAACTTTTTTTTTTATAGTTCAAGTTTCATACACAGCCTGACTTCTTTTTATTCATGAAACTGCATGCTGATTGGCTTGATCTATGTCACATGATAGTTTTTTTTTTTTGAAGCGCACTTACGCGAATAAATTAGATGTTCATCACTGTACACAAAACGTACAAAGTTACAAAACATTTATATCGTTGGAGATTATATAGAAGTTTAAGAGGTTGAATCAATAAACAAGAGAGTGAGGCACCCTAAACAGCGAGTTAAAAGTGAACATGTTACGTCGTACCCAAATGCTGTTCGTGTTCTTTGTCTGATCAGGATGGCACAAAGGTAGCACACACGAGTACGTAAGGAATATAGCAATAGTTAGCTCTTTATTGCACGTAGTACAATGGGTACAATAAGTAGAACTTACCTTCAACTTCCCCCGTCAGAAGGATTCTTTGCACCGTGGATGTCTTGTGTCCCTTTCTACATTGTACAGCCGGGGGGCTACACCGCCTTGTAGGCCACTCCGACGCCGGGCTCTCGTGAACCCTCTTGCAGGATCATCACACTCCAGAGATAACTTGCGTCTTCTTCCCACGACGCAGATTTCACCCACTTCCCACACATGAAGACATCTGGGTGGAACTATCCTGCCTTCAGGCCAACCCACTCTAGCACTTCCCAACTTTCCCTTCTACTTTCCAGCACTTGGCTGTGAACTCCTTTAACATGCTCGAGGTGTCGGACCCCTTGGTAATGTCAACGTCGGTAGAACTCTTTCTGGAAGGTGGCTGTTTGATCTGCACGTTTTCGGTGAAGAAACGAAGAAGATGGGTGCACATTCGGGCACATATTTTCAGCTTGAATTGCAAAGGACGGCGCCGACACATTGCGTGCGACTTACGTTTTCACAGACAATGCCGTCTGACTTCCAAAGAGCGTCCAATGCTCTATCCGTTCAGCCTGTCGCCAGTCCATTTTGGGGTGAGGCTGGGAGGGCGACGGTGTTTCTGGTGGTGATGACGCAGCCCAGGACGATCAGCGACTCGGACGTCCAGGAGATTCCAAGAGGGGAATCTGTCCGGTGCTTCCAAGAACCGCACCAGAGCCCGCAGCTCTTTTCGAAGTTGACAGCCACCCCGGAGTCCATGCGGAACTCTTCGAAGATCAGGGGCACGAGCTCAAACTGAGCGTCGTACCTGATGAAGAGTACGATGTCATCCGCATAGGCGGCCACGTTGCCGCGGCCCAAGATCCTCTCGAGGCGGCGTAGAAGAGGTCCAACTCCGATGCTGAAGAGGGCGGCGCTGAGGCGGCAGCCCCTGACTCACCCCGTTGATAAGCGGGAAGGCCTTGGTGTATACATCTTAGACCCGGATGGAGGCGTCTGCCTCCCCGTAGATGACAGCAATCCACCGGAAGGAAGGTAGATGGTAGGCCCAGTTTCTCCATCAGGAGAGAGAGAGAGATCTGGCCGTTCGAAGAGCAGAGATCAGCTACTGGCTTATGGTCATTTGTGGTGATTTAGGTGGCTTAAGAAGAGCTTCCGCAGCCTGGGTACTTCAGCAATAATGTCCACAATATGTTGTAAATCTACCCTATTTATACTCTTTTAATGGGTTTAAATGGTCATTTCCCTGTGCGTGACGCTCTTCCGCAGAGACTGCAAGAATACCTCCTAGTTTCTAGGCTTAAGCCTCCGTATTCTTCCCATTTTCTGATTCAATTTAAAGTAGTGGCTCTATTGAACCATTCGAAGATGAAACACGGGTAGATCAGGTTGGAAAACAAAATCTACATAGTATACCAGTTTTCTCTTTTGCAAAGTTTTTACTATCTCTTCGAAGATTTAAAAATATATATCACTCTAAATACTAAGATTTTCCTCTATTATACACGCCCCCATTTTTATTTTTATATTATTACTAAAGCTAGTGTTACTAATCGTATCGTGGTGAATTGCAGACATCCTAAATATTTCACCATAATTTGTGTAATACATTTTCTTTATTATATTATAAAAAAAATCAAGATGAGAAGCTTTCGAGTATTGAGAACTCTTCTACACAGGTCTATTAAAGAATAGTAAATAAAAATTACATTAAACCAAATTGAAGACAACTCTCAGATTTATAAAATTAATGTATTAAATTTAAACATTTTTAGATATAGAGAGAGAAACGAGTTAATTACCTCGTATTTGAGGCAACAAAAAGAATCATCTAATTTACATACATCGTTTTAACCAGATTCAACTTGTGCAAAACAGACGACAAAGAAAAAAATATATAAATTAATGGTAGAGGGTAAGTTCCTATTTTTTGCAAGCATTCACACTCAAAGAATAATCATTTTCTTGCTTCAATCCTCCCCTGTGTGGAAGATTCTTTTATGAAAGTCCTATTGAGCCTATGCACTTTCTGAGTTTATCTTTTGGGGAAGATTCTTTGTTGAAAATATCAGCTTCCATTTTCTCACTCCGGACGTATTCCAAGTTTATTGCTCCACTTTGTACTTCCTCTTTACAGAAAAATATTTTCGGTTTATGTGCTTTGTCCTTGAAGTTATTTGTTCGGACTGGATCCAATTTATGGCAGATTGGCTATCAGTTTTCAAAATTATCAGAAAATTAATATCTCGGGACAATTCCTCTATTAGTCCTTTAGCCCATTTAACTTCACAGATTCCTTCGCATATGGAATCAGCTCTGCCTCGCATGTTGATAAAGCCACTAAATTTTGCTTTTTACTTCGCCAGTTGATAAAGATATTCCCAAGTTTAATTCTGAATCCTGAATAAGACTTAGCGTCATTTGTTGAGCACCAGCTCGCGTCTGTACTAACGCCAATGTTATTTTTTGTTGGCCTATATCTTAAAATTTTATCTCTGATTCCCTTCAGATACCTATATATTATTTTGACTGCCATCAAAAGCACTTCTCTTACATCGTTATTATATTGCGATAAATTGCTCTCATTGTAGGATTTATCTGGACAAGTTCCCGTTGCCAGATACATGTGTGAAGAAATGTCGGGTAATAGTTTCACAAAACACTGAAGCGAGTTCGGTAGAAGAATTCGCTGTGATGATTCTTTGTGGGCTGTTGCAAGGATTTAAATAAGATCACTAAATAGAAGAAAGGAGGGGGTAAAAATCTCCTTCTAACTAACTTTATTTAATACATATTAAGAGGACAGAGGAAAACACCCGACTGGTGGTTATCAGACCAAGCCGTGTTCTGGAAGTCCTTTGTCGGCGGCTGGCGCCGCCGGCATGTTTACTGTCACCCAAGCCGTCTGGACGCCATTATTCCACATACTCCCACCTGTTTTTTATCTAGGCACACAGAAAAACACAAATAATCGTCCAATCGGTTGGGTTTACAAATGGTTCTTCCCGATCTAGTCTGTATTTTTGCAGTTTTCTCATTATCGTTCAGCAAACGCGAAGAAGCTGCTGTTGATGATTTTGTTTTCACACGCAGGATTCCTTCTACTTCACATACCTTCAGACCAGGTATAGAGTGGCTAGGGAAACACTCGGCCTGAACTAATTTCAAAAGCGCCAGCTCCGCTTCATCGATCTCCTTCACAGAAAGTTCGCCCTTTACTTTCGTTGAAGATCGGAGGTTGTTGATGAACCTTCTAATCCACGCCATCATCCGCACATTTTTTATGAACGAGGAGAAATATTTCATGTACCAATGATCGGTACTCTTAACTGTTGTCACAACAGCAATTTTCTTTCTTTCCGCACAGATTTCTTCTTCATTCAGGTCTTTATACCTGGAAGGCCAAAATTCTTCGGAGAGTTTTAACCAGGAAGGGCCCTCCCACCATCTAGACTGTATCAGTCGGGAGAGGCTGCATCCTCTGGAGGGTAAATCAGCTGGATTGCACTCGCTAGGAACATATCTCCAATTTCCAGGATCACTAAGTCTGCATATCTCCTTCACGCGATTCCCGACAAAGGTACCCAACTGGCTATCGCGCTTTATCCAAACTTTTTGCAATAGAATTTTAGGCTTTATTAATATTGGGTTCAGAAATCCAATAGGGTCATATATCTGAGCTAAGCAGGACAGGATACTCCTTTTGGTTATCTTGGGGGGTATGGCTACGGGAATTTCACATGACAAACAATCTTCCCTTTTATCCCAACATATACCAAACACTTTAGATATCTCTGCTCTTTCAAAGGGGTAAGTATTGGAGGCCACGTCCAGGCTATGCTCCCAACGGCTTAGCTCCAACCTAGCATTATCCATTACGGACCTTGCGGTCAATTTGAGATCTTGTAACTCTTCAAAAGAGTTCACGCTTGTGACTAAATTGTCCACATAAAAGGATTTCTGCAACCTCTGAGCTAACGGTTTATGTTCAGGTCGAACATTAGACAGGTGGTATTCTATTACTGCCCCAAAAATGAAAGGACTACAGTTAACGCCGAAAACGACACGTCTATGTCTGAATACTTCTGTCTTTTCTCCATTTTGGGAATACCACAGAAAACGCAGGTAATCTCTGTCCCTTTCATTCACCTCAATCTGAAGAAACGCTTTCTTAATGTCTGCCACGACACCAAACTTGCCATTTCTAAACCTTAGCATAAGGTTGGGAATCATCTCTATGAGGTTAGGTCCCTTTTCAAGACAGTCATTTAAAGATGGGGATCTATAGACCTTGCTAGAAGCATCAAAGACAGGCCTGATAGGCGTAGTCCCACTGGAGAGTTTCACCACAGGACGATGAGGCAGGTAGAAGGCCTCAGCGTCGTGTTGTTCAGCTGGGACTTTCTCACACACAATTATCCCATTATCCAACCAGCCTCGGAAAATATCATCATAGTCCTCATAAAGATTCAAAGAGATTAATTTCTTAGTCGTCTGTTCTATATAATCTCTTCATAGCAACTTCCCTGTTGTCCGCGATTTTAGCTTTCTCTACAGTCCACGGGAGGGAAAACAACATATCTTCCAGAAACAGAATGATGGACTGTTTTTAGAAAATGTCGACGCGCCAGTGCGTCTCTCTGATCTCTCTGTTTAACCTCAATAGGATCCATAATGCCAAGAACATCGAGATTCCACAGATTGGTTACACTGCTCTCCGAAATTGTCATCGTTGTAACATGATGAGCGAGTGAAACGTCACTACCTGGCTGACATTCTCCCATTAAAGTCCATCCAAAACGCGTCTGCGACGCAGTCAAGCCATTTGACAACACACAAGATTTCATCATGAAAATAGATCCCAATACATCGCACCCTAGAAGTATTTCAATTTCCATGTCATCCTTTCCAATATCAGGAACCCAGATTCTGCGGGCTTTGAGTTCTTTCAACCATGGCCCGCGGCTCAATCTTGGTAGGTTACCACAGATTTTTTGTTGGTCAAGAAGCTTCGCTACCATCTTAAAATTCCCCGATGCATGACCCAAATTGACTCTGTATTCTTGGTGGACACTTTCACTAGTATGACCTCCAAACACCACATGTTTAAGTGATTCCTGGCCAATGGGAGATAGTCCGAGATCTGGGCAGTTTTAGACAAAATATAGGATCGTTGGGAACCTGTGTCAAGGAGGGCACGCACTACTTTCGCCGAAGTCGCACCTTCGACCTTAATCTTCAGAGTCTGTAGCAAAATCAGAGACGAAGCGCTAAGCCCGGAGAATGAAACTCCGTTTTCAACTGTAGGAGAAACGTCACAGTCTTCCACGTGTTCCTTGTCTTCATCCGCTGACTCTCGTCCAGGAGCATTAAGAGGGCATAAAATATCAAGGTGCTTCTTCTTACATCGAATACATTCAGTTATGCGCCTTCTACAATTAGAAGAGATATGACCTGGTTGGAGGCAGGAGAAACAACATTTAGCGTTTTTAATACGCTCTCTTCTTTCTTTAATGCTCATTCTGCGCGCAACAAGACATTCTGTGTTTTTATGATCTTTATTACAAAAGATGCAATTCTGGGCACGTCCAGCAAAGAGTCCAGAGGCCGTAGGTATCTTAGCAGGATGTGATTGTCTGCCCACGTTTCTATCCTGTTTCAGAGATCTAAGTCCAAACTTGGATCCAGCTAAGGCTCTGTCTTGTTCTGCTGAAGCTTCCTTTTGGAGAAACTCCATAATTAGGTCAACTCTAGTTTGAGTCGAATCATTAGCATCAATCTTGACATCATGGAGGGGGTTTTTTGCCAAGCCTTCATGAGTTCCTCTGAGAGACATGCCTCAATCATTGGAAATATAAATACAGACATCTGTCTGCCTCAATCTTTAAGGATTCCAATGCTCTCAAATGAGTCACCAACTCATCATAAAATGAAGTCACCTTCAACTGTTGTTTGGAGGAGGCAATCGATCATAAGGCAGATAAGGTCCCTGACATAGACCTGTTGCAACAGTTCAGGCCTTCCAAATCTTTCTGTCAAAGTTTCTATAACTTTGGGGTAATTCTCGGCAGTCAAGGGGGTAACTATCAACCAGTTTACTAGCTCTGGTTCCCGGCGACATAGACTGTACAAGATATTGAAACTTGTCGCTGTCTTCTAAAGTGGGATCGACATGTATCTTGTTGAACTGTGCCCACCATCCCAACCAATCTTTTATTTCTCCTGTAAACCTCTTTAATTCTATCTTGGGTAGTTTTACAGTTCTATGGTGTGAGCTAGAAGCGAAGCTCACTTCACTGGTCGTGGGACTGGATGCAGTGATCCTGGGTTCAACAAGAGCGAGACATTTGTTATATATCCTCTTATATCTCTGGGTATATTGCAAGGCTTCCTCATCGTCTTGCTCTAGTTCCTCTTCGCTAACGTCTGAAGTTAGCATGAAGTCTCTTATCTTGCCTTGGATCACAAGAAGCTCACTGTGAGTTTCTTCAATTATCTCTCTATTATATTCAATGTCCTCTACAGGTAATCGGTCGAGTACCTGACAGAACTCTTCTGTATTCTTCAAGCTGCGAGTTAGTCGCTTTCTAAGTAAATTTCTATGTCTTTTTAAAATTTCCATTTTTCAAAAAACACTATAAACAGAGGGTTAAAACAAAAGGTACTTATCTTAAGTCTTGAACTTGTACTCCGCCGTTAATCCACTTGATCTTGCCTTGTCAGAAGCCCACCCGCGGGGGACGCCACTTTGTGTAGAAATGTCGGGTAATAGTTTCACAAAACACTGAAGCGAGTTCGGTAGAAGAATTCGCTGTGATGATTCTTTGTGGGCTGTTGCCAAGGATTTAAATAAGATCACTAAATAGCAGAAAGGAGGGGGTAAAAATCTCCTTCTAACTAACTTTATTTAATACATATTAAGAGGACAGAGGAAAACACCGACTGGTGGGTATCAGACCAAGCCGTGGGAAATCCTTTGTCGGCGGCTGACGCCGCCGGCATGTTTACTGTCACCCAAGCCGTCTGGACGCCATTATTCCACAACATGAGTGACCCGATCATCTCTTGGTACAATGTCTTGTCTACTGGCTTGGAGTCTTTATACTCATCAAAGTTCTGATCTCATTCTCCTAGAGTTTGTACGATGTTGCATTCCTCGAGTCCAAATCTTCTTAAATCTTATTAATGTAATGGGTTTGTGACAAAAATCGTAACATGTTCTGTTCTCCTTATTTCTATAGCTATGAATGGTTCGTTTTCTTCTTTTTCCTTTAAATAAACAATTTTCCTAATTTAATGCTAAATTATCATTGAATGCCTGGTTTGTTCCGGCTATTAGGAGATCATCAACATATAACCCCAAAATTCCGATTTCTCTCTTCCCCTCTGTAAGTATACATACATGGGTCGTATCTAGGATCTTATCATTCCTAATTGTTCTAAAATTTCGTCGATCCTTTTATTCCAACAGCATCCAGATTGTGGAAGACCATATATGCTTTTTAACAGCTTGAAAACTTTGTCTTCATCCTTTTTAACAAATCCTTCTGGTTGCTTCATAAAAATAGTTTCCTCCAACTCCCCGTTAAGGTATGCCGTTTTTATATCATACGATTTTATGGTCAAATTTAACTGTGCCGCTAAGGCAACAATTATGCGAAGACTTTCCTTTCTGATCACTGGTGAAAAGGATTCTTCATAGTCGATGCCGTATTTTTGGTTACTGCCAATGGCGACTAATCTCGCTTTTCTTTTAGGATCGCCCATACCTGATTTTCCCTTCATGCTGTAAACCCATTTGCTATTTATTATCTTCATATTCTCTTCTCTAGGAAACTAAAGTCCATACTTCATGTTCGTTAATAGATTCCAATTCTTTCTTGATCGCACCAATCCATTCATTCCTATTTTGGCATTTCATGGCCTCCTCATAATTTTCTGTAACATATTCTTCTACTTCTAATATCATGTTCACCATTTTCATTTCTTTTATCCTGGTCTAATATCTAGAACGGCAATTTCTTTATTAATTGGCTTTTCAAATTCTTTTAAGGTTTTAATTTCACCAATATTTTCTTTATTTCATTTCTGTATGATAACTCGTCATAATTCGTGTCTTTTCGGAGATTATTTGCTTAATGAATTCCTTTCTTATTTTATATAAATTTCATTGATCTTACTTTTTCTCTATTTTCCCAGTAAAGATGTTATAAACTCGGTAAGCCTCTCTACTTAAGGAATAACCTATAAAGATGCCCTTTTGACTTTTAGGCGAAAATTTGTTTCTACGTCATTTATTAGTGGGCCAATACACTAAACAGCCGAATATTCTTAAATGCCTAATAGGAGGCTTCCTCCTTTCCCCATTTTTCCATTGGCGTAGCATGTCTGAGCTACTTATGCGGAGTACAATTCTTAACATAAGCCGCCCTAACTACAGCCTCTGACCAGAAAGGCATAGGTAACCTTGAGTCGATCAATAGTGTTCGCGCTGTTTCCACTAGAGTTCGGTTTATTCTCTCCGCAACTCCGTTGCTTTGAGGCGAGTAGATAGTGGTGAGTGATGGTGACTTCCCTTCTTTATTAGGAAACCTTAAATCTATTATTGATGAACTCCGTGCCGATATCAGTTCGCACATCCTTCATTTTTAAATTTAGTTCATTTTCGACTTTCGCCTCGAAATCTCTAAATCTATCAAAGGTTTCATCTTTGGTTTTCAGAGAGTATAAAAAGTCCTTCTGCTGAAGTTATCCTCTAGAACAAAGAAATACCTTGATCCTCCTAAAGATTGATTAGCCATTGGACCTCACATATCCATGTGAATTAATTCAAGTGGCTCAGTGGTATTATTCCCTGTAACAGGATTGTATGGTTATCTACTAAGTTTTCCCATTATACACGATTCACATTCCGGTAGATTCCTATATTTAATATCAAGTCCATACATCAGATTTCCTTGGATCAACACTTTCAGGTAAGCTTGGTTCAAATGATTCATTATTCTGTGCTAGATACTAATCTTGTCATTAGAGATATCGCTTGTGACCAAAGCATTCTAAGGCTTTCTTGAATTATCAATTCTTGCCTCCATTATAAACATTCTGTCTTTGATCTGGGCTTCAGCGACTAAGTTGTTTTCTTTATTGTAAATTTTGGCTCCTTGATTATTAAAAACTTATTGTATTTCCCCTTTTTGTGAGTTCGTACACAGAAAGAAGGTTCGACCTCAGATTAGGTACATGTAAAACATCCCTAATCTGTACATTCGAAAATTCCTGGCCTGTATACTACTAGTAACTCTGATATTACCTTTAGCAGTAAAGTGAGTAATTTAATCCTTTTCTGCCAAGTCTATTTCACTTTCAAATGGCACTACATCTTCCATCCAATCGAGGTGTGGTGATAAGTGTGTTGTGCATCCAGAATCAATACACCATGATCGTTTCTCACCATTACTATCTGTGGATACTTCGCTTCCTTCATATATATAGTTAATGAATGCTAGCTCCTTAGGTGTGCTAGATGTTTGGTTTGTACGATTTCTAAACTTGCTTTATAATAATTCGTACTTGATTTTGCATTTCTATTTCTTTGTTGTTCTTGAGATCGCTTATTTCTAAACCAACAATCTTTGGGCCACATGTCCCTTTTTGCTACAAATAAAGCATTCTTTCTGTCTGTCTGGATGATAACCCCTTCTATCTCTACTTCTGTAGGCCTGTTTTTGTTCCTCCATGTGAGTTTCATTCATTTTATAATTTAGTCTGTTTTCTTCTTCTCTGAGAGACTGTTGTATTTCATCGAGGGTCATATCTCGTCGGGATCTAAGTACAATTGCTATTTTCTCTAATTTTGGATGTATGTCTCGTAAAATATGGTAGGTTAGCTTATAAAAATTCGGTGGACGAGTGGGTAACACCTTCGATTCCCGACAGTCATGAACCGGGATTGAATCCCGCGTTAAAATTTTGTTTAATATGTGAATAACCTTCACATATTATTCACTGTTCCAATTATCATAAACTAGGTTGCTCTTGTTGAGCGGTACCTAATAAAGCGATTTTGAACCCTGGAACCCTGGTAGGTTAGCTCTCTTTGGGATATTTGGTGTCCGAGCGATGAGGTCTTTGCTCCAATATTTTTGGCTCTAGTTAAATATTGATCTACCGATTCACTATGATTCATTTAAATATTTTTGAGTTAGAGTCCTACATCTATAATTTTATCTTCGAGATTTCCCGTATAGATCCTTTTTAGGTCATTCCATACCTTTTTTGACTTAGTTACATCTGAAAACATTCCAGCTTGTTCGCCTGAGAGTGTCGTTATAATTATACCAAAGGCTTCATCATTCTTTTCGTTATATGTACCCATAAATATTTATCTTTAATATCAGGCTCGGGATCCGAAATCACACAATTAAATAACTTCTTTGCACGTAGAAGTGCCCCGACCTTTAATGCCTATAATGAGTAATTTGTACCATTTAATGGTTCTATTCTAGCCACTGGAAATGAGGAAGAATCTGCCATTTTTTTTCTATAAGCTGATAAAATTTAATTTTTCAAAGCTAGTATTTTTGTAATTTGTAAAATTTGAAGGCTAAATTTCCTTTCATTTACTTGTTTTCTAATAACCACGCTCAGCAGCCATTTGTTGGATCGTTTTTGAAGACAACTCTCAGATTTTAATAAATTATTTTAGGAATCTGAGAGTTGTCTTCAAAAACGATCCAACAATAACGTATCGTTCTGATGCATAGTTAAAGGGAGAGATGTCCCTATTGGTACGTGAATATCTTCCTCCACACACAACTTTATATTATATTTTAATATGTTAAGGAATATAGAGAAATCCTTCATTTGAATTTAACTAATAATAGGACGTATTTTGGATTTCATTGAAGGTTAATTTAGAGCAAAATTCAATATTTATAGAAGCTGGCCTTCTCCCTTTTTTAAGCACGTCACGAGTCAGGTGCACACCTCAGTATAGCTTCGGAAGACCCGGCACCAGAAAAACCCGCCAACTTCTGCAGCGACATGCGCTCCAGACATGTGAATTGATAAAAATAAAGAAAGAAACCACCAGCCTCTCGGAATATTGCGTTTAATTTTGAGCCGAATAAACCTTTCAATTAAAATATTAAATAGATTCTTTTATTAGTTATATATTTAACTATAAGAGCACTGTTTAGAGTAAACCTTTACTACACAATGTATATGAAATTAGTTATAAAGCAACCTAGACTTCATAAATAACTTCCCATTGTACTACAGGAACTATGTGAAAACTGGAAAATATCTACATTCCAATGTCAAAGTATGCATGTAATTCGTTATAAAACAACCAAGATTCCACAACACCATATTTATTTTCACAACACGAACGACGAATATATAGATAAATGAAGAAGGAAAGAAAAATTCGGGAGGGAGCTCCGAGGTCTTCACGGCCACGGGGGACGGTGGCAGGCGGCCCTCATCCGGCGGCGACGTCGCTGCAGGTACCAGACTACCAGCAGGTAGGAGATGGCGGCCATCTCGAGCAGGGTCAGCTCGAAGCTGCCCAGGACAGCGGGGACCCGGGGTCCTCCGACGTGGGGAACGTCTCGGTGGCGAACGGCAGTTCGCGGCAGGGGCATGGAGGCAGCGCTCGCAAGGAGCAGCAGGAGGGCGATCATCATGGCCATGATATCGTTAGCACTTGTTAGCTCTTCGATTGCTACAATGGAAGTGAATCAGTCTTAGATAGCTGTCTTTACATCCATTGTTCTACCATGGTGCTATCTAAATAGGTTGGAATAGCTTACAAAGTCATAAGATGATATTTTCCAGCTGTACTAATGATCAAGTATGGCTCCATTAAGTTAACAAAAAAAATGATTTTAGGAAATACAGATAGTCTTTTTGTGGCTCCATCTTAGATTACACAATACACAGCATTGAGAGAGATATTTTGTTACAATTTATATGTACGAACTGGAAGGCATATCTTTAAAAAAAGCCATTTTTGAAATTTTTTTAAATTAGTGACGATGATTGCATTTTCCTTTTTTTTTTTCCTACGCTTATACATCCTAAGTCAGTAACTCTCAAATTGGGTGGTATCGCCCTCCAGTGGGCGCAGAATGTTTAAAATCCAAATTTTTAAAATTTATTCTTATTATTTTAAATGTTTATGCATTTTAGGAAATATCCTAACATTTTTTTTATAGTTCAAGTTTCATACACAGCTGACTTCTTTTTATTCATGAAACTGCATGCTGATTGGCTTGATCTATGTCACATGATAGTTTTTTTTTGAAGCGCACTTACGCGAATAAATTAGATGTTCATCACTGTACACAAAACGTACAAAGTCACAAAACATTTATATCGTTGGAGATTATATAGAAGTTTAAGAGGTTGAATCAATAAACAAGAGAGTGAGGCACCTAAACAGCGAG
The DNA here is from genome assembly GCA_030710605.1 of Cordylochernes scorpioides. NCBI lineage: Eukaryota > Metazoa > Arthropoda > Arachnida > Pseudoscorpiones > Chernetidae > Cordylochernes > Cordylochernes scorpioides. The sequence goes on from CP092867.1 coordinate 44,934,456, forward strand.
TTAAAAGTGAACATGTTACGTCGTACCCAAATGCTGTTCGTGTTCTTTGTCTGATCAGGATGGCACAAAGGTAGCACATGCGAGTACGTAAGGAATATACCAAAAGTTAGCGCTTTATTGCACCTAGTACTAAACAGAATGGGCACAGTAAGTAGAAATTTTCTTTAACTTCTCCATTAAAAGGATCCTTTGCACCGTGGATGCTTTGTGTCCCGTTCCACACTGTACAGCCTGGGAAACACGCCGCCACTATGATGCCGGGCTCTCCTGCACCCTCTAGCAGCATCATCCACACTTCCGAAGACAACTTGCAGCTTCTTCCCACGACGCAGATGTCAGCCACTTCCCACAAATGAATCCATCTCGGCGCACTATCCCGCCTTCAGGCTAACCACTCTGGCTGACTGCCCGCCCTTTCCCACCCCCCTGGAATCTGTCAATCGTCACTTATTTGGGGGCTCCCTGCACACTTTCTTCTTTACTGTTTTTTATCATCATTTTGATCTCTTCTTCAGCCTATCACCGCCGTTCTTCCAGAATTTAATTGTGTGCACTCTTACACTACTTCCTCCTCAATTTCTGTTCATCCCCAAATAGCTCATGCCACGCTCATGCCATTGGAAGCCCTTTAATTTCCTTTATGTCTCAGGTAACATAAGACCTGCAGTCGTTCTGAAGCGTAACGCCAGGACAAGGATCACACATTGTTTGCGAAACCACTTCTCAAGGCCTTTCTACAGGCTTATTAAAAAAAAATAAATAAAAATTACATGAAACACCCAATTTTAAAACGCGAGGCTATACACTAGATGTAATCATTGCATGGCTGGTGTGATATCTCCTCTGGTAAAACTGCTCTTGTTCTCTATTATATTTACATATTGCATAGTGGGAGATCAATCTTTATATTTATGCCATTGCGTGAATTTACATTATAGAAAAATTCCAAGTATACCCTTTTTACTAATATAATGATCAGATTAAGAGAAAAATCTTTAAAATACACTCATAGACAAAACTAAAGAAATATATATATTTTTAGCATGTATATAGGGATTCAGGCAATAACTCTGAGAGACATTTGATAGACAGTGATCTTTATTGAAGACACACGAGATAAACATGAGTAAACAAAATTCCCCCCCCCCCCCCCCGTCTCCTATTAAAAAAAAAAAAAACGTTAGGCGCATCAATCAAAATTTATTTCTCCCGCGTCTACTCATATACTGAATACATATAAAAAGGGATATATATATATATATAAGAGTATATAATGATATCTGAAACACACTTTGACTCTTGATTCTGAAACACTTAGCTCAAACCCTCTAAGATGTTTGATATTCAAACCTTATAAGCGTATTATTGATTACATCTTTATAGAGTCTTGGAACCAAACAAATTGTCTATCGTCGCGTTTATTTTAATCAAGTATGAGAACGCGATACGCCACACACACACGCCAAAAAAAGTGACAAATGCGGGATTCGAACTCGATCCATGGGTGTCTAAATTCGACAGTTTATACCGGCGTATTAATATTTTCCATTTCCTTAAGTTTTATCCATGAATGTACTAAGGACTGGTTGAATTTTTAAAATTGATTCTTATAACAGTTAGCTAGATGAATGGTCCATTCTCTCAACTAATGGGTCGGAGAGAAATCCAGTATCTTAATTTAAAAAAAAGGTATCTCCTTATCGTGCAACTGAAAGTTGCTGATGGCTTGCGCCATCCATCGACTAAATATCAACTATGCATTAATTTTTTATTATTCCAGATTTGGCCAAATACCCATTCTTTATTAATCAAGAAAAGCTAACCACGTACGCGTGGTTGTATTAATGTATTAACTGATTAATGTTTTAACTAATTAGGATTAAATGATAAATTGTACGTGGGGATTATATGTATTTCTAATAAAATTTTCGAATCCTACTTGATTAAAATAAACGCTACGATAGACAATTTGTTAGGTTCTAAGACTATAAAGATGTAATTAATAATAAGCTTATAAGGTTTGAATCTCAAACATCTTAGAGGGTTTGAGCCAAGTTCTGTCAGAATCAAGAGTCAAATGGTTTCAGATATCATTATATAATCTCTTATTTATACCTTTTTACATGTATTCAGTATATAAGTAGATATATTGTAAGATTTTTATATATATTCATTTTTATTTTTCAAATAAGCTATCAAGTAACTATACATATTTTTTGATGCATTAGAGGGTCATCGGTTATAAGAAAATTTAACTATTTCAGGACGCGTTTATGATTTAAAAAAAATAGTTTTCTCTCTATGGTGGATTAAACTGGCGAAACCGCTGAGGGGGTTCACCACTGAAGAGCCAGGTCCTCCCATTATTTTATCATTGCAGTAAAGGCAGTTGAAAATTGATTTTTTTTTAAATAATCATACGCGTAAAAATAGTTCAAATTTCTTATACATATTTTAATTGAGTGAACCATATTTAAAAATATATTTGTTGTTTTAGCGGACACCCCGCTAGCGTCCACAAAGGACATGTTTCATTTACAAAATTACCATTTTTACAATTTAGCAACTCTCCAGTAAGAGGACATCTATCCCTTAAGGACACTTTGGCTCTGCAATTAGGTGTCCTTTACAGGGAGGTTTTACTGTATTACATGAAGCCTATATGTATCAGGATAAAAAATATACAGCGATTTTGAATAAACATCTTCTATAAAAAAAAATCCTACCCTTCAATTTTGTTATCGATAGTTTCAACTGTATATGGGGGCTTATACATGCTTATATTTTGAATGCATTTATTCACATCCTTTAAGAGGCTTTTTTTTAGTTTTTTAAACCTTAATATTTATCTCAAATATAAATATATTTACATCACATTGCACACATAGACAAAATTTAAGAAGGTTGTACCTTTAAGTAGGTATATCAGAATTCAAACAATAATTCTGAAAGATATTGGATACACAGTGAACTTTTTGGAAGACACACGAGATAACCTAGTGTAAACAAAATTGCCTCTGTCTCCTTGAAAAAAAAAAACGACTTAAAAATATAAAACACCCCTAAATTTTGTTCATGAGTATAATATGAATAGCTTTTTTTAATAAAACATTTTCATACAACTCTCGAACTTTTTCGTTTTTCTACATGGGTACTTCTACAGGAATACCTGTAAGAAAGTGTTGTTTTAAAAATGAATTCTTTGCCTTAAACTGATATGATTTTTAGATAAAATAATATTTCCTTTTGACGAGATCAATCTCCCTCAACCAAACGTTAATTGCCTTTCTAAGTTTTCTGAAGTTTGGAATTTTACATAATCTGCCATCAAAATCTTCCTTGTATCTGGAGACAGGCCTCAATGTCAAAAAAAGGAGTTCTGGTAGAAGTATATCACCAATGTAATGCCATTCTAAGGGTTCACCTTAAAGAAAGAAGAACAATTCAAAACTCTAACTTTCGAACAGTGTGAACATATGCCCCTTTGGGTACTTGACTTTTGTTTATCACAGCAAGTACACACATCTTACTACAATCCAACACAGAGTTTCTTACACTTTGAATACAAGTAGATATGGTACATATGAAGGATTATGGAACTGCTGTGGTATTGTCTATTCACTTGTATGAGGTAGAGCGAGTGAATCTTGTTTCACGGAAGAGGATTTTCCAATTTTATTGATGTCCCCAGGACCTAATCTCATCAGCTCAATAAATACTATACCATTTGAACTCCGAGAAGAAAATTAGTACACTTTTAATTTTATATTCATAACCAAATATGTTCATGAAATGGAGTGTATTAAAGAGACAAGATTTAAAAAAGCACAGCACAATATTTATTACATTAATACAATATGACGATTATATATAAAATAAATATAAAAAAATAAATAAATAATAAAAAAAATAAAAATAAAAAAATCTTCTGGTCCGGGATCTCAGGTCTTCAAGGCCAGTGGGGATGGCGGTGGGCGGCCCTCATCCAGCGGCGGACGGACATCCTCAGCCGGTGGGCGGACATGGCCCGGCGACGGCGTCGGAGCAGGAGGTACCACACTATCAGGAGGTAGGCGACGGCGGCCAACTCCAGCACGGTCAGCTGGACGCTGCCCAGGACAGGGGCGGGGGGACTACCGACGATGGCGGCGTCTTCTTGGCGGTTGGCAGGCAGGGGCATGGGGGCGGACGCTGTGAAGGAGCAGCAGGAGGGCGATCGCTAGTAGCATCGTGGCCATTTCGTTAAAGACTTGTTAACTTTTGGGTGGTTACAATGGAACTGGATAGGTCCTAGGTAACTGGCTCCCCTCCCCATCATCCATTGTTCTATCATGGTGAGATTTTATATGTTAGACTTTATTACATTTATTCCTGGGCGGATTAACAAGAGATCTAATAGAATCTTCATCGAAACACACAATCTTTCAAAGAGGTTCATAGCTGGCAAAGTGGCTAGGCCAAATCTATGGCTAAAATATAGATGGAAATTCTGCCGGGTGGATATTGATCTAAAAATATAAAGGTCACCTCTCCTATCAAAATAGACGTTGTGAGTTGATAGAAATATCGAGTAGTTTCTCTTCAATAGCTTGTACTATTTATTGAAGATATACAAACAGTAATTGAAGTGAGTGAACATTAAGTAGTAACATAAAGGTAACCCAGGCTCCTGGTGCGTATCCATAGATCGCCAACTACCCGGGCTGTCTGGCGGTTTAGAGTCTGTCTTGGTAACCTTATTGAACCAGTTCCCTAAGTGTTTCCAGGCCTGTTTGTTTCTTGGTAGATTCAATAGGGCAGTGTAATTGAATGGGGGCAGTCCAAAAGGAACATTATTGAACATTTAGTGAACATGTAAGAGTATGATGATAAACAGAGTGTCCAAATATATTTCGCTACAGCAGACGTCACCAACCAGAGGCCGCTAGTTTGCGGTGACAGACAATATATGGCGTCTAGCTTTGACGTCTATTTTGATGGGAGAAGTGACCTTTATCTTTATAGATCAATACCCTCCCGGAAAAAGTTCTGTTTAGTTTTGACATCTATTTTGAAGGGAGAGGTATCTTTTTATCGATCATTATCCCCCAGGAAAATTATATCTATATTTCTTCCATAGATAAGACCTAGCCACTTTGCCAGCTAAGCATACCTTCAACGGATTGTGAAATATATCCCTTGTCGATCCCATGAAATAATGCCTGGACTGACGAGGGCCATCATTCGGAAACCATGTTCTCCAGGTGGAGCGCTTCTCGGTTTGCCAAAGCTGGTGTTTTAGCACTGTCACTTATCCGAAACTATTAGTTTGCCAGGAAGTCAATAGATGGCGTCTAATTTTGACAGTTATTTTGGCGGGAGATGTGTCTTTATTTTTATAGATCACTATCTTCTTGTAAAAATAATTTCAACGATCCTTATAAAGTTATTAGGTTCACACACAAAAGGGAAAGAAATATGGCAATAAATGAAGAATAGCCTGCAGGTCTCTTGCTATAAGGCCAAGTAGGAAAGGTCTGTAAATTTTCTGATGGATTCGTTACGGTTTAGGAGAATGCCTCCCTTCCTTCCATAGATCTAAGGCGACTTCGAAAAAAGTCTCAGACGAAGCCACTTAATTTATGGAGTCCAGAGAAAGGGCATTTGACTAAATAACAAGTTCTTAAGGCTCTTAAAAATTACAGGCAGATCAAAATGAGAATAAATATAATTTTTTTAAATAAATTTATTAAATATTGTCACATAGTGAATCAGGGGTAGAAAAATATCATATGTCAAGGAAAATTTTTTTTTTTTAATGTAAAAATTAATTGAATAACAGAGAGGCAATGAGGGATGTTTACAAATTAGCAAAATACACACTCATGGACAAAATGTAAGGAAGTTGTACTCTTCAGCATGTATATCGGGATTCAGATCATAACTCTGAAAGATATTTGCTACAGAGTGATTTTTATTGAAGACACACGAGATAATTAAGTGTGAACAAAATTGACTCTGTCTTCTTCGAAAAAAAAAAAAAAAGAACGACCGGCGACATCAAAGACTTTACACTTCTTTATGTTTGTCCATGAATGTAGTGATTAAATATGTTAATTTGCAATAAAATAATAAAAATAACTTGCGACACTATCTCTATGGCATTTATGTACTGTAGAGCAAAGTATCTATTATTTTTATATAAAGATTATTATTTTTATATATTTATATTATTTATATTTTGCTATTCTGGAAACTTACCTCATTGCTCATCTTATATATTTTAAATGTGTGTGTTAATTTTGTGCTTGCCTTGAATAAATTGTCGTGTCCTCCTGAAGTTTGTCTTTCCTATTTTTCTACATTACAATACTGTTATTTTCTCTCTTTAACCAACAAAAGAGAGATAGAGAGAGAGTGCTCTCAGATGAATTGGGAATAAATTTGGCAGTCCTTAAGAAAGATACTATTTTAAATTTGAAAAAAAAAAAAATTTTTTTTCATTGTGTAGCTATATTCATGTAAAAAGCAACCGTACATGTGTTTTCAGGGCAGTGATGAACAATAATCGCATTTTATAAAATCGAACAGCCATCATCGTTGCTCTGCGCACAGGAAGGAGTTCCAGAGGTAAAGTGGACTTACTTAGGTTTCCCATAATCACTATTTATCGTGTCAAGAATCAATTTGATGAGGCAGAAAGTAATAAAGAGGAAATGGCTGCCAGGAAAGCACTCGGGTCAATCGGATAGGGTTAAGAAGCGAACAATTTGTCAAAAATGACAGGGAGAAGATTAGTGAGAACTCTGGGAAGATCATGAGATCCATAGCCAAGCAAATAAGCGTTGACCTCTATGTCAATTGTCAGAACTTTACGTAAAAGCCCTTGATCTCAAGTCCTATGCCCTTTGGAAAAAGAAAAGTTACTGTCGGAGAATCTGAAGGATAACAGAAATGGAAAGATTGTTTCTAACAATCTTAAACATGATTCTTGCTGAGGTTCTTTTATGATGAAAAGAACTTTGACGTGAACCTAAAGTTAAATCACCAGAATGGTCGCTGCATCTGTAAAGACCCATCAGAGATACCTGTCATTATGCACACGAAATTTCCAGCCTCCGTGATAATCCTTAGTGTTATGAGCAGTGAAGGTGATTTCTTTGAGAAGGGCCTTATAATGAATGTTGACACCTACATAAATATCATGCAAACCATTGTGTAGTCTTGAATGGACATGGCATTTTCAAGAAAAAGGTATGTCTTCCAACAGGACTCAGCACTAGCCTGCAAGGCAAAAGCCACACAATCATGGTTGACATTTAATGTCTCCAGTCACTGGAGTCCTGATGTTTGGCCCCCTAACTCTCCAGGCTGCACCCCCCTCAGCTAATATGTAAGGGGCGTTGTTCAAAGAGATATCAAACACGATCCTCACAACCCTATCCAGTCTGTAAAGAAAGCGGTTAACACCCAAATGGACAAGGTCAACGGCGCCAAGGTTGTGTCTCATTCACTCGCCTCGAGACTGTTCTAGCTAATAAGGGAAAGTACATTGAATAAATCAAAACTATAATAAAATAAATAGAGCTTCCAGGGCGAAGTTTCTGTTTTAAGTTCACACAAGAAACTTAGCTCTAGAAGCTTTATTTATTTTATTATATTATAACTCAGGGAAGATCGTTTAATTTTAAATCAAAACTATATCCTTTCATCAACTACTGTGCTAAATTTCATTTTTAAAATTTTTACTTACAAAGCATTTCAGCCAAATTCCATTATGGGGTTATTCCCAATTTACATGATACACCCTGTATATATGGCCCGTTATTGCCTTATGTATATCATATTACCTAAAAACTATATGTATTAGGATAAAACCCATATAGAGAATGCACATGTACAATTTCTATGAAGATCAAAAAATTTCTAACCTTCTATTTTGTTATAGAGTTTCAACTGTATAATGGGGATTAACATGGATTTATTAACAACCCTTTATATGGCTGTTTTATTTTTTCACAAATATTTTTATATAAAACCCCTTTCTTTTTTAAACAGAATATTCACATACAACTATGGAACTATATCGTTTACAACACAGGTACTTGCAAATATATTGTATAAAAATTAACTCTTTACATCAAAGAAAAGTGATATTTCATTGATTCTGAGATAAAACTATATTTCTCTTTGACGAGATCAATCTCCTCAACCAGCCAATAGACTGTTTTTCTAAGTTTTCTGAAGTTTGGAATTTCACTTATTCTGCCATCAAAATATTCCTGCATCTGGAGACATGCCTCATGCTAAGTTCTGATATAAATATATCAATGATGTAACGCCATCCTAAGGGTTTACCTTAAAGAAAGAAGAATGATTCAAACCTCTATTTTGCTATAAAATAGTGTGAACACATTGCCCCTTTGGGTACATGATTTTTGTTTATCACAGCCAGTACACACATTTTACTAGAATACAACACACAATTTCTTACACTTTGAATACAAGTATATATGGCACGCGCGTATAGTACTATGGTTCCTTCTTGGTATTGTCTTATTTCTTGTATGGTGGAGAGCGAGAAAACCTGCTCCTTGTAGGAGGAATTCTCAATTTTACTGATGTCCCCAGGACCTAATTTCACCAGTTAAATAAATATTGTACCATTGGTACTGTGATAAGAAAATTAATTATCTACTCATTTTAAATATATTACCAAATATGTATGAAATAGAGAGATATAGAAGAGGCAAGATTTAAAAAACACAGCACAATATTTATTTTCACAACATCAATAAGGCACGACGATTATAAATAAAATATAAAAGAAAGGAAAAAATTCTTCTGGTCCAGGATCGAGGGTTTCACGGCCAGTGGGGACGGCGGTGGGCGGCCCTCATCCACTTGCGGACGGACATCATCTGCCGGTGGGCGGACATTGCCCGGCGACGACGGCGGAGTAGGAGGTACCACACTACCAAAAGGTAGGCGACGGCGGCCATCTCCAGCAGGGTCAGCTGGTAGCTGCCCAGGACTGGGGCGGGGGAGGCTTCTTGCTGGCGGTGGTCAGCTTGCGGAAGGGGCATGGGGAGGGCTCTGGGCAGGAGCAGCAGGAGGGTGATTGCCAGTAACATCGTGGCCATTACGATTATGACTCATTTATCTTGGGTGGTTACAATGGAACTGGATAGGTCCTTGGTAACTGACTTCACACTCTATCCTCCATTGTTCTATCATGGTGGAATCTGAATAGGTTAGAATATCTCTCACCAAATCATTAGTTGATTTTCCCTCGCTCCAACCTATGGTGTTATCAATATATTTCTCACAACTGTTTCTAGAATATAGAGATAAATGTAGTATATAAATATTTAATAATTAAAAATAAGTTTTTAATTGAAAATTTCCATATATAATGATTAAAAGGATTAACAACAAATAAACACACATTCTCTCTGATAGATTGATCCCCAAACTGATTAAAAAAATTAATATTTATTTCCTTTTTTTTTTTAAGTCTAAAAGTTTTCAAAATCTATATAGATAATACCGTAACAGAGTTTTACATTGTAAAGTCCTGAGCTATCTCCTCCGAAGATTCTGAACTACACATAACAATCTATATACCAAAATTTTCGTTATTTTTTTCTTCGTATGATAGGCCTGTTTTTATTTTCCTAATGTTAACAGTTATTTTTATTTTTTAATTTAATCTATTTTACAATCGTAGATTTTTTGCATTTATCATCATCAATTCATTTGTTTTGAAATGCGTAAAAATGTGTTTTGAAATAATATATATTTCTGATTCATTTGATTATGTAAGTACTTTGTTATAGTTTTTCATTTAAATATATAAATTTTTCGAATTGTAGATTGAATTATTACTTTTATTCTATAATAATTATCTTTTATAAGTGTTTGTTATAGTTTTTCATTTGAATTTAGCACAATTTTTGTATCTGGTTATCTTTTTTGGCATCTTTTCATCTCTCTTTGGCATCTTTTTTTTTTCTCATTAATAAGACCTAATCCAAATAATTTAATAGTGTGTGACGTTTCAGCAACAGCATCAGACAGAAGAATAAATGAACTAAAGAATAAAATCTCATTTTTTCTTTTGTCTGATGATGGTGGCATTTGGATTAGGTCTTATTTTTTTTTATTAATTTGTTATAGTTTTTCATTTGAATTTAGCTCCATTTTTGTGTCTTATTTCTTCTTTATATTAAAACTTAGAATTAAGCTTTGCTTTTTTATATACATGTTTATTACACATTTAGCAATACTTTTTCTTTATATTTGCTCTTATTTACTCATTTTTTTACTCTTTCACAATCAGATTTTGAAAATGGCTAAATGGCTTCACTTCTCCCTATTTGCTTTTGTAGCTTTTCTTATAAAAAAAATATTAGAACTTAGAATTAAGCTTTGCTTTTTTATATACATGTTTGTTACATATTTAGCAATATATATACCAAAATATTTTTTTGAATACTTACCTCTTTTAGTGAATTTTTGTCAGGGGGCTGCAAAAGTGCCGTACTTATGCAGTATTTTGATGCTTTTCCTGTGAAAAGGATAATGAAATTTAAAATTAAGCTTTGCTTTTTTATATACATGTTATTTACACATTTAGCAATATATACACAGAAATATTTTTGGAATATTTAACTTTTTTGGTGAATTTTTGTCAGGGAAGCTATGGACTGCCGTAATCATGCATTATGTTGATGTTCTTCTCATAAAAAAAAATATTTGGGTTTGGAATTGGGCTTTGCTTTTTTGTATACATGTTTTTTACATATTTAGCAATTTACACACAGAAAAATTTTGGAATATTTTACTTTCTTGGTGAATTTTTGTCAGGGAAGCTATGGACTGCCGTAATCATGCAATATGTTGATGTTCTTCTTATAAAAAAAATATTTGGGTTTAGAATTGGGCTTTGTTTTTTTATATACATACTAGCCGAGTGACCCGGGCAACGCCCCGGGTTTACCCGAAGGACCCGCAGGTGAGAAACTATAGAAGAAAAATTTTAACAAATCAGAAAATGAAATTGCAAACAACAGAACTACACTACTTTAAGGACATGAGAGCACATGCACTGTATCACCATACGTGTACCATTTTCAAAGACCCTGCTTAGGATTAAAACTTCTCAGAAGCATAACAATAGTACCAACCTAGAGGTTAACTGGTGTGGATGCATTCCTCTGGGAGTGAGACTATTGAGAAATTCAGTAGGGAGTTATTTTGCTTCTCCGCATTCTAACACTCCAACTGTTAACACTGTGGAAACACTGACTCATGTTTGGTAAGCAATTTCAGGGAAGAAACTATAGACATTGGATTAAATAAATTATTAATTAAATTGCATTAAATAAAAATTATTAGATTTAAATAAATATTATTAGAGTGAAAAAAAAAGAAAGAAATTAACAAATTAGAAAATAAAATTTCGAAAAATACAACTATATTGCAGATAAGATAAGAGGACCTTATTAAAAAATACATACACAAACTGTAATTCGACACTCGATAATTCGACACTTTCGATAATTCGACACTTTCGATAATTCGAAACTTTCGATAATTCGACCATTTAAAAAATCAAATTTACAAGGTTGATTGTTGTTTAAATACAACTTTGCTTTTGCATGCATAAACACAGGCTCTTGTAGCAAGAACCCAAATATTATTTATAGTCATAGCAAAAGCCAACCTTTGTGAAAACTGATGCCTCTTCAGAATGAATGGAAGACTGAAATCTGAAGGAGCAGAAGATATGGGTCATTTATACTTTCACCAATGCCTTTAGGATCTTTGCGATGGAACGCGTATGGTGTTTCAGCGCATGTGCTCTCATGTCCTTGAAGCACATATACTGACAGTGCCCAAAGTTGAACACACTGTATAGTGTCTGAAATATCTTTGGCCCCTTCGGATACCAACCTTCGCTTCATTCTAGAGAGGCGTTAGTTTTCATGTCATATCTGTAATATAGTTTTGTTGTTTGCAATTTTCTTTTTTTTTTCCTTTCAAATATGTATCCACTCTGAAATATAGTTTGTAAATTTTTATTCCAATTTATTTTCTTATATATATAAGTATTTTTTTTTCATTTCCAAAATATTTATTTATACTTTCACCAATGCCTTTAGGATCTTTGCGATGGAACACGTATGGTGTTTCAGCGCATGTGCTCTCATGTCCTTGAAGCACATATACTGACAGTGCCCAAAGTTGAACACACTGTATAGTGTCTGAAATATCTTTGGCCCCTTCGGATACCAACCTTCGCTTCATTCTAGAGAGGCGTTAGTTTTCACTAAGGTTGGCTTTTGCTATGACTATAAATAAGGCTCAAGGCCAAACCTTGGCTACAAGAGCCTGTGTTTACGCACGGACAACTTTATATGTGGCTTTTTCAAGTGTGCGAACATTGGATAGCATACATGTAAAGATGACCCATATCTTCTGCTCCTTCAGATTTCAGTCTTCCATTCATTCTGAAGAGGCATCAGTTTTCACTAAAGTTGGCTTTTGCTATGACTATAAATAATATTTGGGTTCTTGCTACAAGAGCCTGTGTTTATGCATGCAAAATCAAAGTTGTATTTAAACAACAATCAACCTTGTAAATTTGATTTTTAAAATGGTCGAATTATCGAAAGTGTCGAATTATCGAAAGTGTCGAATTATCGATAGTGTCGAATTACAGTTTGTTTATTCATTTTTTAATAAGGTCCCCTCTTATCTTATCTGCAATATAGTTGTATTTTTCGAAATTTTATTTTCTAATTTGTTAATTTTTTCTTTTTTTTTCACTCTAATAATATTTATTTAAATCTAATAATTTTTATTTAATGCAATTTAATTAATAATTTATTTAATCCAATGTCTATAGTTTCTTCCCTGAAATTGCTTACCAAACATGAGTCAGTGCTTCCACAGTGTTAACAGTTGGAGTGTTAGAATGCGGAGAAGCAAAATAACTCTCTACTGAATTTCTCAATAGTCTTACTCCCAGAGGAATGCATCCACACCAGTTAACCTCTAGGTTGGTACTATTGTTATGCTTCTGAGAAGTTTTAATCCTAAGCAGGGTCTTTGAAAATGGTACACGTATGGTGATACAGTGCATGTGCTCTCATGTCCTTAAAGAAGTGTAGTTCTGTTGTTTGCAATTTCATTTTCTGATTTGTTAAAATTTTTCTTCTATAGTTTCTCACCTGCGGGTCCTTCGGGTAAACCCGGGGCGTTGCCCGGGTCACTCGGCTAGTTTAATTATATATGCTTAAAATATGAAGAAACTAAAATCATTCATATCCCAATTACTCGACAATGTAGATATGAAGCAGCAATGCGAAAATATCTTGATTGGCTAAATGTCGTTTATCAAGGAACAACAGTGTATAATTCTATCTAAATTTTCAACAGAGAGAAAGACTTTCTCTTTAAAGAATATCAAATAAACGAAGTTTTGATTTATTTAATAATTCATTTTAAATGCATCCGTTGAAAGGAAGAAGTATCATTATGCAAGTAACATATGATTACCATAAGAATGACCATAATAATTACCAAATATGATTACCATTAACATAATAACACCTACACAATAGTCCTTAAATAACAGAGGCTGGATCATGATAACTCGCCTGACCACTGTAAACTAGAGTCTAAGGCCACAAAGACATTACAATTCCATAGCAAACAGAAGCCCAGAACCATGAGGCATTGACGCCATTAAAAGTACATTTGATAGATACCATTTGTAGGGGAAGCTCCCATTTAACTCCACCATACTGGAAACCCAGTAGGACACCTCCTGACCAAGCTGTCCAAAAGGCTGGCTCACTACAGATGCCCCTCTACAGATGATGTTTCTCTACACCATGTGCCTGTTGTATACAATGCAAATTAGAGGGCCTTAGTTAAGTGCTGAAGCACTATGGATCACCTCAAGTCTAGAGATGTACACTGGAGTGAAATTGCCATATGTAGCTACACAGGAGTGTTCCAGACGTGGACTTCACACACCCCAAGACCACACAAATGTGGTATCAGAGTAATGTCACATACAATACCCAACCTATCTAGAACATCCAGAACACTTGGAGACAACCACCTATGAGATTATTTATGCTGCTTTGTGGATGTTTTTTGCTCCTCCTCCTATATAATGGATATTACAATAATAATATAGATATGTATAATTCATGATAACAATATTTTTTAAATGTGTGACTCAATAAAAAATGATTTAAAAAAAAATGAATACTTACAAATATTTTAGATATTATATTAAAATTTATAATTTTCTTTATAATACAAAGTGTAATCATCAAGTATATAGGGACACAAGGTTGTTAAACTTTTATTATAGTAGATATAAATATAACAAATTGTATTCTTCAAAGTATGATCCTTGCGCTACATAACAACGTTCCCATCTTTTTTTTTTTTTTTTTTCAGCTGCTTAAAACACGGAGCAAATTCATTTTTCGTTATGGCTCTCAATTTATTTTTTCAAATTTTCTATAATTTCCTTTACACCATCAAAATGTTTACCCTAAAAGAAAATTTTATCTTAAGTAAGAGAAAAATGTCAGGAGGGAGAGATCAGGGGAATAGGGAAGTTAAGGAAGTTCGGCGGTCTCTTTCTTTGCCCAATATTGAGCAACCTAGAGGGCCTTGTGAAGTTAAGCATTATCGTGTAACATGTTCTAATTTTTTCAGCCATAAATCATGTCTTTCGAGATTAATCGTTTCACGCAAATGACGTAGAATATACCAAATACACATATTGTGTATTTTTTTATGAACCTTCATTAAAAAAATTCGAAGGGAACAAGATCTTTAAAATCGAAAGAAGTAACCAGCAAAACTTTTATCTTCATTTTTTGTTCTCTTATTTTTTTAACCCTTGAATTTCCTAGTTCAACCCTTTCACTTGACTGGAATTTTGTCTCCATGTTATACGTGTTAACCCATGTCTCATCACCTGTGATTATTTGCTTCATTATATCTGGGTTATTAGATAGCCTTCTAAAAGGTTTTAACATATTAAAAGAAAAGTCTAGCTTCTCGTTTTCAACAATTTAGGGACAAACCAAGCTGCTCCATATTCAAATATTCACTTATTATTGTTTGCAGCAACCCGTACAATATCTATAATTGTCTATTGGCGTACAAATTGGAAATTTTAGCTCTGCAATAAAATATTCATCTCCAAATACCTCTTCAAATAGAGCATTCGTTTCTGAAGCTGTTTTTCGAGTTTCAATCAAAAATTAATTACAATTCCGTTCAATCGATAACACTATCTTTTAAAAAACTGTTTGAAGAACTTTCTGGCAACGTCCACTTTATGAAATGAATTCAAATGACATACTCTCCGGCCATAGTCAAACTATATATTATTTAAAATCTTATATTATGAATATTAATGTTATAATGTTTATATTGTCTTATTTTTTTTATTAATTTTTTAAAATGCAGCCTTGTCTCCCTACTTAATGATCACACCTATATCAACTTTCTTGTCTATTTGCCTTTTTCTTTTGAAAAAATGCATATCCACTTGCATACTTCTTGTATTTTTGTATACTTATTTTGTATTTCTTGTTAACTTTCCTACTTCTGTATAAATTTCAGGCTTACTTCTTTAATACTTCATATACCAGGCTGTATCAAAAGTAAGTTCCGATAAATAAGAATTTTAAAAAATACACATTAAATAAATTATTGAACAAAAATTATTTATTTATTTGAGTAGAGATAGTCATTTTAAATAACAGCAAGCCATCTTTTTGCCAGGCTTTCAATTTGCTGACGATACTATTCTCGGGGTTTTAGAGTTAAAAATCACGACAGGCAATTTCGACGTATTGGAATGTTTCAAAGTGTCTTCCTCTTAGAAATGTGGCCATGAACCGAAATGGCGCGATATCCGGGCTATAAGTAGGGAGAGGTAGAATTTCAATACCCTTCAAATCTTTATTCTATTCGTTGTTAACATAGCTCGATAAGCTGAAGCGCTGTTATGTTGCAGGAATAATATCTTTGGTTGATCAAAGCAGGGTATCGAGTCTTCAAAACTGGCTGAGTTGCTCTGAGTAGAGATCGGCATTAACAGCACAACCATCAGGAACAAGTTCGTAGTGTACAATACCATCTATGTTCCAACATACAGACAACATCACTTCATGGCAAAGCGATCCTGTTTAACTACAGGTTTAGCCTCGTAGTGTCTCAATACCCGACACATGTAGTCGTCCCATTCGAGGTTTGTCGTCAAGGTTGATGTCTCCTTCTCTAAATCTCTTGAACCATTTTTGGAGCTATTCTTCTATTGACTATTCCTTTCCCTTCCACTTCGCAGATTTATTTTGGCGCCATATTTTCATTCAACCATTTTTTCCAAAAGAAGCGCAATAGTACTCGGATCGTTATTTTTTGATCACACATCCTTTAGCTCTCTACTAGAATACTGAAATGTTATTCTAAACCCTATTACCTTATTTCAATCACGTGGGCATGCTCATCGACCGTGGGACTGAACCTTTAATTATTTAAAATTTATTTATATTTGTATATATTTAAAGTATTTTTTATTTTATCTTGAGCTTCTGCTTTGGGAACGAACTTTTGATACAGCCTGGTATATATACTTCTCGGGCACTTCTTATACAACAACAACAAAAACCTTTATTAAGACACTATTGTCTTACAAGGGGATTCCCCTAAAAAGTTATATATGTACATGAGTGAGGAGGAAAAGCAATTTAGAGGGGGGGGGGGGGGGGGGGGGGGGAGCAATCAGCCGTTGTCTGTGGAGTTGAGCACTTCTTCTCTCATTTTATCAATCGCCTTGTAATATTTAAAATATTTGTAAACGAATGTTCTATCCAGCAGGAGAGTAGTAAATATTTCATATACATGTTGTTCATTGTAGTGAGTTGGCCCCGAAATTTCGCGAATTTCCTGTCTCTTTTCAAGTAGGAATGGGCAATGGAATAGATAGTGGACCAAATTGCAATCAGCCGTTGTCTGTGGAGTTGAGCACTTCTTCTCTCATTTTATCAATCGCCTTGTAATATTTAAAATATTTGTAAACGAATGTTCTATCCAGCAGGAGAGTAGTAAATATTTCATATACATGTTGTTCATTGTAGTGAGTTGGCCCCGAAATTTCGCGAATTTCCTGTCTCTTTTCAAGTAGGAATGGGCAATGGAATAGATAGTGGACCAAATTGCAATCAGCCGTTGTCTGTGGAGTTGAGCACTTCTTCTCTCATTTTATCAATCGCCTTGTAATATTTAAAATATTTGTAAACGAATGTTCTATCCAGCAGGAGAGTAGTAAATATTTCATATACATGTTGTTCATTGTAGTGAGTTGGCCCCGAAATTTCGCGAATTTCCTGTCTCTTTTCAAGTAGGAATGGGCAATGGAATAGATAGTGGACCAAATTGTCTTGGATGTCAACATTGCAGAAGTAGCAATTTAAAGGGTCGCTGTTTCAAAATCCTGTGATATCCTCGCGGAAAAGTAGCCATAGAATCCTTTGACGGGATATAAATCGTTTAATTTTCAAAGGGACACTTCTAATATACTTCTTGTCTGTTCCTTGTATTTTTGGTAAACTTCTTGTCTATTTCTCGAATACTCTTGTTTGATTATTTACCTTTGACTTCTTGTATTTCCTCACAAATATTTTATTTTTCTTATATACTTCAATGTGTTAAAAAATTAAATTATCTTTTGCTCCCTCTAGTTCGGGTATTGGTCGTTCTGATTCATTGAATGTGACATCTTTAGAGATGGCAATTTTTCTAGTAGAAGGGTTCCAGGATAGAAATTTAGTGCATGCTTTATCATACCCTAAGGAAATAATATTTTTTGATTTCTTATCCCATTTTCTTCTACATTCTTCAAATTTATGTAGCCATGCTTCACAACCAAAAATCCAAAGAATATACAAACTAATTTTTATTCAGAAAAAGAGTTCATAGTATGTGGTATTTGGAGCTTGTTTAGTGATTATGCCCAAAGTTCCTCAGGAAGACTTCGAGCGCACAGCATGGATCGAGCTACTTCTACATTAGTTCTATTGTCTACGCCCCCTATCTGTTCATGGACATATGGAGCTGACAATTCATACACTTATAGGGCAATACCGCGCAATCTGTAAATATGAAAAAATAAATAAAAACATTAAACCAGGAAAGTTTCTTTCATACATAAAACAAACATTACTGTCCTTACTGCCCCGTAAATAAAGATATTTCCGTATCGTTCTGATGCAAAATTAAAGGGAGAGGTGCCCCTCAAGGGACGTGAATATCTTCCTCCTTCAACTTTATATTATACTTTAATATTTAAAATACAATATAACGCGGCTGATGATTGTAAAACGAAAATTAAAATTATACCGCGAATGTTTCTTTTAAAAATCGAAATTTATTTTCAAAGAGAAATAGCGACATTTCTAACTTTGAGGATGAGGTATGGAAAGGTGAAACATGAAGAGTAATGGAGAACGGAAAAATAAAAAGTGTCCAGGGGCGGGAATCGAACCCACACCCTTCTGCTTACCGGGCAGGTGCCTTGTCCACTCGGCTACCCTGGACGTATTTTTCCGTTCATAACTTATATTTAAAGTAACATTTATTGAAAATAAATTTCGATTTTTAAAAGAAACATTCGCGATACTTTAATATGTTGAGGAATAAACGAAATCCTTCATTTGAATTTAACTAATAATAGGACGTATTTTCGATTTGATTGAGGGTGTTAAAAATCGATGATTGTATATTTTGTAGATTTTCCCTTTTCATCATCATTATTATTATTATTATTATCATTATTATTCAATATATATAAATATATTTGAATTTATTTTTGTTTACCTCCTTCTTAATGGGTGGAAAGTAATAAAAGAATGGAATGAACAAAATTTGTAATCAAACAAACACATCTGTCCCAAGGTGAGAGGCAAGCTGAGTCTGACGACACAAGACAGAAATTACGTCGGCCCCCCTTCCCATGCGCGAGCACCTATGCGCGGTGGCGGAGGGGATAAAGAAAAGGAACAGGGGGCACTACTGGTGTAAAGGTTCGGGGGGAAATATGAGCTCCCTGCCTCAGAAGGAACCAGTAGCGAGGTTATCAAGAAACAAAGAAGATAAAAGAAAGAGGGCGTGGTGATAGTATTGCGCGCTAATTAAGTGGGTGGCGATATAGTTATGGAACTGTTATGGAACTGAAGAATTGATCCGGATAATATTTCAAGTGAAGAATTCTACAAGAAGTCATGATTTGATTGATCGACAGAGTTGAAACAAGATTTATTTTTAAAAACTCAAGAGAAGCTTAGATAAAGGAAATATCTTTATTTACGGGGCTGCTAACCAAAATGAATGAATTTTGAGCCCCGATGGACGCATAAAGCGGAATATATATAAAGCACAGTTGGAGGGGCCTGGGGATGGGTGGCCAGGAGATCTTCGCCAGGTGAGGCCAGGAGAGCCGGGATGTAGAGGAGGATCAGGGGGGCAGGGTGGTGATCCGCGGAGATCAGGGGGAGGCAGAGACGGGTCCAATAGTGTTGAGCCCACGGGTGACCGTGGAGAGCAGACATACCTCAATCCTTAAACTGTATGAGTTTTAAGCCCAAAATAATGTAGCAAGCAGACAAGCCGCAATACACTACATCAAAGTACCAAGGTGCTGCACGCAACCAAGGATGTTCAATAAGGTTAGATTCCTCAGGCCAGGGAAGAAAAAGAAAGACAGCTGTTGTTCAAATGAGAATATTAGATAAAGCGGGAATGATTCAGCAACTGATGGGAAAAGATAGCTTTTTTTTTTTTGTAAAAATAAATATATAAATAGTTTTAGATAAGAAAATTGCTATTCATAATATATATATATTTTTTTAAATTGAGATATTTTACAAGGATTACTAGTGAGGGTACCAGTAATAAGACAACCAACCAGAAAAGTACACCATAGATTGCATAGCGCATTCAAATGGGTCGCTGCGTATATCGATTTCTCGAGCATCCCGCACCGTCGAATCGCCAAACCATTTTCCTTCTGTCCTTGGGTTACAGAGACAGCGTCAGGGGCGATCACATACGCAGGGCAGGTCGCGAAACCGGTCTTTAACAGCGGCACATGCCAAAGTTGCGTCTACGAGCGGCCGCTAATGACCGGTGTTAACCATGAGGTGAGGAGTCAGAGTCACTCAGGTGATCGGAATCCTCCGCGCGGACGCGTGGCTTAAGTCTATCAGAGGCCTTTAGGAACTCCAGGCAGGCTCGCCAAGTGCTCCTGTTGAAAATAAAGTCTTTGAGTGTGACCCATCGGAGTGTACCATAATTCTTCTGCACAGGTGGAAAGAAGGAGGAATCTAATGGCATCAATTCTGCTGCACTCAAGCACGATGTGTGACAAAATTTCTTCCCTGTCAGCGTCGCAGTAAGGGCATAAGAATCGTCACGAACGCCTATCCCGTGGGCGAAACTGTCCGTCCACGTGTGTCCCGATAGCAGGCCAACCACAATGTGCTCGCTAGGGACGATGTACGCATACCTTTTGTCTAAAATGCTCATTGGAGTAAGGCCAAAGCGGGTGTGGATAGAAGGAGCTAGAGAGAGGAATCTGCTCTCCCATGCTTTGCCCGGCCGTAGATTGCCGATTTTACAAACGACAAACGAAACTTAGATAAGTATTTGTGAACTTTGTTTGTAAAAGATTTGCCTCTGCAACCCTAGTTACTTTTGCTCTCTAAATTATTTGTTTATCTGTATATTTATTTTGTAATACTGTTTTTTTTATAATTTTAAATATAACTATAATTTTTTGTCCAAATTGATTATTATTTGATATTTGATTTTTACCCTTTTTATCTAATTTCTTATTACAATACCCATACATTTTTTTAAAGGCAAAATAAAATATATTAATGCCCTTTTTGTTAATTTGTATTTTCACAACTTGTACAAACACTACTGGGTGAATCTCCATTTTCAATCTGGGTAAGTACATATAAAATGAAAGGATTTAAAAGCACGAATGTTTCTTTTATACATAATACAAACTTCTACTGCCCTTACTGCGATGAAAAAGTTTGTATTATGTATAAAAGAAACATTCGTGCTTTTAAATCCTTTGGTTATGCGAAATGGCCATATTTGGGTATTTATTCCATTCACAAAAGCAAACGGTGACAGAATTGATTAAGAAAGGGCAATGCCCAGGTTTCACCCGATTAAATGCTTTTATTCAAATACTATTCGTTACAATTATAAATTGGCGCCGTGGATGTCATTCTTGTGAAACGCCCCGCTCCAAACTTTGTGTCTGAGAAGCGATATTTTTATAAAGAGATGATCTGGCTTTGTGTCTTCTGCTCGAATGAATGTTTTTCTGTTAGAATTTTGTTCCTGAATACTAAAAATGAACTGGCTTCACCCGTGGTCTCTGCTTTTTGGAATTTTTCCGGATATAATTTTGTATCTATTTTTTTTTATTTAACAGTTGGGAGAGACACGCCATATCCACAATTTGGATAATTGCGTGTATATTTTAAATTATATACAATTAATACAATTGAACATTAAAATTAAACGTTCAATGTCAAATCTTACATATAGCAATTATAAGTAGTAGCTTGAAATATGTACAGTCAACGCTTTCGCCTCAAAATATACATCCTGCAGAATCTATTAAACTTGATGTATTGGTCTTTATTGCAAGCAGCTTGTTTTGTATTAGTCAGGTAAAGTTGGTTTTCTTCCCTTAGATCAGAAGTTAATGGACAGTCTATCAGAAGATGTTCAGGGGTTTGTTGTTCGTTTCCACAAGTGCATGCAGGTGAACCAATTTTGCCAATTCTAAACAAATATGTGTTGAAGTCACCATATCCAGTAAAAAATTGAACGTTATAGAAGTTGGGTTGAACATAGTTAGGAATTCTTGAAGTATCAAAGAATCCCTTGAAATTATCATTGGCACCTCCATAGTATTCCTCAAATTTCTGGTTTATAAAATTAGATATCATTTTCTTTTAGTTGGATCTGATTTTTTGTATCCAATATTCATTTTTAGTAAATTTGTTTCAATAAAATCCGTGAGCTTTGGTGTTCTAGCAACAATATGAGTACAGTTTGAAGATGTTGAATTATAAACCTGTGTACTGTGCTTCAAAATTTTGTACTGCAGAGAGTTTAATTTATCTTTGACTTTTTTGGGTATAAAGTTGTACCAGATCGTGGAACCATAAGTTAGTGAACTTCGAAACAGTGTCTTATAGAGTTCTATTCTTCTTTTACTGTCCAGTCCCCATGCTTTCCCGGTTAATCCAATTAGGTATCCACTAGCTCTATTTGTCTTAGTAATAATCTCATCAATATGGGGCACAAAATCCAATTTGTTTTTATTTCTATGATTTTTAAAAGTTATTCCCATAATCTTCAGTTTTTCTACCCGATTGGCAGTGATAGTGTTAGGAATTTTTGCAGCTATTTTGCTATTAAAAAAGTATAAGATTTTCGTTTTCTCTTCAGATACGGTCAACTTATTGTTCCCACACCAGTCTAATATTCTCTCCATGACCTTTCCTGTTGTATTCCGAAGTTCTGTCAAGTTGTTTCCCCAACATATCACAGTTAAATCATCCGCATAAGCAATGATTTCACTGTTTGATTCTGAATAGTTATTCAATAAATCGTTTAGAATAATATTCCATATTGTAGGGGATATAGGCCCACCCTGTGGACATCCCTTGCTTAATTTTTTGTGGGTTTCATTTGATGAGTATCTAAATCAAAATATCAAATCTGATAATCAAATAGGATACAGCAATATTGTCATCATCATTTTCTGAATAAAAAACAACTTCTTTTTCCCCAGAACCTGTCAATTTATTTTTCTTGACTAAAAATCTGAAAATATATTTTCCAGATTTTTCTCTATGTCCTGTTAAAACACGTTTTACATGTCCATTAGGTCAGCTGATATTACCTCCCATCTTTACCGCTAGAGGCGCTGCTTGCGAGCGAAAGGGCAAATTTGCCACGCAATTTGCAAATAACTTGTATACATACTTGTATACTTGTGTACATAGGCCATAAATCTGTACATAGACAGGAAAAGCACATATATTTTAATAATATAAATGAGTTTTAAAATTTGTAAAAAAAAAAAAAAAAAATGCATCGGCCGGGAATCGAACCCGGGGCGCCCGCGTGGCAGACGAGCATTCTACCACTGAACCAAAAGCAAACGGTGACAGAATTAAGAAAGAATGCATGACGCTGATAACTGTATATATTAATGGCGCGTTATTGCTTTGTGTTAATCTGGGTAAGATTAACCTTCCCTCATTTTTCTTTTTTTTTTTACTTCAACAGATGGTTTATTTAGAGAAAATTGCAATATTTCTAAAAGCTGGTTGTCTCCCTTTTTCGATCACGTCACGAGCGCACCCGAGTATAGCTGCAGAAGATCTAGCACCAGACAAACCCGCCAACTTTTGCAGAGACACGTGAATTGATAAGAAGGAAACGACCAGTCTCTCGGAATGTCCGTGTTTCATTTTGAGCTGAATAAACCTTCTAATTAAAATAATAAATAGGATATTTTATTAGGAATATATTTAACTAGGAAAGCACTGTTTAGTAAACATTTACTACACCATGTATATAGAAAATTACTTAGAAAACAACCAAGTCTTCATAAACGTCTTCCCATTGTACTACTGGAACTATGTGAAAACTGGAAAATATCTACATTCTAATGTCAAAGTATGTATGTATTGGTTATATAACAACCAAGATTTCACAACACCATATTTATTTTCACAAGACGAACGACGATTATATACATATATAAATAAATGAAGAAAGAAAGAAAAAGTTCGAGAGGGAGCTCCTAGGTCTTCACGGCCACGGGGGACGGTGGCAGGCGGCCCTCATCCGGCGGCGACGTCGCTGCAGGTACCAAACTACCAGCAGGTAGCAGATGGCGGCCATCTCGAGCAGGGTCAGCTCGAAGCTGCCCAGGACAGCGGGGACGCGGGGTCCTCCGACATGGGGACGTCTCGGTGGCGAACGGCAGTTCGCGGCAGGAGAATGGAGGCAGCGCTCGCAAGGAGCAGCAGGAGGGTGATGATCATCATGGCCATGATATCGTTAGCACTTCTTAGCTCTTTGTTTGTTACAATGGAAGTGAATCAGTCTTAGATAGCTGTCTTCACATCCATTGTTCTACCATGGTGCTATCTTAAATAAGTTGGAATAGCTTACAAAGTCATAAGATTATATTTTCCAGCTGTAGTAATGTTCAAGTATAGGTTCATTGATTTTTAATATCTTCAAATATTAGCATATATAAGTAATCAAAAATGATTTTAGGAAATACAAATAGTCCTTTTGTGGCTCCAGCTTAGATTACACAACACACAGCATTCAGAGAGATATTTAGTTACAATTTTGAAATTTTCTGATAAAAAAAAAACTACTTCTACTCAAAAACGAGCAAGCATACATTTCATTAGAAAAATACAACAATTAATGTATGATCTGAAAGGCATATATTAAAAAATGCCATTTTCGACATTTTTTAAATTAATGACGATGATTGTATTTTCCTTTTTTCCTATGCTTGCTCATCCTAAGTAAGTAACTCCCGAATCGGGTGGTATCGCCCTCCAGTGGGCGCTGAATATGTTTAAAATCCAAAATTGGGGGGTTAAATTTCATTCTAATTATTTTAAATGTTTATACCTTTAAGGAAATATCCTAACATTTTTTTTATAGTTCAAGTTTTATACACAGCTGACTTCTTTTTATAAATAATACTGCATGCTTATTGGCTTGATCTATGTTACATGATAGTTTTTTTTTAAAGCCTACTTACGCGAATTATTTGATGTTCATTACTGTACACAAAACGTATACATTGTTGGAGATAATGTAGTATTTTAAGAGATAAATCAATAAACAAGAGAATGAGGCACATAAACAGTGAGTTAAAATGAACATATACTGTTACTTAGAACCCAAATGCTGTTCATGTTCTCTGTCTGCTCAGGATGGCACAAAGATAGCACACGCGAGTACGTAAGGAATGCAGCAAAGTTGGCGCTTTATTGCACGTAGTACTAAATGCAATGGGTACAGTAAATGGAATTTTTATTTAACTTCTCCATTTAAGATTTTTTTTGCCCCGTGGATGCCTTGTGTCCCGCTCCACACTGTAAAGCCTGGGATACACCGTCTTGTAGGCCGCTGCGACGCGAAGCTCTCCTGCAGCCTTCTAGCAGGATCATCCACACTCCCGAAGACAACTTGCAGCTTCTTCCCACGACACAGATGTCACCCACTTCCCACACGTGAATCCATCTGGGCGCATTATCTCGCCTTCAGGCCAACCACTCTAGCTGACTGCCCGTCTTTCTCCACCCCTTGGAATCTGTCAATAGTCATTTCCTCGGGGGTTGCAAGCACACTTCCTTCTTTACTGGCTTGCTCACATATTTTGGGTCTTTCCTTCAGCTCTTAATCGCCGTTCTTCCAGAATGTAGTTGGCTGCACTGTTTCACTGCCCCCTCTTCAATTTCTGTTCGTCCCTAAATGGGTCATGCCACTCTCATTCCATTGGAGGCCCTTTAATTTCCTTGAAGTCTCTGGTAACATAAGGCCTGCACTTGTTCTGAAGTGCAACGCCAGGAAAAGGATCACACCTTGTTTGCGCAACCACTTCCCAACTTGGGCTTTCCTTCTACCTTTCGTCAGTGCCAATACTAGGCTGTCGTCTCTTGCTGTCGAACGCTCGATCTAGCATAGGGTGGCAGTTTTCCACAATGTGGTGCCTTCGATGCTGCTGACCGAAGTTCGAATTTTTTCTTCAAAACACTTTGTGACCGCGATGTAAATTTCCATATCCCTTTGATATTTTGTATTGAGCTTTAGCCACTTCCTTCAACGCGCGACGGGGCTTTAGATCTTTACAGTGGATGCGCTTTCTAATTCCACGCTGCCTATAAGGCAGCTGTCCTGCACATAATCGACCTTGTCAGTCTCGCAGAGGTTTTCGGGGCGATTTTCTTACTATATCAAGTCTTCGGTCGGTTTACTATTTATTTGCAATTGAAGATATTTCTTCTTCTACAACCTCTAGACCTGTACTATGGCTGTGAACTCCTTTAACCCGCTGGAGGTGTCGGACCCCGTGGTAGTGTCAACGTCGGTAGAACTCTTTCTGGAGGGTGGCTGTTGGATCTGAACGTTGTTGGTGAATGGGTACGTAGATGATGGGTTAACATTCGTAGCACATATTTTCAGCTTTAATTGCAGACGACGGCGCCGACACATTGTGTGCGACTTCCG
Source organism: Cordylochernes scorpioides (assembly GCA_030710605.1). Taxonomy (NCBI): domain Eukaryota; kingdom Metazoa; phylum Arthropoda; class Arachnida; order Pseudoscorpiones; family Chernetidae; genus Cordylochernes; species Cordylochernes scorpioides. The sequence continues at coordinate 44,960,847 of CP092867.1, forward strand.
TTTAACAGACATTGCCGTCGGACTTCCAAAGAGCGTCCAATGCTCTATCCCGTTCAGCCGGTTCGCCGGTCCAATTTAGGGATGCTTCGCACGTCCACGGAGCACCCAGCTCCGTCCCGTCCAGTTGGATCGCTGCTGTAATCCCTGACAGTCTGACACAGTCGCAGAAGTTAGCCATCGTATTGCAGCTCTCCAAGATAATTGATGTTTTCACAGAGGCATTCAGAAGGGATCCAGGAGGACGAACTTTATCATGACATATAATCTGGAGGACCTTAACCCTCCGTCTGCTTGCCTTGGTCCAAAGCATTCGTGTCGAAGCCGTTGTCGGAGGCGCTCAGTCCGTCTTCCTCCTCTATAATACTTGTACGGATCATTTCTCTTCATGCAACTATTTCCAGTGTTCACAATTCGATAAAATAATCCCTTGAATCAATATTAAAATAAGAACATTAGGTCTCCAGAGGAAAAAAAAAGTTTAATATTTTTTATTTACAAATCTCTCAAGCTTTCGTGCTAGAAAGCCCTTTCACAGGAGAAAATATTTTACATCAAATCGCCAATAAAATAAAGATAAAATCAAATAAAATGCTTTGGGTGTTTGACAGTTGTTTGAATGCAGAATCAACGCGGGCCTTCATTGCGCGTGCTTATTATAAAAATATTTTTAAAAGAAACTTTTCCCTGGAGGCCAAATGTTCTTATTTATTATTTCCAGTGTATTCTATCGACCATCTTGATCCTTCACTGACGAGACTGATTCCTTAGTGACAGTAGTCTTGCCGGCGGCCTCATTGCTTAAATCCATCTTGTCCCCGATTTAATCGGGCGGGATTATCTCACCAAATTACTTAAAATAGCACTCAAGTTATTTGATCGCATATCAGCATCAATTTCATATCTTTATTGATCCATTTTCTAGGTCAATTTCTTTAATTCTTCAATCTTGAGGTCGGTTAGTTCTTCCATCTTGTTTTTAAATTAAAGTGTAAACAAAATATTTAATTAATATTAACTAAGCTTCACTCTCCAGATCTGACACCAAATGTTACGTCGTATCCAGACGCTGTGTGTTTGTACTCTGTCTGATCAGGATGGACAAAGATAGCACACACGACGAGTACGTGAGAGATGTAGGAAAAATTAGTGCTTATTACACGTAGTATTAAATAGAAGGAAAATAATAAGCTGAACTTGCCTTCTACTTCCCCGTCAGATGGATTCTTTGTACCGTGAATGTCTTGTGCCCCGCTCCACACTGTACAGTCTGGGATACACCACCTTGTAGGCCGCTCCGACGCCTGGCACCGTCTTGCCGGTTCATTCGAACTCCCGGAGACAAATTGCCGCTTCTTCCCACGACACCGAAGTCATACAATCTCTTTACAGGAATCATCTGGACGCACTATCGCGCCTTTAGGCCAACCCCTTTAGCGTCCTATTCACCCACGACTCTCAGCTGGACTTCCCGTCCGTCCCAACCCCCGGGATTTGTCAATTTTTATTTGCTTGGGGGCCTCCTGCATAATTCCTGCTTTACTGGTTTACTCACATCTTTTGGATCTCTTCTTCAACGCTTCACCCCCGATCTTCCTGAATGTAGTTTGCTGCACTGTTTCAATACATTAAACACCTAGTTTTATATATTCAGTTATATATACGGTTAGAGAGAGAGAATAAAAAAACTTTGTGAAATTATAAAGTGAATTAAAATTCTGATTATTGCGCATTCTCTGGAAATTTTCAGGATATCTATTTAATTATTTCAATTCCACAGCCGCGTAGAAATTTTGTTAGTTGTAATAAATATGTGATAAAAATTTGTTGTCCAGTCGAGGTAGAGTAGAATACCATACAGAATTATGGGAGGACCAAGTTCGGGTTTAAATTTTGTCACTGTGAATATATATATACCGTCGCTGGATCCACAGGCCTCAAAGCAGGATGGTCAGGATGTGGTTGGGCGTGGAGGGCCACCTGTAGGGCGATGTCTGTGTCGTGCCCCGAAAAGCAGTTGCGACGCAGGTCAGCCCAGGAGATGGAACGGGGCACATCCACGGTGGAGGTACACCTCGCAGCAAGTTCGGCAACAGTGCCCGGCGCGCCCTCTGGCTGGTGAGATGGGTAATGGCCGTTGTCGATTCCCGCAGGACGATGGTATCCGCCTCGTACTCCGCATGACAGCTGGGGCTGGCATTTTTCAGCAGAAGACGCTGTCAGAAGACCCCCAGATGCTGCACGTCCAAGAATGCGGCTCGTGTTGAGCGCGCTAGGAATGGGACGACATCAGAGAAGTCACCGACAGTCTCCTGTAGCCAACGTTCGGGAGCCAGCAGGTCTGGCGGCCGCAGGAATCTCTTGTCGCCTCGAAGACGCTGAGACCTCAGGCAGTCTGGCCGCAGAACCCTGTGGTCAAGCTCAAGGACACTGGACGCAGCCTCCCAGAGGCTCAGCAGCTCCTAGGTGAGACTAGACGTCAGGGGCCGGAGGTGTCAGTTACGCCCGGCTGAGGACCAGCCAAGAGTAACCGTTGGCGGCGCTGCGCAGTGAGGCCTGGACCCCCTTCAGGCAGGCGAGTCGAAGTTGGCCCGCGATATCAAACAGGTCGACGCACTCTCGGAAACTAGACGAGCTAGAATGCGCCCGGAAGCCACGTACCCCACACGAACCACGCCAACTGCGCCTGCATCTGGCCGATGGTGGTTTCAAGAGGAAGGTAGCCGTGAAGGGAGTGCAGGATGGAACCTCAGGACCAGGCTTTTTGGCGCAGGAACGACCCACCAGCGACAGGCCGCGGGTGAAGGGTGACCACCTCGCGATGGCTCGCTCCAGCAGCCCCATCACGTGGGAGGCCTGGGAGGCGACAGTGCTCCTGGAGGTGATGGTGCAGCCCAGGACGGTCAGCGACTCGGACGTCCAGAAGATTCCCAGAAGAAAATCCGTCCGGTACTTCCAGGAACCGCATCAGAGCCTGCAGCTCTTTACGAAGTTGACAGCCACCACGGAGTCTATGCGGAACTCTTCGAAGATCAGTGACACGACCTCAAACTGGGCGAGGTCCCTGATGAAGAGTACGATGTCATCCGCATAGGCGACCACGCTGCCACGGCCCAAGATCCTCTCGAGGCGGCGTAGAAGAGGTCCAACTCCGATGCTGAAGAGCGCGGCGCTGAGGCGGCAGCCCTGCCTCACCCCGTTGATAAGCGGGAAGGCCTTGGTGTATACATCTTAGACCCAGATGGAGGTGTCTGCTTCCCCTTAGAGGACAGCAAGCAATCCACCCGAGGAATGTAGATGGTAGGCCCAGTTTCTCCATCAGGAGAGAGAGAGAGATCTGGCTATTTAATGATCAGAGATCAGATACTGGCTTGTGGCCATTTCTCGTGATTTTGTTGGCTTAAGGAGAGCTTCCGCAGCCTGGGTACTTCAGCGATAATGTCCACAATATGTTGTAAATCTACCCTATTTATACTCTCTATATAGGTTTAAATGGTCATTTCCCTGTGCGTGACGCTCTTCCGCAGAGACTGCAAGAATACCTCTTAGTTTCTAGGCTTAAGCCTCCGTATTCTTTCCATTTTCTGATTCAATTTAAAGTCGTGGCTCTATCGAACATTCAAAGATGAAACAGAGGTATATCAGGTTGGAAAACATAATCTACCTAGCACAACAATTTTCTCTTTTGCAAAGTTTTTACTATCTCTTCGAAGATTTAAAACTATATATCACTCTAAATACTAAGATTTTCCTCTATTATACACGCGCCCCATTTTTGTTTTTATATTATTACTAATGCCAATGTTACTAATCGTATCTTGGTGAATTGCAGACATCCTAAATATTTCACCATAATTTGTGTAATACATTTTCTTTATTATATTATTAAAAAATCAAGATGAGAAGCTTTCGAGTATTGAGAACTCTTCTACACAGGTCTATTTAAAGAAGAGTAAATAATAATTACATTGAACCAAATTGAAGACAACTCTCAGATTTATAAAATTAATGTATTAAAATTTAAATATTTTTAGATATAGAGAGAGAAACGAGTTAATTACCTCGTATTTGAGGCAACAAAATAATCATCTAATTTACATACATCGTTCTAACCAGATTCAACTTGTGCAAAACAGACGACAAAGAAAAAATATATAAATTAATGGTAGAGGGTAAGTTCCTATTTTTTGCAAGCATTCACACTCAAAGAATAATCATTTTCTTGCTTCAATCCTCCCCTGTGTGGAAGCTCCTTTTATAAAGTCCTATTGAGCCTATGCACTTTCTGAGTTTATCTTTTGGAAGATTCTTTGTTTAAATATCAGCTTCCATTTTCTCACTCCGGACCTATTCCAAGTTTATTGCTCCACTTTGTACTTCCTCTTTTACAGAAAAATATTTTCGGTTTATGTGCTTTGTCCTTGAAGTTATTTGTTCGGACTGGATCCAATTTATGGCAGATTGGCTATCAGTTTTCAAAATTATCGGAAAATTAATATCTCGGGACAATTCCTCTATTTGTCCTTTAACCCATTTTACTTCACAGATTCCTTCGCATATGGAAATCAGCTCTGCCTCGCATGTTGATAAAGCCACTAAATTTTGCTTTTTACTACGCCAGTTGATAAGGATATTTCCAAGTTTAATTGTGTATCCTGAATAAGACTTTGCGTCCTTTGTTGAGCACCAGCTCGCGTCTGTATTAACGCCAATATTATTTTTTTGTTGGCCTATATCTTAAAATTTTATCTCTGGTTCCCTTCAGATACCTATATATTCTTTTGACTGCCGTCAAATGCACTTCTCTTACATCGTTATTATATTGCGATAAATTGCTCTCATTGTAGGATATATCTGGACGAGTTCCCGTTGCCAGATACATGAGTGACCCGATCATCTCTTGGTACAATGTCTTGTTTACTGGCTTGGAGTCTTTATACTCATCAAAGTTCTGATCTCGATCTCCTGGAGTTTGTACGATGTTGCATTCCTCGAGTCCAAATCGTCTTAAAATCTTATTAATGTAATGGGGTTGTGATAAATCGTAACCATGTTCTGTTCTCCTTTTTTCTAAACTTATGAATGGTTCGTTTTATTCTTTTTCCTTTAAAACAACAAATTTTCCTATTTCTAATGCTAAATTATCATTGAATGCCTGGTCTGTTCTGGCTATTAGGAGATCATCAACATATAAACCCAAAATTCCAAATTCTCTTCCCCTCTGTAAAGTATACATACATGGGTCGTATCTAGATCTTATCATTCCTAATTGTTCTAAAATTTCGTCGATTCTTTTATTCCAACAGCGTCCAGATTGTGGAAGACCATATATGCTTTTTAACAGCTTGAAAACTTTGTCTTCATCCTTTTTAACAAATCCTTCTGGTTGCTACTTAAAAATAATTTTCTCCAACTCCCCGTTAAGGTATGCCGTTTTTACATCATACGATTTTAAGGTCAAATTTAACTGTGCCGCTAAGGCAACAATTATGCGAATACTTTCCTTTCTGATCACTGGTGAAAAGGATTCTTCATAGTCAATGCCGTATTTTTGGTTACTGCCAATGGCGACTAATCTCGCTTTTCTTTTAGGATCGCCCATACCTGATTTTCCCTTCATGCTGTAAACCCATTTTTGCTATTTATTATCTTCATATTCTCTTCTCTAGGAACTAAAGTCCATACTTCATGTTCGTTAATAGATTCCAATTCTTTCTTCATCGCACCAATCCATTCATTCCTATTTTGGCATTTCATGGCCTCCTCATAATTTTCTGTAACATATTCTTCTACCTCTAATATCATGTTCAGCCATTTTCATTTTTTTTTTTATCTTTTGTGAACGCCTAACTCCTTGTTCTTGCAACTTAATTTCATTTTCCCAGATTATTTCACTATGTCTTTCTTCCAAAACCTTTTGGGTATCTCCTTTCTTGCGACCTGGGTTTACATTTCCTTCTTTGATAGGTTCTTCTTGTCTAGAATCCGTAGAATTGTCTACATTTGATGTCCTTGGTCTAATATCTAGAACGTCGCTTTCTTTATTAATTGGCTTTTCAAATTCTTTTAAGGTAATAATTTCACCAATATTTTCTTTATTTTCATTTCTGTGCGATAACTCGTCATAATTCGTGTCTTTTCGGAGATTATTTGCTTAATGAATTCCTTTTTTATTTTATATAAATTTCACTGATCTTACTTTTTCTCTATTTCCCAGTAAAGATGTTATAAACTCGGTAAGCCTTTCTACTTAAGGAATAACCTATAAAGATGCCCTTTTGACTTAAGGCGAAAATTTGTCACTACGTCATTTATTAGTGGGCCACACTAAACAGCCGAATATTCTTAAATGCCTAATAGGAGGCTTCCTCCCTTTCCATTTTTCCATTGACGTAGCATGTCTGAGCGATTTATACGGAGTACAATTCTTAACATAAGCCTCCCTAACTACAGCCTCTGCCCAGAAAGGCATATGTATCCTTGAGTCGATCAATAGTGTTCACGCTGTTTCCACTAGAGGTCGATTTATTCTCGTCGCAACTCCGTTGCTTTGAGGCGAGTAGATAGTGGTGAGTTGATGGTGACTTCCGTTCTTTATTAGGAAACCTTTAAATCTATTATTGATGAACTCTGTGCCGATATCAGTTCGCACATCCTTTATTTTTAAATTTAGTTCATTTTCGACTTTCGCCTCGAAATCTCTAAATCTATCAAAGGTTTCATCTTTGGTTTTCAGAAAGTAGACAAAAGTCCTTCTGCTGAAGTCATCCACTAGAACAAAAAAATACCTTGATCCTTCTAAAGATTGAATAGCCATTGGACCGCACAGATCCATGTGAATTAATTCAAGTGGCTCAGTGGTATTATTCCCTGTAACAGGATTGTAAGGTTCTCTACTCAGTTTTCCCATTATACACGATTCACATTCTGGTAGATTCCTATATTTAATATCAAGTCCATACACCAGATTTCCTTTCATGTAAGCTTGGTTCAGATGATTCAATCTTCTGTGCCAGATACTAATCTTGTCATTAGAGACATCGCTTGTGGCCAAAGCAGTCTCAGGCCTTCTTGAATTATCAATTCTTAACCCTGCCTCCATTATAAACATTCGGTCTTTAATCTGGTCTTCGGGGATTAAGTTTTTTTCTTCATTGTAAATTTTGGCTCCTTCATTGTTATAAAATTATTGTATTTTCTCTTTTAGTGAGCTCGTACACAGAAAGAAGGTTCGACCTCAGATTAGGTACATGTAAAACATCCCTAATCTGTACATTCGAAAATTCCTGGCCTGTACTAGTAGTCACTCTAACATTACCATTAGCAGTAAAGTGAGCAACTTTATCCTTTTCTGCAAAGCCTATTTCATTTTCATATGGCACTACTTATTTGATCCAATCGAGGTGCGGTGATAAGTGTGTTGTGTGCATCCAGAATCAATACACCATGATCGTTTCTCACCATTACTATCTGAGGATACATCGCTTCCTTCATCTATATGGTTATTGAATGCTAGTTCCTTAGGTGTGCTCGATATTTGGTTTGTATGATTTCTAAAATTGCTTTAAGATAATTCGTACTTGATTTTGCATTTCTATTTCTTTGTTGTCCTTGAGATCGCTTATTTATAAACCAACAATCTTCGGCCACATGTCCCTTTTTGCTGCGAATAAAGCATTCTTTCTGTCTGTCTGGATGATAACCCCTTCTATCTCTACTTCTGTAGATCTGTTCTTGTTCCTCCGTGTGAATTTCATTCATTTTATAATTTAGTCTGTTTTCTTCCTCCTTGAGAGACTGTTGTATTTCTTCGAAGGTTATATCTCGTCGGGATCAAAGTAAAATTGCTATTTTCTCTAATTTTGGATGGATGCCTGGAACAATATGGTAGGTTAGCTCTCTTTGGGATATTTGGTGTCTGAGCGATGAGCTCTTTGCTGCAATATTTTTGACTCTAGTTAAATATTGAACTACCGATTCACTATGATTCATTTTTATATTTTTGAGTTAGAGTCCTACATCTATAATTTTATCTTCTCCTGATTTCCCGTATAGATCCTTTTTGTCATCCCATACCTTTTTTTGCCTTAGTTACATCTAAAAACATTCCAGCTTGTACGTCTGAGAGTGTCGTTATAATTATACCAAAGGCTTCATCATTCTTTTCGTTATATGTATCCCACAAATCTTTATCTTTAATATCAGGCTCGGGATCGGAAATCACACATTTAAATAACTTCTTTGCACGTAGAAGTTCCCTGATCTTTAATGCCCATATTGGGTAATTTGTACCATTTAATGGTTCTATTCTAGCCACGGCAATGAGGAAGAATCTACCTTTTTTTTCTATAAGCTGCTAATATTTAATTTTTCAAAGCTAGTATTTTTGTAATTTGAAAATTTGAAGGCTAAATTTTCTTTTATTTACTTGTTTTCTAATAACCACGCTCTGCTACCATTTGTTGGATCGTTTTTGAAGACAACTCTCAGATTTTAATAAATTAATTTTATGAATCTGAGAGTTGTCTTCAAAAACGATCCGAAATATAGTGTATCGTTCTGATGCATAGTTAAAGGGAAAGATGCCCCTTTAGGTAAGTGAATATCTTCCTCCCGCACACAACTTTATATTATAATTTACTATGTTGAGGAATATAGAGAAATCCTTCATTTGAATTTAACTAATAATAGGACGTATTTTGGATTTCATTGAAGGTTTATTTAGAGCAAAATTCAATATTTATAGAAGCTGGCCTTCTTCCTTTTTTAAGCACGTCACGAGTCAGGTGCACACCTCAGTATAGCTTCGAAAGACCCGGCACCAGAAAAACGCGCCAACTTCTGCAGCGACATGCGCTCCAGACATGTGAATTGATAAGAAATAAAGAAAGAAACCACCAGCCTCTCTGAATATTGCGTTTAATTTTGAGCTGAATAAACCTTTCAATTAAAATATTAAATAGGTTCGTTTATTAGTTATATATTTAACTATAGGAGCACTGTTTAGAGTAAACCTTTACTACAAAATGTATATGAAATTAGTTAAAAAGCAACCTAGACTTCATAAATAACTTCCCATTGTTCTACAGGAACTATGTGAAAACTGGAAAATATCTACATTCCAATGTCAAAGTATGCATGTAATTGGTTATAAAAGAACCAAGATTTCACAACACCATATTTATTTCCACAACACGAACGACGATTATATACATATATAAATAAATGAATGAAGAAAGAAAGAAAAAGTTCGGGAGGGGGCTCCGAGGTCTTCACGGCCACTGGGGACGGTGGCAGGCGGCCCTCATCCGGCGGCGACGTCGCTGCAGGTACCAAACTACCAGCAGGTAGGAGATGGCGGCCATCTCGAGCAGGGTCAGCTCGAAGCTGCCCAGGACAGCGGGGACGCGGGGTCCTCCGACGTGGGGAACGTCTCGGTGGCGAACGGCAGTTCGCGGCAGGGGCATGGAGGCAGCGCTCGCAAGGAGCAGCAGGAGGGTGATCATCATCATGGCCATGATATCGTTAGCACTTGTTAGCTCTTCGATTGCTACAATGGAAGTGAATCAGTCTTAGTTAGCTCTCTTTACATCCATTGTTCTACCATGGTGCTATCTAAATTGGTTGGAATAGCTTACAAAGTCATAAGATGATATTTTCCAGCTGTACTAATGATCAAGTATAGGTTCATTTATTTTTTAATATCTTCAAATATTAGCATATTTAAGTAATCAAAAATGATTTTAGAAAATACAAATAGTCTTTTGTGGCTCCAGCTTAGATTATACAACACACAGCATTCAGAAATATATTTCGTTACAATTTTGATATTTTCTGATTTAAAAAAATCTACTTCTACTCAAATACGAGCAAGCATTCGTGTCATTAAAAAAATACAACAATATAGGCATGATCTGAAAGCATATATTAAAAAAAAAAGCAATTTTCGACATCTTTTTAATTAGTGACTATGATTGCATTTTCCTTTTTTTTTTTTTCCTACGCTTGCTCATCCTAAGTCAGTAACTCCCAAATTGGGGCGGTATCACCCTCCAGTGGGCGCAGCATATTTTTAAAATCCTAAATTTGTTAAATTTTATTCTAAATATTTTAAATGTTTATACATTTTAGGAAATATCCTAACAATTTTTTATAGTTCAAATTTGATACATAGCTGACTTTTTTTTTAAATAAAACTGAATGCTGAATTTCTTGATCTAAGTCACATGATAGTTTTAGAAAAAAAAGTCTACTTACACGAATAAATTAGATGTTCATTATCGTACACAAAACATTCATATTGCTGGAAATTATTTATAGTTGAAGAGATAAATCAATAAACAAGCAAATGAGGCACATAAACAGTGAGTTAAAAGGAACATATACTGTTACTTCGAACCCAAATGCTGTTCATGTTCTTTGTCTGATCATTGGTTGGAAAATATAGAGCGATTTGAAAGTCATTGCTCTCTTGCGTGGATTACAGCTTGGATATACAACATTTTGTTGTTTTCTGTGTGAGTGGGATATCAGAGATAGGGAAAGGCATTACATTAAAAAAAGCTGGCCAAACCGTGAAATATTTACTCCAGGACATAAAAATATTGTAAATCCTCCCCTAATCAATTCAGAAAATATATACTTACCACCATTACATATTAAACTGGGATTAATGAAGAACTTTGTTGAAGCAATAGATCGAAATGCCAGTGGATTTACCTACCTAAAACAAAAATGTTCTAGCATAAGTGATGCGAAAATTAAAGAAGGCATTTTCGTTGGACCTCATATTCGAGAATTGCTGCAGAATGGAAATTTTCAAAATAGTTTGAATGAAATTGAAGCAGCAGCATGGAATTCCTTTAGAAACGTTTGGAAGAACTTCTTAGGAAGTGTCAAGGTTGAAAATTACCGAGACATAGTTAATGATCTGTTGCTTTCCTACAAGGCACTGGGATGTAACATGTCTCTCAAGATCCATTTCCTGCATTCACATCTGGATTTCTTTCCAGACAATCTTGGTGCAGTTAGCGATGAGCATGGTGAGAAGTTTCATCAAAATATATCAAGCATGGAGAAGCTGTACCAAGGTAAATGGAGTCCCGTTATGCTTACTGACTACTGCTGGACACTCAAGAGGGATGTACCACAAGCAAAGTATAGAAGAAAATCCACTATCACTATTTTTCAATAAAATAAATATATTTCGTTCATATAGGCCTATATATTAAAAACATTTCTAAATTTCAAGTAGATGTATCTCAAAAATCTTGCGTGATAGAAAAAATCTAATGGTATATTTGGAATCAGCACAAAGAGTTAAATTCAGATAAGATGCTGTTTCTTTTGGGACAAAGAAAAATAATTTTTGATAAACCAGTGTAATGTAATAAGGTGTATGTAAAAATGCTTACGTAATATTATTTGCATTTTTTTTGCTGTATTTATCCCAATACCAAAAAAAGGCTGTCACGCAAAAACCATGGGTGAGGGAAAATTTCTGATTAGATTTTTGAGTTCAGCATGAAAAGTTACACTAGAAACACCATCATGTTCTCTTGGGCAAAAATATTGTTGACCAGCTATCAGAGAGCTATGAGAAGAATTGGATATCTCTTTTGGAACATGCAAAACTATCATAAAGAATGATCTGCATCTTAAACGATCCTCAGCTAAATTTGTCCCACATCTCTTAACGAATGAGCAGAAAGAGCATCGCAAAGAAACGTGCAAAAACATGGTCAAAATTTTAATTATGATCTCCATTGGCTCAAAAATGTTATCACAGGAGATGAAACATGGGTGTACGCATATGATCCCGAGACTAAGAGGCAATCAAGCCAGTAGCTAGAACCTGGAGAACTAAGATTCAAGAAAGCAAGGATGATCAAATCGAAGCTTAAGTATCTTCTCATCACTTTCTTTGAGGTAAAGGGATTGGTACAATATGAATTCGTGCCCGAAGGTCAGACCATTAATCAACAATACTATCATGATGTATTGTGACGTTTAAGGGTGGCTGTGCGTCAGAAACGACCCGGAAAATGGCATCAAAAAAATTTGCTCTTGCATCATGACAACGCACGGTCACATACGGCCGTCACTGTACAACTCTATATGGCTAAACACGGAATTGCTTTACTACCCAAGTCACCCTCTTCTCCCGATCTTGCTCCCAACGAATTTTTCCTTTACCCTAAAATTAAAAAAGTCTTAAAAGGACGTCGATTTGACTCAATACCTGAAATAAAGGAGAATACGAAGAATATTTTTAAAAGCCTGAAAGATGAGGATTTTCAGAGGTGTTTTGATATCTGGAAAAAGATGGAACAAGTGTATAGATAGTGACGGTGATTATTTTGAGAAATTTTAAATAAAACTTTATTATACTTTGGTATTTCTTTAAATATTTAGCATTCCTGGAAATTATTGATCACACTATGTATAACACGACAAATAAGGACAGTATATTCAAACTAAAAGATCCAGGTCGGCGATAAAGCTATGACATTAGGTATGAAAAAGTAAGACCCCCACATGGAGATCATGGTTTCAGGCTACGGTCTCCATTAGTTCAGAGTGGGTTTGGATTTTATGAGATCCACAATGATTGAAATAATATTTTTAAATTGACCAGATATGTCTGGAAACCGGTACAACACATCTCCCTACAGTTGGTCTGGTAGCCAGTGCAACTCTCTACATTTGGTCTGGTAGCCAGTACACCGCATAGCTTCCTACAGTCGGTCTGGTATCCAGTACACCACATAGCTTCCTACAGTCGGTCTGGTAGCCAGTACACCACATAGCTTCCTACAGTTGGTCTGGTATCCAGTACACCACATAGCTTCCTACAGTTATTCTGGTAGTCAGTACACCACATAGCTTCCTACAGTTGGTCTGGTAGTCAGTACACCACATAGCTTCCTACAGTTGGTCTGGTATCCAGTACACCACATAGCTTCCTACAGTCGGTCTGGTAGCCAGTACACCACATAGCTTCTACAGTTGGTCTGGTATCCAGTACACCACATAGCTTCCTACAGTCGGTCTGGTAGCCAGTACACCACATAGCTTCCTACAGTTGGTCTGGTAGTCAGTACACCACATAGCTTCCTACAGTTGGTCTGGTATCCAGTACACCACATAGCTTCCTACAGTCGGTCTGGTAGCCAGTACACCACATAGCCCTCCTACAGTCGGTCTGGTATCCAGTACAACACACAACTCTCTACATTTAGTCTGGTAGCCAGTAAAACACACAACTCTCTACATTTGGTCTGGTAGCCAGTACAACACACAACTCTCTACATTTGGTCTGGTAGCCAGTACAACACACAACTCTCTACATTTGGTCTGGTAGCCAGTACAACACACAACTCTCTACATTTGGTCTGGTATCCAGTACACCACATAGCTTCCTACAGTTGGTCTGGTAGCCAGTACAACACACAACTCTCTACATTTAGTCTGGTAGCCAGTACAACACACAACTCTCTACATTTGGTCTGGTAGCCAGTACAACACACAACTCTCTAAATCATGTGCTCTAAATTGTGCTCTAAATAATAAATTAAATAAATCACTATATCAAATAAATCACTAAATCTACAGTTGGTCTGGTAGCCTGTGTACACCACATAGCTTCCTACATTTGGTCTGGTAGCCAGTACACCACACAACTCTCTACATTTGGTCTGGCAGCCAGTACAACACACAACTCTCTACATTTGGTCTGGTAGCCAGTACACCACACAACTCTCTACATTTGGTCTGGTAGCCAGTACAACACACAACTCTCTAAATTTGGTCTGGTAGCCAGTACAACACACAACTCTCTACATTTGGTCTGGTAGCCAGTCAACACACAACTCTCTACATTTGGTCTGGTAGCCAGTACACCACATAGATTCCTACAGTTGGTCTGGTAGCCAATAGACCACACAACTCTACATTTGGTCTGGTAGCCAGTACAACACATCTCACTGTGGATGTTCTGGAAGCCAGTACACTAGAGCTCCCTGTAATTAGACTAATAGACAGTACTTGAACGCACCCAAAGATCGTATCTGAAAACGTTCTCTGTTTTAGACACTACAGGAATTTTCCATAGTATTCTACATTCCCTTTTGTGTTTATCAGCGTTTATAAATTAATTTTAGTGGAAATATTTGCTCATTCTGATGAAATTAAGAACACGAATAAAACCTTTCGGTTTATCTTGTAGAATTTATATTGTCGCGTATATGGGCCTGAAAATACCTACAAACTCCGCCAATAGATGGCCTTCGCCTATTTCCGGTCTAGAAATAATGTGGAAATCGCCGACTGCTGTGGTCCTGTTTTCTGGGGAAAATGTTTGTAAATACACGTTTATATTGGCCCTAAGAGGTAATATAAAGTAAATAACCGTTATTTGGTTTATTTAGGTAAGTGTAATGTGTAGTATAAATGACAATAAAAGAGAGAGGAGTGTTAGAAGTCTTGTTGTCGGTTTCTGTTGTTACTTTCGCCAACACCAGAGTCGCTACTTTTCTGGTAAGTCTCTCGTGTCCCCCTACCAGTGGTAATGCCGATAGATACTGCCAGAAAAAAGGAGATCCACTTGAGTTGTGGTTCTCAGGTCGTCCTTGGGTGCTCTGCAGGGTAGAGCTGCAGAGGGAAAGCAATGGAAGCCCGGGAAGGTGAGCCACGTAGGAGGAAGCGGCGTCGTCGCGAAGAACCGGAGGGGTCAAGCCGCGACAATATGTAAATCACTAACTTATCTCTCTCGAGATTCGACAGGCTGAAAACCTACTCTTCTCCTGAAGTTATATTTGATTTCCTTGTTTGTACTGCCAATTTTCCGCCTTTTCCCGAATTTATTTTTATAAATTCAAAGATATGAGAAAAAAAGCACGATCAGTACACACTACTCACAATATTATGGCACTGTGATATTTTCTTCAGACTGATGGAAAAACCGACAGTTGAGTCAAGGTTATCATAAATTTATAGATGTTTGAAATATATTCTAAGAAATTGTGTATACTCTAGATTTAAGATAAAGCCAATGAGAAATTATTGGTGCTGAATCCAGTATTTAAGTATTTTTTTAGGCTGATTGATGAAACACAGACATGTCTCAAAGTTAATTGTTGTGTATGTAATTATATTATTTGCATTCTTTAAAGCGTCCATTATGTAAATTTTTATGTGTATATAAATCGGACATTAATTGTTGTCAGTTAGTCGAAAGAATGAGAGCTAAATAAAAGGTCATGCTCAAGTGTTAGTTTCTGTACTTCTAATATCGACAACAAAAGTGGTGATGAGGATGCGGGATCTACAGAGTCAGTAAAAAAGCTGAGGAAAACGGCGTCTACGCAAGTATATCTACTACATCTTTAACTATCTGGATCAAGAAAAGAAAATAGTAGAAAAGGTCAACATGACAAGTTCAACGCTAATAGTACCTTTTAGATGCTATAGCCCAGTGGAGGATACCATCGATCTTTTTGTACAAAAATTTGATGCTGCCTTCATGGCAAATGATCTGAAGGAGGAGAGGAAAGTGTCGATTTTTACCTCGCTACTAGATTCTAAAACTTTGAAGCTGGGAAACGACCTGTTCTTCCCGGGCCCAATGAAAGAACAATCTTATGATACTATCATTCAAAGAATCAAGCTGCATTTGGATCCAAAGAAAAAGGTGATACCACAGCGATGCCGATTTTTGAAGAAAATTCAACATGAAGGAGAATCAATTTCGGAATATCTTAGGAAATTGAAACATCTAGCAACACATTGTAATTTCGGCGATATGCTGGAAACCATGTTGCGAGACCGTTTCGTGGCTGTAATCAAGTCTGAGAGCCTTCAAAAGAAGCTACTACAAGA
>CP092867.1:44976822-45072945 GCA_030710605.1 Cordylochernes scorpioides
AAATTACTTCAAAACTTACTATAATTCAACCAATTTATCAAATCTCAATTAGTCTAATTAATTAATTGGCTATAATTTGACACCCCCTTAATGTTGCGACAAATTGGTGATCATCTTAACCAAATATATAATAAAACATCAACTGAAAACTCTGATCCTTTAGGGTGTTGAATTAAAGAAGTTGGACTATAGAGATCTGATAAATTATATTGGACAACTTCCTAGTTTTGTGTATATTATCATAAATTCCCCTACCTTCTAAGTTTTTCTTCAATATTGTTGAAAGTCTCTGATCTACTTTGTTTGAAATCTACCAGAATATATTTTTCAATACAATCCTAATAAACATCATGCTTGTTTTTAAATAAAATTGAATATTGTACAAAGCAACTGGCTTTCAGTTTTATATTTTTATGGGCCGATATTTAGTGAAATATTCCAAAGTCTATCACGTTGATGAGGAACCATTGATGAGGTAATTTATAACTTCTTCACACACAACAGTGTGGACCTTGCTGGTAAACTGACGGGAACAATAAGGTTTAATTGTAGAGAAGCTTCCCCAAAAACTTTGAAAAAAGAGAACCTCCCTTAACTTAAAAGGTTTTTTTAATTATTTATCCCTAGTACACGTGGTAAAGGCCATGATAATCATGGTGGGTAGAAGTAGGGGACTGCTTTTACTGTAAGTGTACCACATGTCAACACATGTGAAAAGCAGTTCGACTTTGCGCTTACAAATGTGTCAGAGCTCCATTTGTTTACTTGCACTCGCTGGTGGGGTTGGACTTTTGCCATAATCGGGGGCAATTGGAGCATTTTTTTTAAAAATCAGAACCTGGGGGATCGAACCCGGGTCATAGAGGCAGAAAACCAACGGTTTAGACCATCCTTTCACCGATCCCCCCAGAAGAAGGATTGAACTCATGTAATATTTACACAAGAGGGGATAAGAAACACCAACAGAAGAAGGTACCTATATGCAAAATAATTTGGTGATGGTATACAAAGAAAAATGAAATAGAAACTAAACTTTCTGCAGCGCCTATTTTGTGATGTAATTTTAAAGACCAAACTTTGTTTAAGAGACCCCCATTATTTATATCCTCGGGTCATAGACTCCTATGATGATTACATGGGCGGTGTTGACCTGAGTGATGTACTGCTATATGGGTGTGAGAGAAGGCCAGTAAACATCGTAGGAATTTGGTGATGAACATGTTAAACAGAGCTCTTCTGAATTACATCCTAAATAGCCAACATTGGCCTCTGTATGGAGGCGGACTTTCCAACAAAGTCCACAGACAAGACCTCTTTATCGTTATAATTATAACATATCATTCTGTGATGCATAATTAAAGGGAAAGGTTCCCCTCTAGGTACGTGAATATCTTCCTCCCGCACACGCATTTATTTTATATTTTACTATGTTGAGGAATATAAGCGATATCCTCCATTCGAATTTAACTAATAATAGGGCGTATTTTGGAATTGATTGAAGGTTTATTTAGAGCAAAATGCAATATTTCGAGAGGCTGGTCATTCAAGCAATTCACGAGTCTTGTGCACACCTCAGTATAGCTGCAGAAGACCCGGCACCAGAAAAACCCGCCAACTTCTGCAGCGACATGCGCACATGACACGTGAATTGATAAGAAGGAAACGACTAGTCTCTCGGAATATCGCGTTTCATTTTTATTTAGATAAACTTTTTATTTGATATCCTAAATATATATATTTTTATACATTTAACTATATGAACACTGTTTAGAGTAAACCTTTAATGTATATAGAAAATTACTTAGAAAACAACCAAGACTTCATAAAACGTCTTCCCATTGTACTACAGGAACTATGTGAAAACTGATAAATATTTACATTCCAATGTTAAAGTATGTATGTATTGATTATAAAACAACCAAGATTTCACAACACCATATTTATTTTCACAACACGAACGACGATTATATACATATATAAATAAATGAAGAAAGAAAGAAAGAAAAAGTTCGGGAGGGAGCTCCGAGGTATTCACGGCCACGGGGGACGGTGGCAGGCGGCCCTCATCCGGCGGCGACGTCTCTGCAGGTACCAAACTACCAGCAGGTAGCAGATGGCGGCCATCTCGAGCAGGGTCAGCTCGAAGCTGCCCAGGACAGCGGGGACGCGGGGTCCTCCGACGTGGGGGCCGTCTCGGTGGCGAACGGCAGTTCGCGGCAGGGGCATGGAGGCAGCGCTCGCAAGGAGCAGCAGGAGGGCGATCATCATCATGGCCATGATATCGTTAGCACTTGTTAGCTATTTGGTTGCTACAATGGAAGTGAATCAGTCTTAGATAGCTTGCTTTTTATATCCATTGTTCTACCATGGTGCTATCTAAATTGGTTGGAATAGCTAACAAAGTCATAAGATGATATTTTACAGCTGTACTAATGATCAAGTATAGGTTCATTTATTTTTTAATATCTTCAAATATTGGCATATATAAGTAATCAAAAATGATTTTAGGAAATACAAATAGTCTTTTGTGGCTCCAGCTTAGATTACTCAACACACAGCATTGAGAGAGATATTTCGTTACAATTTTCAAATTGAAATTTTCTTATATAAAAAAATCTACTCTACTCAAATACGAGCAAGCATACGTTTCATTTGAAAATACAACAATAAATGTATGATCTGAAAGGCATATATTAAAAAAAAAAGCTATTTTCGACATTTTTTAAATTAGTGACGATGATTGCTTTTTCCTAGCTTGCTCATCCTAAGTCAGTAACTCCCAATTTGGGCGGTATCGCCCTCCAGTGGGCGCAGCATATGTTTAAAATCCAAAATTTGTTGAATTTTATTATAATTATTTTAAATGTGTTTACATTTTAGGAAATATCCAAACAATTTTTTATAGTTTAAGTTTCATACACAGCTGACTTCTTTTTATTAAAAATACTGCATGCTGATTGGCTTGATCTATGTCACATGATAGTTTTAGAAAAAAAGCCTACTTACACGAATAAATTAGATGTTCATCACAAAACATTTATATTATTGGAGATTATATAGTAGTTTAAGAGATAAATCAATAAACAAGAGAATGGGGCACATAAACAGTGAGTTAAAAGCGAACATGTTACGTCGTACCCAAAAGCTGTTTGTGTTCTTTGTCTGATCAGAATGGCACAAAGATAGCACACGCGAGTACGTAAGGAATATAACAAAAGTTAGCGCTTTATTGCACGTAATACTAAAACGAATGGGAACAGTAAATGGAACTTTACTTTAACTTCCCCGTTAGAAGGATTCTTTGAACTGTGGATATCTTGTGTCCTGCTCCACACTGTACAGCCTGGGATACACCGCCTATAGGCCGCTCCGACGCCGGGTACTCCTGCACCCTCTTGCAGGATCATCCACACTCCCGAAGACAACTTGCAGCTTTTTCCCACGACGCAGATGTCACCCACTTCCCACACATGAATCCATCTGGGCGCACTATCTCGCCTTCAGGCCAACCACTCTAGCTGACTGCCCATCCACCCCCTGGAATCTGTCAATCGTCACTTTTTTGGGGCCCGCTGCCCACTTCCTTCTTTGCTGGTTTACTCGCATCTTTTGGATCTCTTCTTGAAGTCTTCACCCCATTCTACAGGAATGTAGCTGGCTGCACTTTTTACTGCCCTGTCTTCAATTTCTGTTCGTCCCCGAACATTTCATATCTTGTTCATGCCTTTGGAGGCCCTTTAATTTCCTTGATGCCTCTGGTAACATATGGCCTGCAGTAGTTCTAAAGCCCAACGCCAGGACAAGGATCACACTTTGTTTGCGCAATCACTTCCTAACTTTCCTTCTACTTTCCAGCACTTGGCTGTGAACTCCTTTAACCTGCTGGAGGTGTCGGACCCCGTGGTAGTGTCAACGTCGGTAGAACTCTTTCTGGAGGGTTGCTGTTGGATCTGCACGTTGTCGGTGAAGGAATGAAGATGATGGGTGCACATTCGTGGCACATATTTTCAGCTTGAATGGCAGAAGACAACGCAGACACATTGCGTGCGAATACGTTTCACAGACATTGTCGTCGGACTTCCAAAGAGCGTCCAATGCTCTATCCCGTTCAGCTGGGTCGTCGGTCCAATTTAGGGGTGAGCCTGGGAGGTGACGGTGTTCCTGGCGGTGATGGTGCAGCCCAGGACGGTCAACGACTCAGACGTCCAGAAGATTCCCAGAGGAGAATCCGTCCGGTGCTTCCAGGAACTGCACCAGAGCCCGCAGCTCTTTCCGAAGTTGACAGCCACCCCGGAGTCCATGCGGAATTCTTCGAAGATCAGGGGCACGAGCTCAAACTGAGCGTCGTCCCTGATGAAGAGTACGATGTCATCCGCATAGCCGACCACGCTACCGAGCCCCAAAATCTTCTAGAGACGGCACAGCAGAGGCCCACCACCGATGCTGAAGAGCGTGGCGCTGAGACGACAGCCCTGCCTTACCCTGTTGAGAAGCGGGAAGGCTTTGGTGTAGACATCTCAGACCCAGATGGAGGTGTCTCCTTCCCCTTAGAGGACAGCAAGCAATCCACCCGAGGTATGTAGTTGGTAGGCCCAGTTTCTCCATCAGGAGAGAGAGATCTGGCTATTTAATGAGCAGAGATCAGATACTGGCTTGTGGCCATTTCTGTGATTTTGTTGGCTTAGGAGAGCTTCCGCAGCCCGGGTACTTCAGCGATAATGGCAACAATATGTTGTAAATCTACCCTATTTATACTTTCTATATAGGTTTAAATGGTCATTTCCCAGTGCGTGACGCTCTTCCACAGAGACTGCAAGAATACCTCCTAGTTTCTAGGCTTAAGCCTCCGTATTCTTTCCATTTTCTGATTCAATTTAAAGTCGTGGCTCTATCGAACATTCAAAGATGAAACAGAGGTACATCAGGTTGGAAAACATAATCTACCTAGCAGAACAATTTTCTCTTTTGCAAAGTTTTTACTATCTCTTCGAAGATTTAAATCTATATAGCACTCTTAAGATTTTCCTCTATTATACACGCCCCCATTTTTGTTTTATATCATTACTAATGCTAATGTTACTAATCGTATCTTGGTAAATTGCAGACATCCTAAATATTTCACCATAATTTGTGAAATACATTTTCTTTATTATATTATAAAAAAAATTCAAGATGAGAAGCTTTCGAGTATTGAGAACTCTTCTACACAGGTCTATTTAAAGAATAGTAAATAAAAATTACATTCTTAAAACGCGAGGCAATACTGTTGGATCGTTTTTGAAGACAACTCTCAGATTTATAAAATTAATATATTAAAATTTAAACATTTTTAGATATAGAGAGAGAAACGAGTTAATTACCTCGTATTTGAGGCAACAAAATAATCATCTAATTTACATACATCGTTCTAACCAGATTCAACTTGTGCAAGACAGACGACAAAGAAAAAATATATAAATTAATGGTAGAGGGCAAGTTCCTATTTTTTTGCAAGCTTTCATACTCAAGAATAATCATTTTCTTGCTTCAATCCTCCCTTGTGCGTGGAAACTTATTTTATGAAAGTCCTATTGAGCCTATGCACTTTCTTAGTTTATCTTTTGGAAGTTTCTTTGTTAAAAAATCAGCTTCCATTTCCTCATTCCGGACGTATTCCAAGTTTATTACTTCACTTTGAACTTCCTCTTTCACAAAAAATATTTTCGATTCATGTGTTTTGTCCTTGGAAGTTATTTTTTCGGACTGGATCCATTTTATGGCAGATTGGCTATCAGTTTTCAAAATTATCGGAAAATAAATATCTCTGGACAATTCCTCTATTAGTCCTTTAGCCCATTTTACTTCACAGATTCTTTCGCATATGGAAATCAGCTCTGCCTCGTATGTTGATAAAGCCACTAAATTTTGCTTTTTACTTCGCCAGTTGATAAGGCTATTTCCAAGTTAAATTGTGTATCCTGAATAAGACTTTGCGTCCTTTGTTGAGCACCAGCTCGCGTCTGTACTAACGACAATATTATTTTCTGTTGGCCTATATCTTAACATTTTATCTCTGGTTCCCTTCAGATACCTATATATTCTTTTGACTGCCGTCAAATGCACTTCTCTTACATCGTTATTATATTGCGATAAATTGCTCTCATTGTAGGATTTATCTGGACAAGTTCCCGTTGCTAGATACATGAGTGACCCCATCATCTCTTGGTACAATGTCTTGTCTACTGGCTTGGAGTCTTTATACTCATCAAAGTTCTGATCTCGATCTCCTGTAGTTTGTACGATGTTGCATTCCTCGAGTCCAAATCTTCTTAAAATCTTATTAATGTAATGGGATTGTGATAAATCGTAACCATGTTCTGTTTTCCTTATTTCTATAGCCATGGATTGTTCGTTTTCTTCTTTTTCCTTTAAATCAACAATTTTCCTATTTTTGATGCTAAATTATCATTGAATGCCTGGTCTGTTCCGGCTATTAGGAGATCATCAACATATAAACCCAAAATTCCAAATTCTCTTCCCCTCTGTAAAGTATACATACATGGATCGTATCTAGATCTTGTCATTCCTAATTGTTCTAAAATTTCGTCGATTCTTTTATTCCAACAGCGTCCAGATGCCGTATTTTTGGTTACTGCCAATGGCGAATAGTCTCGCTTTTCTTTTAGGCTCGCCCACACCTGATCTTCCCTTCATGCTATAAACCCATTTGCTATTTACACTGCGTGACATTGAAAATGGAACACCAAGAAATAGTGGCCAGAAAATTATGCAAATTTCAGGGTAGACGCGCCTAACCGAGTTATGCAAATGATGTAAAATGCGCAGCTCTCGTGCGCACATGGAGTAAGATATAAGGGAAGGAACTTGCAGAAAGGACAGTATTCGTGTCGTTATTTCTTCAAGGAAAATCATTGTAGAAATTTTGTTCTTGTGTCAAAAGACACGTGTAATAACAGAGAATGCCAGGTCATCGTAAACGGAGGCAGTTCAAGCAGACAGACGCTTTTACGAGGGGTATGGTGATCGGACTGAAAAGGGCAGGTTGGTCCATACGTCAAATCGCAGCTGATACACACCTTGGTGCGTAAACGGTGCACCGACTGTGGAGAAGATGGTTGGAACAAGGAAATGTGGCAATTTATAAGAATGTCGGTGCAACCAGAGTGACGTCAGCACGTGTGGATCGGCGTATCCTTCGACAAGCAGTGGCGGCCCCACAAGCCACTTGTACCGCCATCCTGCAACATGTGCAAGACACCCTAGATCATTCCATCTCGACCAGAACCATTTCCCGTCGATTGGTTGCTAATGGCTTGCACTCATGCCGTCCGCTAAGAAGACTGCCATTGACCCCACCGAATAGGCGCCAACGTTTGGAATGGTGCCGGGCTAGATCGACGTGGATGACGGAATGGCACAGGGTCGTGTTCTCAGATGAGTCGCGTTTCTGCTTGTCCAGTGATAGTCGCCGTGTACGCGTGTGGCGTCGACGTGGAGAAAGGTCCAATCCGGCAGCAATTGTGGAACGCCCCACCGTGCGACAACGTGGAATCATGGTTTGGGGCGCAATCGCGTATGATTCCAGGTCACCTTTACTTCGTATTCAGGGCACTATGACGGCCAACGATACGTTGATGATGTGCTGCGACCGGTGACACTCCCCTACCTTCAGGGGGTACCCAATGCCCTTTATCAGCAGGATAACGCCCGACCGCACACTGCTCGCATTAGCCAACAAGCTCTGCAAGATGTACAGATGCTTCCCTGGCCACCGTACTCTCCTGATCTCTCACCAATCGAGCACGTCTGGGACATCATTGGACGCCGTTTGCATGCCTTGCCACAGCCGCGTTCAGAAGACGAACTGTGGCAAATGGTTGAGAGGGAATGGAGAGCCATCCCTCAGGACGCCATCCGTACTCTGATTGACTCTCTACCTAGACGTGTTGCTGCGTGCATCGCCGTCCGCGGTGGTCCTACTTGCTACTAAGCCGACGCCGTTCTCGCTCTGTATTATGACTATCATTTTGAAATAAAGATCACTTATTGTTCGTCCCTGTCTCCCTCTGTCTGCCGAGTTTCGTCACTTTCTGGCCACTATTTCTTGGTGTTCCATTTTCAATGTCACGCAGTGTATTATCTTCATATTTTCTTCTCTAGGAACTAAAGTCCATACTTCATGTTCGTTAATAGATTCCAATTCTTTCTTCATCGCACCAATCCATTCATTCCTATTTTGGCATTTCATGGCCTCCTCATAATTTTCGGTAACATATTCTTCTACTTCTAATATCATGTTCACCATTTTCATTTCTTTTATCCTTTGTGAACTCCTAACTCCTTGTTCTTGCAACTTAATTTTATTTTCCCTGATTTTTGCTCTATGTCTTTCTTCCAAAACCTTTTGGGTATCTCCTTTCTTGCGACCTGGGTTTACATTTCCTTCTTTGATAGGTTCTTCTTGTCTAGAATCCGTAGAATTGTCTACATTTGATGTCCCTGGTCTAATATCTAGAACGTCGCTTTCTTTATTAATTGACTTTTCAAATTCTTTTAAGGTTATAATTTCACCAATATTTTCTTTATTTTCATTTCTGTGCGATAACTCGTCATAATTCGTGTCTTTTCGGAGATTATTTGCTTAATGAATTCCTTTCTTATTTTCTATAAATTTCATTGATCTTACTTTTTCTCTATTTTCCCAGTAAAGATGTTATAAACTCGGTAAGCCTTTCTACTTAAGGAATAACCTATAAAGATGCCCTTTTGACTTTTAGGCGAAAATTTGTTTCTACGTCATTTATTAGTGGGCCAATACACTAAATAGCCAAATATTCTTAAATGCCTAATAGGAGGCTTCCTCCCTTTCCATTTTTCCATTGGCGTAGCATGTCTGAGCGACTTATGCGGAGTACAATTCTTAACATAAGCCGCCCTAACTACAGCCTCTGCCCAGAAAGGCATAGGTAACCTTGAGTCGATCAATAGTGTTCGCGTTGTTTCCACTAGAGTTCGGTTTATTCTCTCCGCAACTCCGTTGCTTTGAGGCGAGTAGATAGTGGTGAGTTGATGGTGACTTCCCTTCTTTATTAGGAAACCTTTAAATCTATTATTGATGAACTCCGTGCCGATATCAGTTCGCACATCCTTTATTTTTAAATTTAGTTCATATTCGACTTCCGCCTCGAAATCTCTAAATCTATCAAAGGTTTCATCTTTGGTTTTCAGAAAGTATACAAAAGTTCTTCTGCTGAAGTTATCCACTAGAACAAAGAAATACCTTGATCCTCCTAAAGATTGATTAGCCATTGGACCGGACAGATCCATGTGAATTAATTCAAGTGGCTCAGTGGTATTATTCCCTGTAACAGGATTGTAAAGTTCTCTAATCAGTTTTCCCATTATACACGATTCACACTCCGGTAGATTCCTATATTTAATATCAAGTCCATACACCAGATTTCCTTGGATCAACTCTTTCATGTAAGTTTGGTTCAGATGTTTCAATCTTCTGTGCCAGATACTAATCTTGTCATTAGAGATATCGCTTGTGGCCAAAGCAGTCTCAGGCCTTCTTGAATTATCAATTCTTAACCCTGCCTCCATTATAAACATTCGGTCTTTAATCTGGTCTTCGGGGATTAAGTTGTTTTCTTTATTGTAAATTTTGGCTCCTTCATTATTAAAAATTATTGTATTCCTCTTTTAGTGAGCTCGTACACAGAAAGAAGGTTCGACCTCAGATTAGGTAAATGTAAAACATCCTTAATCTGTACATTCGAAAATTCCTGGCCTGTACTAGTAGTCACTCTAACATTACCTTTAGCAGTAGAGTGAGCAACTTTTTACCCTTTTCTGCCAAGCCTATTTCACTTTTCATATGGCACTACATATTTCATCCAATCGAGGTGTGGTGATAAGTGTGTTGTGCATTCAGAATCAATACACCATGATCGTTTCTCACCATTACTATCTGTGGATACATCGCTTCCTTCATCTATATGGTTATTGAATGCTAGTTCCTTAGGTGTGCTCGATATTTGTGTGGTTTGTATGATTTCTAAAATTGCTTTTAAGATAATTCGTACTTGATTTTGCATTTCTATTTCTTTGTTGTCCTTGAGATCGCTTATTTATAAACCAACAATCTTTGGCCACATGTCCCTTTTGCCACAAATAAAGCATTCTTTCTGTCTGTTTGAATGATAACCCCTTCTATCTCTACTTCTGTAGATCTGTTCTTGTTCTTCCATGTGAATTTCATTCATTTTATAATTTAGTCTGTTTTCTTCCTCCTTGAGAGACTGTTGTATTTCTTCGAGGGTTATATCTCGTCGGAATCTAAATACAATTGCTATTTTCTCTAATTTTGGATGGATGCCTCGAACAATATGGTAGGTTAGCTCTCTTTGGGATATTTGGTGTCCGAGCGATGAGCTCTTTGCTGCAATATTTTTGACTCTAGTTAAATATTGAACTACCGATTCACTATGATTCGTTTTGATATTTTCGAGTTCGAGTCCTACATCTATAATTTTATCTTTGTGATTTCCCGTATATATCCTTTTTATGTCATCCCATACCTTTTTTTTTTTTGCCTTAGTTACATCTAAAAACATTCCAGCTTGTTCGTGTCTGAGAGTGTCGTTATAATTATACCAAAGGCTTCATCATTATTTTCGTTATATTTATCCCATAAATCTTTATCTTTAATATCAGGCTCGGGATCGGAAATCACACATTTAAATATATTCTTTGCACGTAGAAGTGCCCCGACCTTTAATGCCCATATTGGGTAATTTGTACCATTCAATGGTATATTCTAGCCACTGGAAATGAGGAAGAATCTGCCATTTTTTCTATAAGTTGGTAAAATTTAATTTTGCAAAGCTAGTAATAAGTATTAATCAGAATTATATTTTCTTACTTACAATTTGAAGACTAGATTTTCTTTTATTTACTTGTTTTCTAATAACCACGCTCTGCAGCCATTTGTTGGATCGTTTTTGAAGACAACTCTCAGATTATAATAAATTATTTTGTCTTCAAAAAGGACCCAACAATATTGTATTGTTCTGATGCATAATTAAAGGGAGAGGTGCCCCTCAAGGTACGTGAATATCTTCCTCCCGCACACAACTTTATATTATATTTCAATATGTTGAGGAATATAGAAAAATCCTTCATTTGTATTTAACTAATAAAAGGATGTATTTTGGATTTGATTGAATGTTTATTTAAAGCAAAATGCAATATTTCTAAAAGCTGGTCGTCTCCTTTTTTCAAGCACGTCACGAGCGCACCTCAGTATAGCTGCAGAAGATCCGGCACCAGACAAACCCGCCAACTTCTGCAGCGACACGTGAATTGATAAGAAGGAAACGACTAGTCTCTCAGAATGTCGCGTTTCATTTTGAGCTGAATAAACCTTCTAATTAAAATATTGAATAGGATATTTTATTAGGAATATATTTAAATAGAGAAGCACTGTTTAGTAAACTTTTACTACAACATGTATATGAAATTACTTAGAAAACAACCAAAACTTCATAAACGTCTTCCCAGGAACTATGTGAAAACTGATAAATATCTACATTCCAATGTCAAAGTATGTATGCAATTGGTTATAAAACAACCAAGATTTCACAACACCATATTTATTTTCACAACACGAACGACGATTATATACATATATAAATAATTAAATAAATGAAGAAAGAAAAAAATTGAGGAGGGAGCTCCGAGGTCTTCATGGCCACGGGGGACGGCGGCAGGCGGCCCTCATCCGGCGACGACGTCGCTGCAGGTACCAGACTACCAGCAGGTAGGAGATGGCGGCCATCTCGAGCAGGGTCAGCTCGAAGCTGCCCAGGACAGCGGGGACGCGGGGTCCTCCGACGTGGGGGACGTCTTGGTGGCGAACGGCAGTTCGCGGCAGGGGCATGGAGGCAGCGCTCGCAAGGAGCAGCAGGAGGGCGATGATCATCATGGCCATGATATCGTTAGCACTTGTTAGCTCTTCGATTGCTACAATGGAAGTGAATCAGTCTTAGATAGCTGACTTTACCTCCATTGTTCTACCATCGTGCCATCTAAATAGGTTGGAATAGCTTACAAAGTCATAAGATGATATTTTACAGCTGTACTAATGATCCAGTATAGGTTAATATATATTTTTTAATATCTTCAAATATTGGCATAAATAAGTAATCAAAAATGAGTTTAGGAAATACAAATAGTCATTTATTGCTCCAGCTTAGATTAAACAACAGACAGCATTCAGAGAGATATTTCGTTACAATTTTGAAATTTAAATTTTTCATTAAAAAAATCTACTCTACTCAAATACGAGCAAGCATACGTTTCATTTGAAAAATACAACAATATATGTATGATCTGAAAGGCATATATTTAAAAAAAAAACATTTTTGACATTTTTTACTTAGTGACAAAGATTGCATTTTCCTTTTTTTTTTTTCATACGCTTGCTCATCCTAAGTCAGTAACTCCCAAATTGGGTGGTAACGCCCTCCAGTTGGCGAAGAATGTTTAAAATCCAAAATTGGTTAAATTTTATTCTAATTATTTTAGATGTTTATACATTTTAGGAAACATTCTAACAATTTTTTATAGTTCGAGTTTCATACACAGCTGACTTCTTTTTATTACTAAAACTGCATGCTGAATCCCGATATCACATGATAGTATTAGAAAAAAAACCTAATTACAAGAATAAATTAGATGTTCATCACACTGTACACAAAACATTTATATTTTTGGAGATTATATAGTAGTTTAAGAGATAAATCAATAAACAAGAGAATGAGGCACATAAACAGCGAGTTCAAATGAACATATATTGTTATGTTGAACCCAAATGCTGTTCGTGTTCTTTGTCTGATCAGGATGGCACAAAGGTAGCACACGCGAGTACGTAAGGAATATAACAAAAGTTAGCGCTTTAATGCACGTAGTACTAAACGTAATGGGTACAGTAAGTGAAACTTTCCTTCAACTTCCCTGATAGAATGATTCTTTGCACCGTGGATGTCTTGTGTCCCGCTCCACACTGTAGAGCCTGGGATACACCGCCTTGTAGGCCGCTCCGACGCCGGGTTCTCCTGGCACTGTCTTGCAGGGTCATCCACACTCCTGAAGACAACTTGCAGCTTCTTCCCACGACGCAGATGTCACCCACTTCCCACACGTGAATCCATCTGGGCTCACTATCTCGCCTTCAGGCCAACCACTCTAGCTGACTGCCCATTCACCCTCACTCCCTGGAATCTGTCAATCGTCATTTCCTTGAGACCCCTGCACACTTGCTTCTTTACTGGTTTACTCACATCTTTTGGATCTCTTCTTGAGGTCTTCACCGCCGTTCTACTAGAATGTAGCTGGCTGCACTTTTTCACTGTCCCCTCTTCAATTTCTGTTCGTCCCCGTACATTTCATGTCACGCTCATGCCATTGGAGGCCTTTTAATTTCCTTTATTTCTCTGGTAACATAAGGCCTGCAGTCGTTCTAAAGCCCAACGCCAGGACAAGGATCACATTTTGTTTGCGCAACCACTTCCCAACTTTCCTTCTACTTTCCAGCACTTGGCTGTGAACTCCTTTAACCTGCTGGAGGTGTCGAACCCCATGGTAATGTCAACGTCGGTAGAACTCTTTCTGGAGGGTGGCTGTTAGATCTGCAAGTTGTCGGTGAAGGAACGAAGATGGGTGCACATTCGTGGCACATATATTCAGCTTGAATTGCAAACGACCGCGCCGACACATTGCGTGCGACTTCCGCGTCACAGACATTTCCGTCGGACTTCCAACGAGCGTCCAATGCTCTATCCCGTTTAGCCGGGTCGCCGGTCCAATTTAGGGATGGGCCTGGGAGGCGACGGTGTTCCTGGCGGTGATGGCGCAGCCCAGGACGGTCAGCGACTCGGACGTCCAGGAGATTCCCAGAGGAGAATCCGTCCGGTGCTTCCAGGAACTGCACCAGAGCCCGCAGCTCTTCCAGAAGTTGACAGCCACCCCAGAGTCCATGCGGAACTCTTCGAAGATCAGGGGCACGAGCTCAAACTGAACGTCGTCCTTGATGAAGAGTACGATGTTATCCGCATAGGCGACCACGCTACCAAGCTCCAAGATCCTCTAGAGACGGCGCAGCAAAGGCTCAACACCGTTGCCGTAAAACGCGGCGCTGAGACGGCAGCCCTGCCTGATCCTGTTGAGAAGCGGGAAGGCCTTGGTGTAGACATCTCCGACCCGGATGGAGGCGCCTGCTTCCCCTTAGAAGACAGCAATCCACTCGAGGAATCTAGATGGTAGGTCCAGTTTTTCCATCAGGAGAGAGAGATTGAAACATACTTTATTGACTTCCAGTCAACATAAAAACAGAGTTACAACAAGATTACAGCTATCAGCTTTATAATTAAATATATACATCAAATCAGACTCGAGGCCTTCCCCGAGGGGCGTCTAAATTACATCAAGAGTTACAAGCCGCCCTGAGTCTGGATAGGCGCTTGAACATAATGGAGGTGTGGTTCTCAACATGCTCAATTGCCATGTTGAGGAATTCGCACAGAATGATCTTGTTTTCTGGCGAGAGCTACCTAAAGAGTTGTTCTCTCTCAGAGCTATATAGAATTGCTCCCAGTACTATAACTTCAGGAACCTTCCCAGAGATGGGGGATAATAGAGAATATCCGTTTATTTTTAAATAGAGTTCCACCAATTGATCCTCGAGCTCCTCCAGAGGAGTCCGAGAGGGACACATGACTTGGGCCACGGGTGTAGAAGCATGGATGGATGATGCAGTCGTGCCTTGGACTTCTTCAGTAGCCGCCATTGACTTATTAATGGTCGAGGACTCTGGTCGTGACAGCAATTGGCTGGTGTTCGGCGCTGGAACAGGAGGCTCAGGGGTTGGAGGCTCTTGGAGATGGGCAGGTATATTCGCCCCTTGCAGGGCTGGAGGGTGTTAATGGGGCCTGCTTTATGGGCGCAGGTAGCTCCGCAGCTGATGTAGGAAGGGCGGAGTTGTTGGAGGGTTGGACTTTGAGGAGGGAGGCTTCGACACTGGGTCCTGCCGGGTATCCTGATGGCGTCCTCCATTGATTCGCAAGGGGCAGGTGGCTCGCCGATGCCCTTGACGGTGGCATTTACTACACCTAACGCCATAGGTGATGTAGGCAGGCGTCGATTCGCCTTTCGAGACGATCACCAGCTTAGCAGGGAGCTGGTGAAGTTTCAATCCTTCATTTAGAAGGATGAAGGTCTCCCTGTTGCCGGTGGTCCAGGTGCAGCTACCACTCGCCACTACCTCATGGGTCAGGGAGATAGCCCTGCAGTAGGGCCGCAGCGCCGCGTCGAGGTCTTCGTCTCTGATAGCAAGTGGGAGATTTCCCACTACTATCTTCTCTGCTCTTTGCCTATATGGGAAGTTTTTCAGGAAGGCGGTTCTGATGGTGAGGCCCTCCCCAACCAAGCGATCTGACAAGTCGACGCTGGCCAGCCCGACCATTACCTGGCCGGATATTTTCATTATTTGGAATACCGTTGATTTTCCAAGCTTTTCCTCCAAGGCCTTGATGTAGTCCACTGGAGATAAATCAGAGCGCCACTCCACAAAGAAGCACTGATCAAAGGTGGTTGCAGCTGACCTGGACTTGCTCAGGGCCTGCTGCTGTTTTTGTTTTTCAGCTGCGTCACAGCGTACTTCCTCGGTGGCTGAGGTGGCCTGGCTACCCTGTCCTGGGTGGTGTGGCGAGATGTACCAGGCTGCGGCCTACGTGCCTGTTCTGTAGAAGGTGAAAGCTTCCTCTTTTTACGCTCCATCTTGAGGGCTTTTTCAGAGGCTTCTTCAATTGTTTCAGCCCAGTCACAGCTTGTTGGGCAAGAATTTGCATATGCTTTTGACGAAGGCGAATTAGCATGTTTTTCATTTTTGTCTGACTTGGACATTTCCATGTCAGGAATTTCTTCCGCTGATTTCTCAGCAATGATTACATTTTTCTGGATGGGATACACACCTCCATGCTCCACATTGATCAGGCATTCCGCCAATACCCCAAAGGGGTTGGGTAACTTCATGTTGGCCAACTTCCTAGCCGAAAAGGCGGAGCTCGCGCGCCGCGTGGCCGCACAGCCAAGAGAGAGAGATTGAGATTGAATCAATTTTTATAACATCGTTCATAAAATTATAGATGTGAATAAAAACTAAAAAGAAATAAAAGTAATAAGTAAATATGAAAAAGATAAGGATGAATGTAAATAATGAAATCTATACAGGCTTTATTGGTGTCGCCAACCGCTGGAACGACTCCGCCACCGGTGGACAGCGAGAGTTCTCTCCCACAGAGTAAGCAAGTCGATGCGATGGCTGGCGTTGCCCACCTCAAGACCAAGATGGTATTTGTAGATGGTAGCCTTCGCCACACCTGTGATCTTCATTCCCTCGAGATGGAGGCAGACGCCGAAGAGCCAGGCTTGCAGATCCAGGGGCATTTCGCAGATGGCGAACACCTCCAGGAGCAGGGGTCGCACGGCACGGTAACTCCAATATCTGTGGGTCCAGCGTGAGGCGTGGGGCTTATAAATGCTTATATTTTGAATATATTTATTCACATCTTTTAAGAGGCTTTTTGTTTTTAGTTTTTTAATCCTTAATATTTATCTCAAACATAAATATATTTACATCACATTGCACACATAGACAAAATTTAAGAAGGTTGTACCTTTGAGTATGTATATCGGAATTTAGACAATAATTCTGAAAGATATTGGATACACAGTGACCTTTATTGAAGACACACGAAATAACCTAAGGGTAAACAAAATTGCCCCTCTCTCCTTGAAAAAACAACAACAAATTGTTGTCCCTAAATTTTGTTCATGAGTATAATTCAAATAGATTCTTTTTAATAAAACATTCATACAACTCTCGAACTTTATCGTTTTTCTACATGGGTACTTCTACAGGAATGCTTGTAAGAAAGTGTTGTTTTATAAATGAAATTTTTACCTTAAAGTAATATGATTTTTAGATAAAATAATATTTCCTTTTGACGAGATCAATCTCCTTCAACCAAACGTTAATTGCTTTACTAAGTTTGCTGAAGTTTGGAATTATACATATTCTGCCATCAGAATATTCCTTGTATCTGGAGACAATCCAAAAAAGGGAGTTGTGATAGAAATATATCACTGATGTAATGCTATCCTAAGGGTTACCTTAAAGAAAGAAGAACAATTCAAAACTCTATTTTACTTTCAAACAGTGTGAACATATGCCCCTTTGGATACTTGACTTTTGTTTATCACAGCCAGTACACACATCTTACTACAATCCAACACAGAGTTTCTTTCACTTTTAATACAAGTAGATATGACACATATAAAGGATTATGGAACTGTTGTGGTATTATCTATTCACGTGTATGGTGGGGTGCGAGTGAATCTTGTTTCACGGAAGAGGGCTTTCCAATTTTGTTGATGTCCCCAGGACCTAATTTCATCAGATCAAGAAATACTATACCATTTGAACTCCAAGATAAAAATTAGTACACTTTTAATTTTATATTTATTACCAAATATGTTCATGAAATGGAGGGTATTAAAGAGACAAGATTTAAAAAAGCACAGCACAATATTTATTACAACATTAACACAATACGACGATTATATATAAATAAATATAAATAAAATAAAATAAAAATTCTGGGCAGGGATCTCAGGTCTTCATGGCCAGGGGGGACGGCGGTGGGCGGCCCTCATCCGGCGGCGGACGGACATCCTCAGCCGGTGGGCGGACATGGCCCGGCGACGACGGAGGAGAAGCAGGTACCACACTATCAGGAGGTAGGCGACGGCGGCCAACTCCAGCACGGTTAGATGGACGCTGCCCAGGACAGGGGCGGGGGGACTACCGACGATGGCGGTGTCTTCTTGGCGGATGGCAGTCCGCGGCAGGGGCATGGGGGCGGAGCTGGGAAGGAGCAGCAGGAGGGCGATCGCTAGTAGCATCGTGGCCATTACGTTTAAGACTTGTTAACTCTTGGGTGGTTACAATGGAACTCAAAAGCTCCTAGGTAACTGACTTCCCTCCACATCATCCATTGTTCTTTCATGGTGGGATTTTATAAGTTAGACTTTATTCCATTTATTCCTGGGTGGATTAACAAGAGATCTAATAGAATCTTCATTAAACACACAATATTTCAAAGAGGTTCATAGCTGGAAAAGTGGCTAAACCAATTCTATGACCAAAATATAGATGGAAATTCTGCCGGGAGGATATTGATCTAAAAATATAAAGGTCACCTCTCCTATCAAAATAGACGTTGTAAGTTGATATAAATCAAGTAGTTGTGCTCTTCAATACCTAGTACTATTTATTGAATATATACAAACAGAAATTGAAGTAAGTGAACATTAAGAAGTAACATATAGGTAACCCAGGCTCCTGGTGTGTATCCATAGATCGCCAACTACCCGGGTTGTCTGGAGGTTTAGGAGTTTATTTTGGTAACCTCAGTGAACCAGTTCACCAAGTGTTTCCAGGCCTGTTTGGTAGATTCAATAGGTCAGTGTCATTGAATGGGAGCAGTCCAAGAGGGAACATTAGTGAACATTCAGTAAGCCTGTAAGAGCATGATAATAAACAGAGTGTCCAAATATACTACTCTGTTCAAAAAGTTTTGACACTTTGCTCATAAGTTTAAAAAAACTTTATTATTCTACCAAATTCAAATTGACCCCTTCAATGTAGTCCCCGTTGGCCGCGATGCACTTCAGCTACCTTTTTTTCCAGTCGGAAAAACATCTCTGTTAGTCTGTTTTCGGGATCGCCTTCATGGCCTTCTTCGATTCCACTTTGATCTCTTCCGTGCTATGAAATTTCCGATCCTTTAACTTTTTTTTGAGCTTTCCAAAGAGCAAGAAGTCGCAGGGGGCCAAATCGGGACTGTAGGGGGGTTGGGGAAACACAGAGGTTGAGTGGTCCTGCAGGAACTTCAAGATTTTGTGGGCTGTGTGCGCCGGCGCGTTATCGTGGTGGAGGATCCACGACTTGCTTCTCCACAGCTCTGGCCGTTTCTGCCTGATCGCTTCCCTCAATCGCCTCAAAACTCCCAGGTAGGAGTCAGCAGTTATTGTAGAGCCTTGTTGTTGAAATTCATGATGAACGATGCCCTGGTAGTCGAAGAACACCGTCAACATGACCTTGACTTTGCTGGGAGCCTTCCTCGCTTTCTTTGGTCTCGGCTCATTTTTGAAGCGCCTTTCCGAATCAAAGCCGTAAATCCATGTTTCGTCTCCAGTAATGACCCTCTTCAGCAATTCAGGGTCGTCGGTTGTCGCTTCGAGATTGAGACTGGCCGTTTCTTTCCTGGCGTTCTTTTGATCAAAAGTCAAATCTTTGAGAACGAGAACGGCGTTGAGTCTTCTCACTCCCAAAATCTCCTTCATTATCGATTGAGTCGAGCCGAATGATATCCCTGCTTCTTCGGCGACCCCCCTGACAGTTATTCGTCGGTCTTCACGCACCAGTTCCAACACCTTGTCCACCTTTTCAGGCGTGGTTGATGTGGACGGTCTCCCAGAACGCTCGTTGTCAGCGGTCTCTTCCCGACCCTCCTTGAAGCGCCTTTACCACTCGAAAACTCGTCTTTGGCTCATGACAGCATCCCCGTAGGCTGTTTGCAACATCCAAAAAATTTCGGCACCCTTGAATCCGTTTTTCACACAGAACTTGATGCAAATTCATTGATCCTCCATTTCGGTGACTAACGAAATCGAAGCACGGGCAAAATGGCTTCACTTCGAACAGCCGCTGCTCGCGCTGTTGTGGCGCGTGATTTTTGAAAATTGGTAGGTCTCCAAGTCAAGGGCGACGCTTGCGTTTTCCACAAACCGGGCGAAAATATTTTGAGTTTTCAGGATTTTATGAGCAAAGTGTCGAAATTTTTTTTATCAGAGTAGTACTTCGTTACTGCAGATGTCACCAACCCGATGCCGCTAGTTTGCGGTACCAGACAATACATGGCCTCTAGCTTTGAAAACTATTTTGATAGGAGAGGTGACCTACATCTTTATAGATCAATTACCTTTCGGAAAAAATTACTTAGTTTCCACATCTATTTTAAAGGGAGAGGTGTTTTTCTATCGATCATTATCCACCTAGGAATATAATATCTATATTTTTTCCATAGATAAGGTCTAGCCACTTTGCCAGCTATGTGAAGGATTGTGAAATATATCCCTTGTCGATCCCATGAAATAAAATCTCGACTGACGAGAGCTATTACTCTGCAACCATCTTCTCCAGGCGGGCGCTTCTCGGTTTGCCAAAGCTGGTGTTTTGACACTGTCACTGATCCAAAACCGTTAGTTTGCAAGGAAGTCAATAGATGGCGTCTAATTATGACATCTATTTTTGCGGGAGAATTGTATTTATTTTTCTAGATCACTATCTTCTTGGAAAAATATTTTCAACGATCCTTATCAAGATTAAAGGTTCACACACAAAAAAAAAAGGAAAGAAATATGGCAATATATGAAGAAAAGTCTGCAGGTCTCTTGCTATAAGGACAAGTAGGAATGGTCTGTAAATTTTCTGATGGATTCGTGACGGTTTTGGAAAATTCCTTCTTTCGTTCCTTAGATCTAAGGCGACTTAGAGGAAGGTCTCAGACCAGGAAGGTATTTGGCTAGATAACAAGTTATAAAAAAAGACTATTATATATTCAGGGCAGCTTAAAATGAAAATAAATACAAAATTTTATATATTTATTGAATATTGTCACGTATTTAATTATGATAGACAAATCTCAGATGTCACGGAAATTTATTAAACAAAACAAATTTTAAAAATTTATTGAATAACAGAGAGGCAATGAGGGATGTTTACAAAGTAGCAAAATATACATTCATGGACAAAATGTAAGGAAGTTGTACCTTTTAGCATGTATATAGGGATTCATCATAACTCTGAAAGATATTTGATACACAATGATCTTTATTGAAGACACACGAGATAACTAAGTGTTAACAAAATTGTCCCTGTCTCCTTAGAAAAAAATATAGACTACCCGCGACATCAAAGACTTTCCACTTCCTTAAGTTTGTCCATGAATGTAATGGTTAAATATGTTAATCTGTATATGTATACATAGCAAAAAATAAAAATATTTTGCTACGGTATATTTGCTACACTATATTTTGCTACTCTGGAAAATATTCTACATTACAATACTGTTATTTTCTCTCTTCACCCAACAAAAGAAAGAGACCTCTCTCTATATATTTATACAGGGTGTATCAGGCGAATTGAGATTAACTTTGGCAGTCCTTAAGATATTTAATATTTTGAATTTGAAAACAAAAATGCCTTTTTTCATTGCGTAGCAATATTTATGTAAAATGCAACAGTACATGTGTGTTCAGTACAGTGATGAACAATAATCGAATTTTAGAAAATCGAGCAGCCATCATCGTTTCTCTGCGCGCAGCAAGGAGCTCCAGAGATGAAGTGCACTTACTTAGGTTTCCCATAATCACTATTTATCGTGTTAAGAATCAATTTGATTTTAACAACGACAGTAATAAAGAGGAAATGGCTGCAAGGAAAAGCACTCGGGTCAATCGGACAGGGTTAAGAAGTGAACAATTTGTCAAAAATGACAAGGAGAAGATCAGTGAGAACTCTGAGAAGAGCACGAGATCCATAGCCAAACAAATAGGCGTTGACTCTATGACAATTGTCTGAACTAGTCATGAACACCTTGATCTCAAGTCCTATGCCCTTTGGAAAATAGACAGTTTCTGACAGAGAATATGAAGGATAATAGAAATGGAAAGGTTGCTTCTAACAACCTTAAACATGACTCTTGCTGAGGTTCTTTTATGATGAAAAGAACTTTGACGTGAACCTAAAGTTAAATCACAGGAATGATTGCTGCATCTGTAAAGACTCATCAGAGATACCTGTGATGATGCACACAAAATTTCCTGCCTCCGTGTTAATCCTTGGCGATATCAGCAGTGAAGGTAATTTCTTTGAGAAGGGCCTTATAATGAACGTTGATACCTACCTAAATGTCATGCAAACCCTTGTGTAGCCTTGAATGGACATCATATTTTCAAGAAGAAGGTATGTCTTCCAACAGGACTCAGCACTAGCCTACAAGGTAAAAGCCACACAATCATGGATGACACTTAATGTCCCCAGTCACTGGAATCCTGATGTTGACCCCCTAACTCTTCATGCTGCAACCCCCTCAACTAATATGTAAGGGGCGTTGTTGAGAGAGATATCAAAAACGATCCTCACCACCCTATCCAATCTGTAAAGAAAGCGGTTAACACCCAAATATACAAGGTCAACGTCGCCAAGGTTGTGCTTCATTCACTCGATTCGAGATTGTTTCAGCTAATAATGGAAATTACATTGAATAAATCAAAATTATAATAAAATAAATAGAGCAGCCAGGTCGAAGTTTCTGTTTTAAGTTCACACAAAAAACTTAGCCCTGGAAGTTTTATTTATTTTTATCATTGTTGGATCCTGTGATATAATTTTGGAAGTCGGATTTTTCTTTAAATTAAATTTTGTATTAAGCAATTTTTTAATTTTTATTCTTATATGTAAATAATTGTAAATCCTTTAAAATTTCAATTTTGTATATTGTTGATGATTCAGTAAGATATGTAAATTTCTATCAGGAATAGAAAAAGACTCAGTTTTAGATAACTAAAGTTGTAGCTACTCCTAACTCTAAAACTCAAATAAATCAAATAATTCAAGACAAGTGGTAAAATGCTTCTTTATATCATTTACTGAACATTCAAGCCACAAACAGTATGGTCCCTCGAGCCGGATTCTTTAAAAAATTAAGGTAAGCCATTTGAAAACTTAAAATTTTTAAAATAAAGTCATGCCTAAATCAGAAGTTAAAATTAGGCATAAATTCAACTTTATTATTCAGGAAATAAAGGATCTGGAATCAAGGAATAAATCTATTGTAGAATCCAAAAATATACATAGATTAAAGCTATTCCAACAAGAAGTTAATGAAAGGAAAATTAGCCTAAATCAAATTGTCAACACATTATTAGAATCAGAGTTAGATGAGACACAATATGAGGATTATTCAAAATCCAAAGATGATATTTTTAATATGTTGGTGTCTATTGAAGAAGCTTTATCTTTGATTGAAACCAAAGAAAATACTCATAGTGATAAACAACTGCCCGAATCCAATGTCAATTTACCTAAGATAAATTTACCCATTTTCAATGGTGATTCAGCCAATTGGCTTAGTTTTAGAGAAATATTTAACTTCACCATTAATTCAAATCAAACACTAACGGAAATACAAAAATTTCAATATCTAAATGCATCAGTTAAGGGTCCTGCGGAAAGGTTGATTCAGGGTTTTCCCATTTCTGACAAAAACTACCAGCAAGCATGGGATACCTTATGCAATAGATTTAATAACAGAAGAGAATTGGCTTTTTCACAAATCAACAAAATATTCTCCATAAGGCCATTAAAATCTATTTCAACTGGTTCTCTCTATGAAATCCTTGATGTTTGCAATGAAGGCATTAGAAATCTCTCAGTGCTAGGACTTGAGAAAAACACATTAACAGATCTAATCCTGATCAATTTTTTTGAAAAAAGAATTGGTGAAGCCCTCAGGAAAGAATGGGAATTAACCCTTCAAAATGAAGAATATCCAACATTTGAAAACTTTGTGAATTTTTTAGAAAAAAATGCTAGAAGCCTGCAAGGTATGAGAATTCCTTTGTTCCAGGAACAAAAAACCTCTAGCAAAAATATGATGGCTCACGGCCTTTATGTCAACAAAGGTCAAAATTGTATTTTATGTCATCAAATTCATAAACTAAATGACTGCCATAGATTCATAAATCTTCCCTTGCCTAAAAAATGGGAATTTGTTAAAAAACATAAACTTTGTCAAAATTGCCTTAGAGCAAATCATGAGATATCCAAATGTCTCATCACATCAAGATGTAAAAACTGCAAGCAGAACCATCATACTCTTCTGCATGAATACAACTCTGAACCATCCATTCCACAACCAACAACCTCTCAAGAGATGTTGATTTCAACAAATACCATCTGTAATGTGATGCCTTTGGAAACGGAAACAAATATTCTACTGTCAACAGCCCTTATTAAAGTCAAGGCGAAGGATGGCTCATTTGTGCTATGTAGAGCATTAGTAGACAATGGGTCCCAAATATGCCTAATTTCAGAACAATGTTGCCACAAGTTGGGACTTGAAAAAATGAAAAATTCTTATACACTAAAAGGTGTAGGTGACATTGTTGGCAACAGGACAACATCGCAGGTTGAAATAGAGTTCACCCCACATCATAATGATCAATTATTTTCTGCCAGAGCATTTGTGGTTGGGAGGGTAACTGCAGACCTTCCAAACTTCCAAATTCAGTCAGCAGACTTTCCTCATTTAGAAAATTTGCTCTTGGCAGACCCAGAATTCTATGTCACCAAGCCCATAGACCTAATTTTGGGTGCAGATATCTTTGTAGAAATCATTCTAGGTCATAAAACATATTTAAAGCACCATCCTATAGCACTTAATACCAAGTTAGGTTGGCTTGTTTCTGGGAGAATCCATTCAAATATTAAGTCGAATACTTCGGTAATCAATCACTGTACCACTGAACTTGATTCCAGCATAAGAAAATTCTGGGAACTTGAAGATGTCCCAATTTCTAAGGCCCAGTTGGGTACAAAGAATGCCTGTGAGATATTATTCAAGTCAAACCTCAAAAGAGACATTGAGGGCAGATATTCAGTCAATCTCCCTTTTAAATCAACACCCAATTTAGGTGATTCAAGATCTCAAGCATTGAGAAGGTTTTTTCATTTGGAAAAAGGCTACAGGCTAATCCAAGTCTCAAATCTCAATACATCAACTTTATGAGGAAAACTTCATGGGATGAACCAATTGAATCAGATATAAAGTCAAATTGGAATAAATTCCAAACTCAACTATCGTGCCTAAAGGAAATCAAAATACCAAGATACCTGAACAGCTCATCTTCTGAAATAGAAGAATTACAACTACATGGATTTTGTGATGCATCCCTTAATGCTTATTCAGCAGGTTTTTACTTGAAAACTAGATTCAAAAATCAAAAGATCAAAATTATTCTGATAACCTCAAAAACTAAGGTTGCACCATTAAAGACCATTGCAATTCCAAGACTTGAACTAAGTGCAGCATTGCTTTTGGCTCAACTGAATCAAGTCATTCTTGAATCATTTCCTTTTCAACCTGACAAAACCTTTTTGTGGACTGATTCACAAATCTGCATAGATTGGATAAGATCAGATGCCAGCAGATGGAAAGCCTTTGTTTCGAACAGAGTGTCGTCAATTCAAAATTTGACTCAAATCACTGATTGGTTCCATGTATCCAGTCAAGATAATCCAGCTGATTGCGCATCCAGAGGAATCATGCCTCAAGACTTGGTCAATCATAGAATTTGGTGGCGGGGTCCTATTTGGCTTCAAGAAAATAATGTTCGATATATTCCTTCTTCACCAACCCAAGTAAACTTCATTATCATTCAAGAAGAAGTTGGTGAAGGTCAAGTGTTGGATCAAACAACCTTAATTCAAAATTCAGAAACTATGTTAAATCTAGAATTCATTGAAAGGTATTCCACAATGACCAAATTGATCCGAATAACAGCTTGGTGTTGGAGATTCTACTACAATTGCCTCCTCTTTGATCCAATTCGTCAGAAAGGACCTTTGACAACAAGAGAATTAACAAAGTCAATTCAAGTCTTAGTCAAATCAATCCAGCAAGTTGAATTCTGCACAGAAATAAAATTACTGAAGTCAAACAAGCAACTACCTCTGTCCAACAAGCTAACTTCTCAAAATCCCTTTTTAGACACTCAAGGACTTCTAAGAGTTGGAGGTAGACTCAAGTATTCCTATTTAAATGAAAATCAAAAATTCCCTCTCTTACTACCGAAGAATCACCACATCACCAATCTTATAATCGATGATATTCACAGGAAATACCTACATGCAGGACCTCAACTTGTATTGTCAATACTCAGAAAAAATTATTGGATTTTGGGAGCAAGAGATGCAGTCAAAAAAATCATTAAAAAATGTCTGATTTGTTTAAAATTTAAATCTACTACCATTCATCAAATCATGGGAAATCTACCTCCGGAAAGAATCATCCCATCAAGGCCATTCTCAAAGACTGGCATTGATCTTACAGGACCATTCTTAATAAAGAGAAGCCTGGGCAGATCTAAAACAATAAGCAAATCTTACATTGTACTATTCATTTGCTTTACTACTAAGGCCATTCATTTAGAGTTGACAACAAGTTTATCAACTGATTCATTCATGGCCTCGTTGAGAAGATTCATGGCCAGAAGAGGGAAGCCCTCTGACATTTACTCAGATAATGCTACCAATTTTAAAGGAGCATCCAATTTTTTCCGCACTCAGTTTCAATTATTGAACTCTCAGTCAGTGCAAAGATTGGTTACAGAGGAATTAATCACTTGGCATTTCATCCCCCCAGGTGGACCTCACTTCGGTGGCCTTTGGGAAGCCGGAATCAAAAGTGTGAAATCACACTTGGTCCGAACCTTTAAATCAACAACCCTGAATTATGAAGAAATGAACACTTTGATTATTCAGATAGAATCTTGCCTAAATTCAAGACCACTGGCCCCTCTAAGTAGTGATCCCAATGATTATGAGGCCTTGACACCAGCTCATTTCTTAATAGGATCTTCGTTTTCAGAAATTCCAACCTCGACTCTGAAGTCTTAAACTTACAGACAAGATGGAAGCTGATTAAAAAACTAAAAAACTCATTCTGGTCAAGATGGTCCAAGGAATATCTGAGCAACCTCCAAGGCCGTGGTAAATGGCGAATCAAACAAGACAATATCCAAATAGGTCAACTAGTTTACCTCAAAGAGGCTCAAATATCTCCACTTCACTGGCCTTTGGCTAGGATTCAGGAAATATTTCCAGGAGAGGACAAGAATGTCAGGGTAGTCCAGATAAAGACTTCAAAAGGAGTCTTCAAGAGACCCATTACAAAGCTGATTCCATTACCTTTCAAACAATGAAAATTGTAATCTTAGCTACATAGTCGGAATCAATTAGTCCAGCATCTATACTATTG
Source organism: Cordylochernes scorpioides (assembly GCA_030710605.1). Taxonomy (NCBI): domain Eukaryota; kingdom Metazoa; phylum Arthropoda; class Arachnida; order Pseudoscorpiones; family Chernetidae; genus Cordylochernes; species Cordylochernes scorpioides. The sequence goes on from CP092867.1 coordinate 45,004,053, forward strand.
GAACTCTTTTTTTTTATTTTTTATTTTTTATTTTCTGGTCATCTCTTCCCAGCCGGGGGAGTATGTTGGATCCTGTGATATAATTTTGGAAGTCGGATTTTTCTTTAAATTAAATTTTGTATTAAGCATTTTTTTAATTTTTATTCTTATATGTAAATAATTGTAAATCCTTTAAAATTTCAATTTTGTATATTGTTGATGATTCAGTAAGATATGTAAATTTCTATCAGGAATAGAAAAAGACTCAGTTTTAGATAACTAAAGTTGTAGCTACTCCTAACTCTAAAACTCAAATAAATCAAATAATTCAAGACAAGTGGTAAAATGCTTCTTTATATCATTTACTGAACATTCGAGCCACAAACAATCATATTATAACTCAGGGAAGATCGTTTATTTTTAAATCAAAACTATATCCTTTCATTAACTACTGTGCTAAATTTCATTTTTAAAATTTCTCTTACAATGCATTTCAGCCAAATTCCATTATGGGGTTATTCCCAATTTACATGATACACCCTATATATGTCGAAATCCTGTCGAATGCTGTCGACTCTCTGTAATATGCGTGACTTTTGGGTGATGGTTGATTGAGTGGTTTGATTGGATTGATTGATGGATTGTTGTGGGCGCAGTCGTGTTTGCTGAGATAGTAAGGTATTCATTCACACAGGGGAAAAATAACGAGGACACAGGGTTGGATTGAAAAAGGCCAGCGATCAAGGGAGAAAGGGGTTTAGGCTATTGGCGTATTTGACTAATATCTATGGTTGTTCACATTATTGAGGATTGGACTTATCTGATTGTTGAGAAGATGGGTGCTGGCTCCAACCGGTTCCTTGGTACCAGGTCCCAACTTGTTGCGATGGTGCCGAGCTCCTAACTCCTTCCGATGGTGCCGAGCTCCTGACTTACTAACTGAGTCCGAGATTTAACATGTAAACTTCTCAGGGCTCTCATTGGATGACTGTCCAGGTTTGCTCGTCTCTCATTGGTCTTAGCTAATCTTCCTGGACTCTGATTGGATCTTTGTTAATCCTTTGTCCTTGTCTTGTTCTAACATGATCCCGGAAGGGACAGGTTCTTGAACCCAATTTTTATGAGTTCCTGGATAATAAAACCTACTAATGACCGTTTCCTCTTTGATGGCCTTTCTCCCAGATTTCTAAGCCTTGTCTTTATTAAAAATCTTTAGATCATACATTGCATACATATTGTGGTGGGATTACATCCAGTTATTTACAAATTATGACATATATATTGCGCGTTATTGCCTTATGTATATCATATTACCTAAAAACTAAATGTATCAGGATAAAACCCATATAGAGATTGCACATGTACAATTTCTATAAAGATCAAATTTCCTAACCTTCAATTTTGTTATAGAGAGTTTCAACTGTATAATGGGGATTAACATGGGTTTATTAACAATCTTGATATGCCTGTTTTTAATTTTTCATAAATATTTTTATGTAACAACCCTTTATCACATTATTTTAAAGAGTTTCTTTTTTAAACAGAATATTCACGTACAACTATCGAACTATATCCTTTTCAACACAGGTACCTGCAAATATATTGTATTAAAATTAAATCTTTACCTCAAAGTGATATTTCATTGATTCTTAGATGAAATAATATTTCTCTTTGATGAGATCAATCTCCTCAACCAGACTGTTTTTCAAAGTTTTCTGAAGTTTGGAATTTTACTTATTCTGCCATCAAAATATTCCTGCATCTGGAGACAGGCCTCATGCTAAGTTCTGGTAGAAATATATCAATGATGTAACGCCATCCTAGGGTTTACTTTAAAGAAAGAAGAATGATACAAACCTCTATTTTACTATAAAATAGTGTGCACATATGCATCTTTGGGTACGTGACTTTTGTTTATCACAACCAGTGCACACATCTTACTAGAATACAACACACAATTTCTTACACTTTGAATACAAGTATATATGGCACGCGTATAGTACTATGGTTCCTTCATGGCGTTGTCTTATTTCTTGTAAGGTGGAGAGCGAGAGAATCTTGCTCCTTGAAAGAGAAATTCTCAATTTTACTGATATCCCCAGGACCTAATTTCACCAGTTCAATAAATGCTGTACCATTGGTACAGTGATAAAATAATTAATTATCTATTAATTTTAAATTTATTACTGAATATGAATGGAATAGAAAGGAATAGAAGAGGCAAGATTTAAAAAACACAGCACAATATTTATTTTCACAACATCAATACAACACGACGATTATAAATATAAATATAAAGAAAAGAAAAAATTCTTCTGGTCCGGGATCTCGGGTCTTCACGGCCAGTGGGGACGGCGGTGGGCGGCCCTCATCCACTTGCGGACGGACATCCTCTGCCGGTGGGCGGACATCGCCCGGCGACGACGGCGGAGCAGGAGGTACCACACTACCAAAAGGTAGGCGACGGCGGCCTATCTCCAGCAGAGTCAGCTGGTAGCTGCCCAGGACTGGGGCGGGGGAGGCTTCTTGCTGACAGTTGTCAGCTTGCGGAAGGGGCATGGGGAGGGCGCTGGGCAGGAGCAGCAGGAGGGCGATTGCCAGGAACATCGTGGCCATTACGATTACGACTTGTTTATCTTGGGAGGTTACAATGGAACTGGATAGGTCCTTGGTAACTGACTTCACACTCTATCCCCCATTGTTCTATCATGGTGGGATCTAAATAGGTTAGAATATCTCTCAACAAATCATTAGTTGATTTTCTCTCGCTCTTACCTATGGTGTTGTCAAAATACTTCTCACAACCGTTTCTAGAATATAGAGATAAATGTGGTCTACAAAATTTAATAATTAAAAAATATTTTTTTTAATTGGGAATTTCCAAATATAATGATTAAGGATTAACAACAAATAAACACAAATTCTCTCTGATCGATTTATGCCCAAGCTAAATAAAAATATTAATATATATTTCCTTTTTTTTTTAGTCTAAAAGTTATCAAAATTTAATTATATATATATGCTTAAAATTTGGATAAACAAACATCATTCATATCACAATTATTCGACAATGTAGATATAAAGCAGCAATGTTAAAATGTGTATATATTTTGATTGGCTAAATGTCGGTTTATCAAGGAACAACAGTGTAGAATTCTATCTAAATTTCCATGAAAGAGAAAGACGTTCTCTGTAAAGAAGTTCAAATAAACGAAGTTTTGATTTATATAATAATTACATTTTAAATTCATTTATTGAAAGGAAGAAGTATCATTTTGCAATTAAAATATTATTACCATAAGAATAACCATAATAATAACCAAATATGATTACCATTAACATTAGAACACTTACAGAATAGTCCATACATAACAGAGGCTGGATCTTGATAACTGACCTAACTACTGTAGCCTAGCGTCTCAGGTCACAAAGCCATTACAATTCCACAGCAAACAGAAGCCCAGAACCACAAGGCATTGACGCCAATAAAAGTACATTTGATAGATACCATTTGTATGGGAAGCTCCCAATTAACTCCATCATGCTGGAAACCCAGTAAGACACCTCCTGTCTCCTGGTTGGCTCACTACAGATGCCACTCTACAGATGCTGTTTCTCAACACCATGTGCCTGTTCTATACAATGTTAGATAGAGGGCCTTAGTTAAGTGCTGAAGCACTATGGATCACCTCAAGTCTAGAGATGTACACTGGAGTGAAATTGCGATATGTAGCTACACAGGAGTGTTCCAGATGTGAACTTCACACACCCCAAGACCACACAAATGTCTTATATCAAAGTAATGTCACATACAATACCCAACCTATCTAGAACATCCAGAACACTTGGAGACAACCACCTAAAAGATCACTACTGATGCTTTGTGAATGTATTTTTCTCCTCCTCCTATATAATGGACATTACAATAATAACACATATAGGTATAATTCATGATAACAATATTTTTAAAATGTTTGATTCAATAAAATGATTTTTCAAAATTATGAATACCTAAAATTATTGTAGATATTGTCTTTAATTATAATTTTCTTTAGAATACAAGGTGTAATAATCAAGTATATAGAGACAAGGTTGTTAAACTTTTATCTTAGTAGATACAAATATAACAAATTGTATTCTTCAAAGTATGATCCTTGCGCTACATAACAACGTTCGCAACTTTTTATCCAGCTGCTTAAAACATGGAGCAAATTCATTTTTCGTAATGGCTCTTAAATTTTTTTTCAAATTTTCTATAATTGTACTTACATCATCAAAATGTTTTCCCTTAAAGAAATATTTTATCTTAAGTAAAAGAAAAAAGTCGAGAGAGAGAGAGATCAGGGGAATAGGGAGGTTGAGGTAGTTCGGCGGTTCCGTTCTTTGCCCAATATTGGGCAACCGAGAGGGCCTTGTGATATTGAGCATTATCGTGAAATAGGATCTAATTTTTCTGCCATAAATCATGTCTTTTGAGTCTAATCGCTTCACGTAAATGACGAAGAATATCCAAATACACGTATTGTGTCATATTTGAACCTTCAAATAAATTCAAAATGAACAAGACCTTTATAAAATTGAATGAAGTAATTACAAAATTTTTATCTTCATTTTTGTTCTCTTATTTTTTTTTTTAGGCTTTGGATGTCCTAGTTCAACCCTTTCACTTGACTTGATTTTGTCTCCAGGTTATTCGCGTTAACCCATGTCTCATCACTTGTGATTATTTGTTTCATTATGTCTGGGTTATTATGATAGCTTTCCAAAAGGTTTTAACAAATTGAAAAATTCTGGCTTCTCGTTTTCAACAATTTAAGGACAAACCAAGCTGCTCCATATTCAAATATTCACTTATTATTGTTTGCAGCAACCCGTAAAATATCTCTAATTGTCTATTGGCTAACCAATTTGAAATTTTATATCTGCTATAAGATATTAATTTCCAAACACCTCTTCAGTTGAAGCATTCGTTTCTGAATCTTTTTTTCGGAGTTTCAATCAAAAATTAATTTCAATTCCGTTCTCTCGATAACACTAGCCATATTTTAAGAAACGTTTGGAATAACTTTCTGGCAACGTTCACTTTATAAAATGAATTCAAATCACATGCGTTCGGGCCATAGTTAAACTATATATTAATTAAAATTTTAAATTATGAATATTATTATTATAACTTTTTTATATTGTCTTATTTGAAATTATGCATATAATATTTGGATGCTCTTGCTCAGAGAAACAGAGGAAAGAAATTTTGGGTGACTTACCCTGGTCTCAACCTGACTGCCAACAAATTTGCAGCTGGATGAACACACTGATGGTTGATCAGGGTCTCTCCCTCGGTTTATATAAATTCTACAAGGCCGCAGTCAATGTCCGTTGGAGAATAATGGATTCGCCGAATGTCGTGGTTTGCTTGGAGGAAGAAAACGAAGATTGAATGCGGCTGATTCCACACTAGCCCTCTCAATGATATCCTAACCTTGACATATTCTAAACATTGGTACTTTAATTTAAATATTTAATCATGTATGGTTCATTTTGCTCTTTATGTTTATTTTTTGTATATATGGTTATATTTCTTTTTGTTTGTTTTTTCTTTCTTCTCTCTTTCCTTATTACTTCTTGTATTCTAGTTTTTACTTTTGAAATATCTTCCTTTGCTAAATCCTGTAGAGGGGAATCATGTATAAGGCTGGATGCCCCAATAAAAAGGCTTGTGTGTGTGTGTGTATATTGTCTTATTTTTATTTTATCTCATTTTTTAATACAGCCTTGTCTCCCCACTTAATGATCACACCTATATCCTATATCAACTCTCTTGTCTACTTGCCTTCTTCCTTTGAAAATTTAATATACCCTTGCATACTTCTTTTGTATTTCTTGTTAACATCTCTTCTTCTGTATGAATTTCAAGCTTACTTCTTTAATACCTCATATACCAGGCTGTATCAAACGTAAGTTCCGATAAATAAGAGATTTTTAAAAAATACACATTAAATAAATTATTGAACAAAAGTATTTATTTAAGTATAGATAGTCCTTTTCAATAACAGCCAGTCATATTTTTGCCAGGTTTTCAATTTGCTGAAGATACCATTCTCGGGTTTTGGAGTTCAAAAAGTCACGACAGGCAATTTCGATGCCTTGGAATGTTTCAAAGTGTCTTCCCTTTAAAATGTAGCCATGAACCGAAATGCGTAATCAGATGGCGCGATTTCCGGGCTATAAGCAGGGAGAGGTAGAACTTCAATACCCTCCAAATCCTTTATTCTATTCGTTGTTAACCTAGCTGGATGAGCTGAAGCGTTGTCATGTTGCAGAAGTACTCTCTTTTGGTTGATTAAAGCAGGGTATCGGGTCTTCAAAACGTCATATACTCGGCTTAGTTGTTCTAAGTAGAGATCGGCATTATCTGCACGACCATCAGGAACAAGTTCGTAGTGTACAATACCATCTATGGTCCAGCATAGAGACAACATCACTTCATGGCAAAGCGATTCTGTTTAACTACATGTTTTAGCCTTGTAGGGTCTCAATATCCATCACATGTGTTTGTTACATTCGAGATTTGTCCTCAAGGCTGATGTCTCCTTCTCTAAATCTCTTGAACCATTTTTAGCTGTTCTTCTATTGAATATTCCTTTCCCTTCCACCTCGCATATTTCTTTTGTCGCCATATTTGCATTTAGCCATTTTTTCCAAAAGAAGCGCAATAGTACTCGAAATGTTATTTTTTGATCACACATCCTTTAGCACTCTACTAGAATACTGGAATGTTATTCTAAACCCTATTACCTTATTTCAATCACGTGGGAACGCTCATCGACCGTGGGACTGAACCTTTGTTTATTTAAACTTTACTTATATTGGTAAATATTTAAATGTAGAACGACATTTGAGAATTATCCCTCATGTGTTTCTTTTGAACGAAAAATCGAAATTTATTTTAAGGAGAAATAACTATTATTTCTAACCTTAGGGATAAGTATGAAAGGATGAATTGTGAAGAGTAATAATAAACGGAAAAATAAAGTGTCCAGGGATGGGAAACGAACCCACAAGGTTCCGCTTACCTGAACATTTTATTTTTCCGTTTATCATTACTCTTCACAATTCATCCTTTAATACTTCATCCCTAAGGTTAGAAATAATCGTTATTTCTCCTTAAAATAAATTTCGATTTTTCGTTCAAAAGAAACACATGTGGGATAATTTTCAAATGTCGTTCTACAATCTTAAGCCGCATTATATTGTATTATATATTTAAATGATTTTTATTTTTATTTTATTTTGAGCTTCTGCTTTGGGAACGAACTTTTGATACAGCCTGGTATATATACTTCTTGGGCACTTCTTATATACTTCTTGTCTGCTTCTTGTATTTTTAGTAAACTTCTTGTCTATTTCTTGAATATTTTCGTTTGATTATTTTACTTTGACTTCTTGTATTTCCTCACAAATATTTTATTTTTCTTATATATTTCAATGTGTTAAAAAAAATTAAATGATCTTTTGCTCCCTCTAGTTCGGGTATTTGTCGTTCTGATTCATTGAATGTGACATCTTTAGAGATGGCAATTTTTCTAGTAGAAGGGTTTCAGAGAGTATAAAGTTAGTGCATGCTTTATCATACCCAAAGAAAATAATATTTTTTGATTTCTTATCCCATTTCCTTCTACATTCTTTAAATGTATGTAGCCATGCTCCACAGCCAAAAATCTTAAGATTAAACAAACTAGCTTTTATTCATAAAAATAGTTTGTATCGTGTGGCATTGAGATCTTGTTTAGTGAATGTTCGGTTCATAATGAACTAGACGAATGGCCCGGGCAACGCCCGGGTTTTACCCGAGTGCGAATACACCTGGCTTCCTAGGGTTGTCGGCGCCCGTTGACTCCCGGCGAGCAAGCGACTGCTCCCGTCGGCTGCCGGCGTGCGAGTTGCTTCCCGGCGCATGCGCGCGCCCGTTGACTCCCGGCGAGCAAGCGACTGCTCCCGTCGGCTGTCGGCGTGAGAGTGGCTTCCCGGCGCATGCGCGCGCACAGGGAAGCCACGTGTTTGCTGGCGGCCAATGGGCGCGCATTCTATCCGTGAGCTTCAGACAGACAGACAGACAGACAGACAGACAGACAGACAGAATAAGGCAATTATATAAGTAGATAGGAAATAATTATGGAACCGCCGTAGTAGTGACTTTTCACAAAAATCTTTACCTTAAAGTAATGTGATATTTTATTGATTCTTAAACTATTTCTCTCTCTCTCTCTCTCTTTTTTTTTTTTTTTTTTTTGTGCGCTCAATCTCCTTTAACCAGATATTAGGCGACTTTTCTAAGTTTTTTGAAGTTTGGAATTTTACTTATTCTTCGATCAAAATATTTCTTGCATCTGGAAACAGACCTCATGCCAAAAAAAGGAAGTTCTGCTGAAAATATATCACCGATGTAATGTCATCCTAAGGGTTTACCTTGAAAAGAGAAAATTATTCAAAAATATCTTATTTTCAAATAGTTTGAACATATGCCCCTTTAGATACTTAACTTTTGTTTATCACCGCCAGTACATCTTACTACAATCCAACACACAATTTCTTACCCTTTCAATACAAATAGATATCACACATATGGAGGACTATGGAACAGCCTTGGTATTGTCTATTCATTTGTATGGTGGAAAGCGAGAGAACCTTGATCTGTGGAAGTAGAATTTCCAATTTTACTGATGTGTCCAGGACCTAATTTTATCATATCAAAATACTGTACACCATTGATACTGTAACCCTAAAATTAATACTTTTAATTTTAAATTTATTACCAAATCTAAATGAAATGGAGGGGTATAAAAGAAGCAAGATTTTAAAAACACAGCACAACATTTATTACAACATTAACACAACGATTATAAATGAATATAAATATAAAAGAAAAAATTCTTCTGGTCCGGTTCTCAGGTCTTCACGGCCAATGGGGACGGCGGTGGGCGGCCCTCATCCACTTGCGGACGGACATCATCTGCCGGTGGGCGGACATCGCCCGGCGACGACGGCGAAGCAGGAGGTACCACACTACCAAAAGGTAGGCGACGGCGGCCATCTCCAGCAGGGTCAGCTGGTAGCTGCCCAGGACTGGGGCGGAGGAGGCTTCTTGCTGACGGTGGTCAGCTTGGGGAAGGGGCATGGGGAGGGCGCTGGGCAGGAGCAGCAGGAGGACGATTGCCAATAACATCGTGGCCATTACGATTACAACTTGTTTATCTTGGGAGGCTACAATTGAACTGGATAGGTCCTTGGTAACTAACTTCACTTTCCTTCTTCCATTGTTCTAACATGGTGGGATCTAAATAGATTGGAATATCTCTCACCAAGTCATAATTTGATTTTCTCTCGCTCACCTATGGTTTGTCAATATATTTCTCACAACTGTTTCAAGAATATTGAAATGTCTTCACACCTAAATATTAATACTTTAAAACAATAATTCTTTTAATTGAAATTTTTAAATAAAATGATTTAGGTCTAATATCTAATAACACATTCACATTCTGATAGATTTATCTTAGCCAAATAAAATATTTAATATTTTTTTCTAATTTTGAGTGTCTAATAATTTTCAAATTTTATTTATAAATGCTTAAAGTATAAAGAAACAAACATTTTCATTTCACAATTACCTGACACTGTAGATATAAGGTAGCAAAGTAGAATATTCATTTTGTAAATATGCCAGTTTTATCAAGGAACAACAAAGTTACTCTATCTGAAAGAGAGATGTTACGCAAACTTTGACTTTAATCATCATAGATGCTGACGTCACTACGATGACGTAACTTCCAACTTCTACCTTCAACCTGTTATTGTTTACCGCTAACTTGTCTTAACAATATATGTAATGGAACAAGTCGTTCCTTAAATAAATATATATTTGTTTATATCTAAAGGGATGTCCTCGTAACTACAACATACGTGAGTACCATAACAACTAGAAATCTTCATAAAGCATAATCGTATTTTGCTAAGCCTATATCAATTTGGTAGCAGTGCGTTGTTTGGGCGCGCGAATTGGACTAACCGCCAATTGATCCATTTAAATCAAAAAGAAATTAAATAATTGGACTAACCGCCAATTTAGAAAGAAAAATTTGAATAAAAATGGATACATATAACTTAGCAAAAATCGAACAGTTAACAGAAAATAACTATACAACGTGGTCCATGAAAATGGAAGCAATTCTAGATTCAAAAGATCTCTTCGAGGACGTAATTGTTAATGACGAGCCAGACTTTACAAAAAATAAACTAGAATATGATATTTGGAAGAAAAAGAATCGGGAAGCATACAGCCTAATAATATTGTCACTTTCGGATGACTTAACAATCATCTTTCGAGGCGATAAAAGAGCCAAAAGAATTTGGTACGACATAAAGAAAAGGTTTGAAGGATCTCTAGAAAATAAAAGGATAGACCTAATGTTGGATCTAGCCAGACTAAAATTGAACCCAAATGAAAATGTCAACATGTATATTGTACGAGCACAGAAACTGGCACAAGAGATCACCCAGCTAGGAAAGACTGTAACAGAAAGAGAACTTGTACGATACATTGTTGAAGGACTCACACCTAACTTTGACACGATCGCAGCAGCACTGTCAATAAACAGAGAAATCTCCTTACCAGACTTGAGACAAGCTCTACTGGATTTCGAGAAGAAAAAACAGGACAGAAGCAAAAATCATGAAAATGCTTTCAGATCATCAGGCAACCAATTCAAAGAAAAGTCATGCTACATTTGCAAAAGAAAAGGACATTTCAAGAAAGACTGTTGGTTCAACCCTGACAACAAAGGAAATCAAAAGAATACAACAAACAAAAATAACATGGCCAGTACAAGGAACTACCATAAAGGACCAAAACAAAACAAAGACACAGCCAGGTCAGCAATCCAAGAACGAACGGAGGAACCATCCCAACGAAGAGACTCCACTTCAGAATACGCACTACATGCAAGCACAAGGGAGGAACGCCCGACAACTCAGGACGTGTGGATAATTGATTCTGCGTGCACAAGCCACATGACTTCCCATGGTGAATGGATCGAGCACAAGGCGGAGGATAAAAGAAGCATACAAGTGGCAGAAGAAGGGAGGCACATCGAATCCACCTCATCGGGATTAATCCAAGCTACTGTACAAGGTAAGGACAAACTTAACAACGCTGTAACCCTGCATAATGTCCTCCTGAAAGGAAATCTAATGTCCATTCCAAGCGTAGTAAGAAGAGGGAACTCTGTTCTTTTGAATTCTGAAGGAGCATACATATACTCTTCTGATGACAAGCTAATAGGAACAGGAAACTTTGATGGTAACATGTACACATTGAACCTATCACGTTTACCTGAAGCAACTCATGTTCCAAATGAACATTGTTTGATTTCAAAGGACAATTCTAGGACTGCATGGCACAGAAGGTTAGGACATCCTAGTAACAACAAATTAGACCTGATTTTGAAGAACAATCTTCTAAAAGGCTTGGACTCTATAAATGGTACCCTTGGTCAATCTGATGCTTGCTCCTTGGGAAAAATGACCAAAGTACCCTATGTTCACACAGATAACAATCAGGAAAGCTACCCATTTGAAGCCATTTATGTCGATCTCTGTGGTCCAATGAGAATAAACTCCTTGGGCGGAAGTAAATATTTCTTGACCATCGTAGATGGATTTTCTAGGAGAATATTTGTAGAATTTCTCAAAGATAAACTCTCAGCAGCAGAAGTTTTGAAGAAGTTTATTGTAAAGAGAGAAAACGAGCTAAACTCAAAACTAAAACGACTTAGAACAGATAACGGAACAGAATTTATCAATAAAAACCTTGAAACCTTCATAGAATCCAGAGGAATTAAACATGAACTAACTACACCGTACACCCCAAGAAGCAATGGGAGAGTTGAAAGAGCTAACAGAACACTATTAGACAAAGGCCGAACACTTCTGGCAGACTCCCAATTACCCCTACACTTCTGGGCAGAAGCTGTGAATACAGCTGCATATCTGTACAATCTAACTCCCACAACTAATGACCCAGACACTACCCCTATGGAAAAATGGAAAGGTAAAAAGCCATCCGTCTCTCACATCATGAGATTTGGTTGTGAAGTCTTCTATAAACTCGAGAATCATCAAAGACACAAACTAGAAGCTAAATCTAAGAGAGGAATATTTGTGGGCTATTCAAGATGCAGAAGAGCTTATCGAGTATTTGATATCACAGCGAGAGTCATTCTTGAAACCGCAGACATTCACTTCAGAGAGAACAATAATGTCATCTCGGAAGAAAAACAAAGTGATAATAATACGGACACTGACACATATTTCTTCATTCAGGAGGATGAACAACTGGACAATCATGTTCTATCAGATGTTGATATTGAAGAGCCAGCACCAGATACCATGATCAACAGACAGACAGAGTCAAGTGGATCAGACAGACCACAAAGAACTCGAACAATACCTAAAAGATTCGATGACTACATTCTGGCTACTACGAATGAAACCATTCCGAAAGACTATGAAGAAGCCATCGCATGCGAAGACAAGAAACATTGGGAGAACGCAATGCTTGAGGAAATACAGAACATGTACTCGCATCAAGTATGGGAACTGGTACCTAGACCTGTAAGCGCTAAAGTTGTCAAAAGTAAATGGGTGTTCAAAATATCTAAAGACCAAGAAAACGAAAACAAAACTTAAAAAGCTAGACTTGTTGCAATGGGATACAACCAAATCCCAGGAAGAGATTACAACGAAAGTTTCAGCCCTGTAATTAAAAATGCCACCCTCAGGACTATTTTGTCAATGGCAGCAACAAAAGATTCAGTCATTAAACTATTTGATGTAAAAGCAGCCTATCTAAATGGAAACATTGAAAATACAATATTCATGGAACAACCTGCTGGATTTGTCCAAGACAGAAACAAAGTTTGCAAACTCAACAAAAGTATTTACGGTCTACCTCAATCCGGAAGATCGTGGTATGAGAAATTCAGTCAAGTACTTCATGACTGTGGACTGGAAAAACTTAAATCTGATCCTTGCTTATTTAAATGGAAGAATGAAGACAAATACTTCTATGTAGGGATATATGTTGATGACTTTATCACTGTCTCAGATTCTGAAGATACCTCAAACAGATTCATCAATAAACTGAGACATCATCTGGAAATAAAGGATGTAACATGTAAAGGCATGTTTTTGGGAATCAAGATCATACAAGACAAGGAGGGAATTTCGCTACAGCAAAGCCACTATGTACAACAAATATTGCAGAAATATGGAATGGAAAATTGTAAGGAAGTTCCAACACCAGGTTCCAAAGAAATCAATTTGGACAATCATATTGAAGATGACAATTGTGATCAGTACACTTACCAAGAAGCCCTTGGAATGCTAATGTTTCTAGCTGTTAACACCAGACCCGACATCGCTTACATCACTAGCAAACTTTCACAGTACTCCCGACAACCAAAACAGATGCACTGGACAGCAATCAAAAGAGTGATGAGATACCTACGAGGAACAATTGACCTAGGAGTGAAATTTGAAAGAGGAAAGACTGGAATCCTGAAGTCCTACACCGATGCCAGCTGGTCGACCACTCATGACGGAAAATCCTACGGCGGATATGTATTGAAGCTCGGCGAAGCAACTATAGACTGGAAAAGTAGTAAACAACCACTCGTCGCCCTCTCCACAATGGAAGCAGAAATGATAGCTGCTTGTGAAAGCTGCTGTCAAATCAAGTGGATAATAAACCTGTTACGAGAGCTGGAAGAATGGAATTTCATGGATAAACCAACTGCGATCTATACAGACAGTCAGTCATTGATCAACTGGATCTCCAGCCCTAAACAAAGCAGTCGCTGTAGACATATCAACAGAAAGTACCACTTCTTGAGAGACTGTTATGAATCCAGAGACATCTGCCTTCTGTACAAGCCATCTCAGGACCTGGAGGCGGATATCTTCACAAAGGACCTATCCCGAGACCAGATGAAGAAACACCTGGAGAGCCTCAGCATCGTGGGAATAAAGCCAAAGTAAGGAGGGAATTGTAACGCAAACTTTGACTTTAATCATCATAGATGCTGACGTCACTACGATGACGTAACTTCCAACTTCTACCTTCAACCTGTTATTGTTTACCGCTAACTTGTCTTAACAATATATGTAATGGAACAAGTCGTTCCTTAAATAAATATATATTTGTTTATATCTAAAGGGATGTCCTCGTAACTACAACATACGTCAGTACCATAACAACTAGAAATCTTCATAAAGCATAATCGTATTTTGCTAAGCCTATATCAAGAGAGATTTGAAAATATTTTATTGACATCATACACAAGTCAATGGTAGTATTATAAAATAATATATGTAAAATGAAAAAGATAAAATAAATAAAAGAGTAAACTATATACAACAGAGAGAGATTGAGATTGAAACTGATTTATTACAACGTTCATATAAGATTATATAAGGTTAAATACAGAATAAATAAATATATTAAAATATAAGATTGAATAAGGATAAATATATGGATAAATATATATGTAAAATATAAAATTGATAAATATACATATATATATTAACACAAATCAATAAAACAATGAAAAATTAAACCCTTTTATTTTATACATATATATATGTTTGAAATATATACATGAAAATTTACAGTCTTCATTGGTGGCGCCCACCACGGGAAAGATTCTGCCACTGATGGACTCCAAGAGTTCTTTCCCATAGAGAGAGAGAGATTGAAATTAAATCCACTTTTATTACAACTTTCATAAAAAAATTATAGATATAAATGAAATAATAAAAATAAGTAAATATGAAAAAGATAAGGATGAATGTACATAATGAAATCTATACAGGCTTCATTGGTGTCGCCAATCGCGGGAACGACTCCGCCACTAGTGGACAGCGAGAGTTCTCTCCCACAGAGTGATCAGGTCGATGCGATGTCTGGAGTTGCCCACCTCAAGATCACCTACTTCTGATGTTTCATAGATGAACGTTGCCATTCGATTGGAAGGTCTGACCGTAGCAACTTGCCAATGCAGGGAAGTCTTGTAGGAGCTGGGTCTCCTACTTGGATCAGGACGGCACGGTGGTCCGAGTAGGCATAGTCGAGAGTTTGGTATTGGGTGACGCGGTCGCAGATGCCTGTGGGAAGTAGGATTCTGTCCAGACGACACGTGTCGACCCGCCCGATAGTAACATACTGGTGTGCTCCAGTGTAGCATTGAACAAGGTGGCGACGAGAAAGAGAATTTGCGAGAGAAAGATTCATCTGCAAAGAAAATCAAATAAATGCAGTTTTGATGTTTAAAAATTTAAAAAGTTTTGCTGTTTAAAAATTACGTTTTCAAAGCATTTATTAAAAGGAAGAAATGTCGTGTTTTTCAATTGAACATATGATTGTAATTTGAAATGTTTGCGTTCTACTAATATTTAAATGTTGATATTTTAAATGATGTCAAATATATGTCGTGCTCTAAATACATTACCATAGTCTAATGATAACAGTAGACAATGATAATGTACTTATAGCATGACATATATATTCTTATCTTGTGAATTACTAGACTATATATTTTTTCAGCTCACTCACTGTTGAAATACTGTCCTATAAATGACATTAAAATATATATAAAGCAGTGAATAATTCCACCATGCACAATAAATCTTGTCAATAATGTTACTTTGATGTAAGATAAAGCAGCCATCGAGAGACTCAAATGGTACAACTTAAGTGTCAAAATTTCTCTTAAATTAGATTGACACTTGATGGTTTGAAGAATCGAATATAACTTTTTAAAAACGGTATGTTTTATTCTATTCACTTGACTAATCCTTGATCTAAAAAAAAAAAAAAACTTTCCACACTCTTTAAACTCTACTTGATGTCAAAATATTAAAAATCATTGATTGTTTTAACTCTAAATATTGTTACATCATGATTAATGGCGTATTTATTATATTATTTTTAATATATTTGAAATTTAAATTATATATTTATTTATTTTTATATTCTATGATATTTATTTAAAACAGATTATCATCATTTGTATTTAGGTACACTGTGACTTCACTGCTCTCTTTGATGTGAGAAAATAAATAAGGTATTCTGGAGGCTACTTAAAGTAGACTTATCTCATTATTCCCTTATATAAATTTGTAGGATGGTTGAAACACGCTCTGGCAAGATGCAAGACCCAGCACAGGAGAGAATCAAGGCTGAAGAGTCTGCCAAGCCGCAGCCTGGTGCAACAATTGGTGGAGATGCTAGTTTCGACCCAGTTGTCCTGAATCCCAACATCGACATCCCCAAGTATGATGGAACGGAAGACCCTCGCCCATGGATTGAATCTCTTGAAGAAATTGGCTTCTTGTACCATTGGGCAGACTACATTATCTCTCGTTATGCCGCCATGAACATGACGGGAAGCGCTAAAACCTGGTTGAATTTACACAAAGCTAGTTTCACGAGCTGGGAAAATATTAAAATCCGCCTCATTCAGGATTTTTCTTTGGACGCGAATAAAGAAGAACTTAGAATGAAGCTCAACAGAATGCAACACTGGAATGAACCAGCAATCAGGTTCGCGGAAGACATTCTAGTGTTGTGCAACAAGGTTGACCCCGCAATGGAAGAAGAAACAAAAATTGAACATGTTATTGGAGGACTGAAAAAAGAGTACTCATTCGCGCTCTACCTGAACCCTCCTAAAACGACCGATGACCTTCTTGTCGTGTGCAAGAAAATGGATTCTTTTGAAAAGAAGTATCGGGAACGTGTGGAGAAATCCAGAAACCTATATAACGGTCCACGCTATTCTAGACCCCAACAACAATCGAGGTACGTGCCGCCGACTGCCGCACGAAACTACCAGACCACTTCCAGGCCCCAAGCCCCTGTTTCCAACAATTACAAGAACGACTCCCCTCCTTCCCCCAGACAGTATCGAAACAACTTTCCCCAGCCCTCTACCCCTAGACGTCCTTATAATCCTAACTTTGTGCCGAAACCAAACCTTCAGAGAAACACTTACAATAAAAGCCAAGAAGTGAGCAAAAATAGGACGGAAGATGGAAGACCAATCTGCTTTAAATGTAACAAGCCAGGGCACGTGGCCCGTTATTGTAGGGTCAAGTTTATAAGAATCCTAGAAGAGGATCCAGCAGATACCCAAGAGAAGGTCGAAGAAAAATGCCAAATGAATGAAATATCAGAGAAATCAGGACCTCGGCTTTATGCTGATGTATGTCATAGCACACAGACAAATATTCCTACCCGGAATAGATATTCCGTGTTGGAAGATTTAAACTAAGCGTCGCGCCTGAATCTGTCAATCAAAGCAAGTCGACCATAAACGGAATCAAGAAGTTGGACCCTAAATACAAATTAAAAATTAATGTGGACAAGATAGGGACTTTTGAAGCTTTGGTTGATACAGGTGCTGACCTCTCAGTGGTCGACCTCAGAACGGCCCTCGATACAGGCCATGGTATAAGTAAACTCGCAAAGATTTGTGCAGGACCCGATGGAAAAAAATTGGACATGGTAGGAAGTATATTTTTAAATATAAAAATTGATGACGAAACATTATCACACAACTTTGTGATATTGAAAACGCATTTACGGACATTAATTCTTGGGAGAGATTTCCTTAAGAAAATGAACGCAAAAATAGATTGTAAGCAAGAAACTATAAAATATGATTTGACGAATAATCATGACGAAATCAATTTTGAAAGGTTGAAAATAAAGAGTGCCAAGGATTCCATTGTACCGGAATGTTCCATGAAATTGATCAAGGCATTGGTAGAAACAGAGGATGGAGAATATATTATCGAAGAGAGCAGCAAAATGTTTCAAACAAATGGACTTCGTCTAGCAAGAAGCTTGATCAATGTTATAAATAGGGAAACACACATCTGGATAACTAATCCGTATCCTCGACCGTTAAAAATAATGAAAAACCAAACATTGGCTTTTGGAAGTAGTCCAGCGAAAATAAATGTGAGTCGAGAAAGAGAGGTAGAAAAGAACGAAGAACCTAGATTCCAAATAAACGAAAATCTTTCACCAAAGGAACAGAAAGAGTTAAAACAAGTTTTAGAAAGGTATGGAGATCTTTTTTCATCGAGATTAGGGAGAACCAATTTGGCAAAACATCGGATAGACACAGAAGACGCGAAGCCAATTAAACACAAGCCTTACCGGGTAAGTGCTAAAGAACGAGATATTATAAAAGAGCAAATTGACGAGATGCTTACAGAAGGCATAATTAGGCCATCTTCTAGCCCCTGGTCTTTTCCAGTAATATTGGTCAAGAAGCGAGATGGTAAATACAGATTTTGTGTGGACTACAGAAAACTGAATAATGTCACAGTAAAAGATGTCTATCCGATCCCTAGAATAGACGAAGTTATGGATACTCTCCAAGGATCTACACACTTCTCAGCAATAGACCTCAGATCTGGATATTGGCAAGTTGAAGTCGAAGAAAGAGACAAAGAGAAAACAGCTTTCACTACAGCGCATGGATTATATGAATTCAACGTGATGCCTTTTGGACTTTGTAACGCGCCTGCTACCTTTGAGAGAAATATGGAGAATATGCTTGGAAATCTGAGATGGCAAATTTGTTTGTGTTATCTGGATGATGTTATCATATATAGCCCGGATTTTCCAACGCACCTCAAAAGACTTGAAGCTGTTTTTAGATGTTTTCGTGAATCTAATTTAAGGTTAAACGACAAAAAATGCCGATTTGCTTTTGAAGAATTGGAGATTCTCGGCTATATAACGAGCAAACATGGTATAAAACCCGCGGAACATAACATCAAAGCTGTCAGAAATTTTCCTCGGCCCAAAAAGGTCAAAGAAGTACAATCCTTTTTGGGAATGTGTTCATATTATAGAAAATTTATCAAAGACTTTTCAAAAATTGCCGACCCTTTGACCAACCTTATAAAAAAAAGTGTATCATTTACCTGGACAGAAAGACAAGAGGAAGCGTTTCAAACCCTAAAAACAGCACTATTAAGTCCACCAATTTTAGGTCACTTCAATCCAAATGCACCTACTTATGTTCATACTGATGCGTCCAACATCGGCATAGGTGCAACACTTGTCCAAGACATCGGTGGTGAAGAGAAGGTGATCTCATATTTGAGTCGTACCCTAAGTAAAGCGGAGCAAAATTATTCAACCACTGAAAAAGAATGCCTTGCCGTTGTCTGGTCATTGTCAAAATTACGACCCTACCTTTATGGAAGACACTTTAAAATAGTAACAGACCATCACGCCTTATGCTGGCTCAAAAACTTGAAGGATCCAACAGGTCGATTGGCAAGATGGGCATTGAAAATTCAAGAATATGACTTCGATATAATACATAAATCGGGAAAGAAGCATCTGGACGCCGATGGCTTATCTAGGGGGCCCTTACCAGAAACTGATTGGGATGAGGATTTTGAAAGGCTATTTTTAAATCAAATAACAGACGAAGAGGATAAATTTATCGAAAGTGTTAAGAAAAACCTTAATGGAAGCAGGCGATCAATTGCGCAAAATTTTAAAGAAGAAGATGGATGCCTCTTTAAGAAAAACCCGAACCCTGAAGGCAGGGCGTGGTTGCTTGTGGTTCCAGAGAATAAAAAGAGAGAAATTATGAAAGAATATCACAATCATATGTCGAATGGCCATCTGGGCGTCGCCAGAACCATGTACCGAATAAAGAGTAAATACTTTTGGCCATCCATGCTAAAGGATGTCTCAGAATTCGTTAAGACGTGTCACCTTTGCCAAAGTAGGAAAGGCTCAAACCAATTACCTTCTGGACTACTACAGCCCATCCCCCCAGCCAACTTTCCTTTCGAAAGAATTGGAATTGACTTTGTTGGTCCACTACCATCTACGAAAAACAGGAAAAAATGGATAATCGTGCTTACGGACTACTACACTAGATATGCAGAAACAAGAGCAGTCTCGGAAGCAACAGTGAAAGAAGTTTCTAAATTTCTAGTAGAGGATATTTTTCTTCGGCACGGAGCCCCACAATATCTTATTAGTGACAGAGGCTCTCAATTTACCAGTAATTTAATGAAAGAGGTGATGAAAACGTGCAAGATTAAACATTGCTTCACAACGAGCTATCATCCCCAGACTAATGGATTGACAGAGCGGTTAAATAGAACATTGATCAATATGCTCAGTATGTATGTGAACACTGATCAGAAAAATTGGGACGAGATACTCCCATTCATCACTCACGCTTACAATACTACAATTCAGGAAACCACAGGATATTCTCCCTTTTTCCTGATGTTTGGAAGAGAACCCACGTCTCTTTTGGACGACAGGAATATCTCGGTGGACATTGACAAAGATGATTATGATGAATACATAAAACATCACTTAGACAAAATAAACAGAACAAGAAAATTAGTTATTGACAACACAATAAAGACTCAAGAAAGAATGAAAAAGAACTATGACAAGAAACACATGGAAAGAAGCTACGAACCAGGAGAATTAGTAGCAGTTTGGACACCAATTAGGAAAATAGGAAAGTGTGAGAAACTACTGAGAAAATATTTTGGCCCATATAGAATATTAAAGAAGCTGTCTAACGTAAATTACTTAATTGAGCCAAAAGATAATCCTGGCCAAGACCCATTGATTGTCCATGTCTCAAGACTCAAACCCTATTTTGAGAGAATTGATGAGGTAACTCACGAGGACGTGACGACCTCTGGAGAGGGGGAAGTGTTACATCATGATTAATGGCGTATTTATTATATTATTTTTAATATATTTGAAATTTAAATTATATATTTATTTATTTTTATATTCTATGATATTTATTTAAAACAGATTATCATCATTTGTATTTAGGTACACTGTGACTTCACTGCTCTCTTTGATGTGAGAAAATAAATAAGGTATTCTGGAGGCTACTTAAAGTAGACTTATCTCATTATTCCCTTATATAAATTTGTAGGATGGTTGAAACACGCTCTGGCAAGATGCAAGACCCAGCACAGGAGAGAATCAAGGCTGAAGAGTCTGCCAAGCCGCAGCCTGGTGCAACAATATAAATGAGTGAACACAAAAGAAAGAATCTTAGCATTAAAAAAATTCAAATCCAATTTAATTTTTCAAACTTGTTTTGTGATTTAATTCGATCAGAAAACCTAATTATTTGCACAATGGTACTTTAAAATGGATGTTTTCACATGGGTGGGAGTATCATCACAGTGCTCCCCGTCATACTGGCCATTCGCCAAAACTGAATATCAGTGGGATATATCCATCTTCTCCATATCCAACGCTGGAAAATTTGTGCGCCCCGTGGCCCCACAGGCCGAGAGAGAGAGAGAGAGAGAATTATTTACATCAGACGAATTCAACTAAGGGTCGTCTGGTTCGAGGTCACATTCCTCCCTGAAGTCGGACAGCGTTTCGCGTAGAGAGAAAGAGAGATAGTCTATATAGATCAGTAGTGTTGGAAAAGAAGACGTCCGAAGCAGCCAATGGGAGGCCGGCGGAGGCAGCTACGGGGATGCAGCGGCAAAAATGAGGAAACAATACAAAAAGAACTTGTAAACAACTTTTTCGAACGCTAGAATTTGCCCTGATCTCCGATTCTTTTAGTGTAAATATTTAAATATATAATACTTTACTTATTTTCTTAAATTGTAATAAATATAATTTTCCCTCCTGTTTTCGTCGTATATTTTTAAAAGTGTTATAAGCAGCGACGCCACAACTTTGAACCTTCAACCCCGCCGACCAAGAATAGAGGTGAGTGACTACCTCTATAGAACTTAGATCGTCGTCACAACACAGAGTGGCGGTGAAAACGCAATATTTTTGGCATCCCAGCCGGGACTGTTGAAGGTAAATTCCTGAAAAAAGAATCATTTTGAGCTGACCATTTTGGAACTCGCTAGCTAACCCTACTTGCCGCTTTGTTTACAAGATGGCGGAAGAATTAATTCTACGTTTAAAAAAGAAGCGTGCTGTTAACAGATCATATTTAACGAAAACATGCAATAAGATTGAAAGTGGACTTGACACGCTAATGAGAATTGAACTTGAAGAATTATTAGAACAATTGAATGAGAATCATTTAACGAACTTAAAGTAGTGGAACACGAAATAGAAACGCTTCTTGAAACTGACGATTTAGAGAAGGAATTACAGGGCGTAGAGGAATATCGAGAGAAATATATTACTTGGAGATTTAGGGCAAATAAAAAGATTCGCCAATCAGATTTTCAGGGCGAAAATATACCGAATTCGAACTCACGAATAGACGAAAACGAAATGAGACATTATGTACCTTCCTGCACGACTGTGAAACTTCCGAAATTGATGATATCGAAATTTTATGGAAACTTTAGTGAATGGCTGACGTTCTGGAATTCTTTTGATGCAGCTATACACCAGAACAACTCACTGAACCCGATCGATAAATTTAACTATCTGAAGTCACATCTCGGCGGAACTGCACTAAACACAGTCGAAGGTTTCGCTTTATCTGCGGACAATTATGAGAAAGCTATAAAATTGCTTAAAGACAGATTTGGGCGAGAAGACATTTTGATTAGCCGACATATGAACAATTTGTTGTCAATGAGACCACTCAAAACATCAAGCGATGTAAGAACCTTCCGCGAACTTTTTGACAACCTTTCTGTTCATATAAGAAGTCTCGAGTCACTAAACGTGTCCATTGATGTTTACGGACAACTGTTGTGCCCGATAATAATAAAGCCTCTACCTGCAGACCTTAATTTGGAATTGAACAAAGAACTCCCGACAGGTTATGTAATTAATGACTTGATTACCTTTCTGGAAAGACAATTAACTGCACGGGAGAAGAGTTTTAGAAACGAAATCGGTACCGGGAATGAATCAACTTCTAAACCTAATTTGGTAAACAAACATCCAAAGACAAGATTCTACAATGAAAAACCAATTGCGACAACTTCAGAACTTTTGAATTCAGTTCACAAATCGAATGAATGTGTATTTTGTGGTAAAGACAACCATGGAAGCCCTAAGTGTGACTTTGCAGCTAATATTAGTTTAAACGAAAAGAGATCACTCATGAAGAAAAAAGGCGTTTGTTATAAATGTCTTCGGCCTTCTCATTTAAGTAAATTTTGCAGAAATGTAGTCCGTTGTTCGATCTGCAACATGTCTTCCCACCTGGATGTCATGTGCACAAAACTGATTTTAGATAGAGGTGGATCTTCCAAGTCTCCAACGGTGCAAGATGAAACTCTCGCCAACTTATCAACCTCCCCAGACGTCTTGTTACCTACTTTGAGAGTGACCCTCAAAGGGAACAGAACGGAGAAGACGGCACGGGCTATAATAGACACCGGATCCCAAAGATCGTATATTTTACATAGCACAGCAATGGAAATGGAATACGAACAATCTAGGAGAGAGTTCTTCCGGCATTCCTTGTTTGGAGGATCGAGTACCGACGTAATTGAACATGAGGTCTATACCATTCATTTATCTGACATCAATAATTCCTATCGCTGTGAGTTTGAAGCACTAGGTCAACCCCTTATCTGTGGAAGCATACCTCCGGTGTGTCCTAGATCATTTTTAGAAGGGAGTGAAGAACTCGACGTGTCAGATTTGATGAGAGACCGTATAGAAGTCCTTATAGGGGCGGACATCGCCGGCAGATTGCTAACTGATGATCAGAGAAGGATCTCATCTGGACTGGTGGCAATCCGTACCAAACAAGGATGGACTGTGATGGGAAAGATTCCTCAAACGGAGGTGAGAGATGACATCAGCTCCCTTTGCGTGACCACACTTCTATCTTTGGATCTAGAAAACTTGTGGAAATTAGATACAATTGGAGTCTCTGACGCGGAGGTTGAGAAGAAGACTCAGTCATTACAGGCTGAAATGGAGGAACATTTCGCCCACACCACGACGCGAGATATCGAGGGGCGCTATGAGGTAGCTCTACCCTGGGTGCAAGCCAAGGAAAGGATTCCTTAGATAGAGACCTAGCCGAAAACCAACTAAGTTCTGTAAGAAGAAAACTTGAAGAAGTTGCAAACATG
Source organism: Cordylochernes scorpioides (assembly GCA_030710605.1). Classification (NCBI taxonomy): domain Eukaryota; kingdom Metazoa; phylum Arthropoda; class Arachnida; order Pseudoscorpiones; family Chernetidae; genus Cordylochernes; species Cordylochernes scorpioides. Next base: position 45,028,200 of record CP092867.1, read on the forward strand.
AATGAGTATGGACAAATCTTTGAAGAATGGATGAAACAGGGGATAATCGAGTATGCCAGAGAGGATAAACTAGATGGTGTACACTACCTACCACATCGACCAGTGTATAAAAGGAACAGTCAAACTTCTAGAATACGGCCAGTATTTAATGCGTCGGCCCGGAAGAGAGGTAAACTTTCCCTGAATGACTGTCTGGATAAGGGACCCAATTTGATAGAAATTATACCAAGACTTTTAAATAAATTCCGGAAATATGAAGTTGGTGTCTCTTCCGATATTGAGAAAGCATTTTTACAAATTGGAATAAAAGAAGAAGACCGAGATTATTTACGATTCCTGTGGCACACAGAAGACGGAAGATTGATCACGTATCGACATAAAAGGGTTGTTTTTGGAATTACCACTAGTCCGTATCTTTTAAAGGCTACCTTATCCCTCCACTTAGATAAGGCTCCTGAACATTTAAAAATCACAGCTGAACAGTTGAAATCATCCTTTTATGTTGACAATTGTTTATCCAGTTTTCAGAATGTTGAAGAAACGGAGAAATTCGTGAAAGAATCTACTGAACTGCTCTCTACAGCTTGTTTCAATCTCCGAGATTGGGTGAGTAACGTTACAGACTTTTCTCTTACCAACCAACTGAATAAGGAAGTGAACATTTTAGGAATAACATGGAATACTGATAGAGACACACTGACAATTGGTTTGGAAGATTTTGAATTAATTGGACCAACCACCAAGAGAAAAGTACTTTCAATAGCGAGCAAGATATTTGATCCATTAGGAGTTGCTTGTCCTGTGACTTTAATTCCCAAGCTGATATTACAGGAAACTTGGATACAGAAGTTGACATGGGACGAAGTCCTACCTGGATGTTTAGTACAAAGATTTTGGAAGTGGTTTAGCAAACTGAAACACTTGCCTAACATAGAAATTCCTAGATGGCTTTGTTTTAAGGACTCCTATGTAGAGAAAACCACTCTCCACATCTTTTGCGACGCCAGTCAGTTTGCCTATGCAACCTGTATTTTCCTCCGCATTGAAAAGGAAGATAGAGTGGACATCCAATTGATACAGGCTCGAACACGAGTAGCTCCACTGAAGAAACTCACCATCCCAAGATTGGAGCTTTTGGCTTGTCTGATTGGAGCTCGTTTGGCAGCTAACGTCATACAAGATCTGGAATTTGAGGAAATTCCAAGATTTTATTGGACCGATTCGACCAATGCTCTCTGTTGGATCCAAAGGGAAGACAACTGGGCAGCCTTTGTGATGAACCGTGTTAAGGAAATTCATAATCTTAACCCCCCCCGAATCTTGGCGCCACATACCAGGCCGATTAAACCCGGCAGACCTCCCATCTCGGGGATGTTCAGCAGAATCACTTAAGGAGACAAGATGGTGGGAGGGACCTGCATGGTTAAAGGTATCCCAAGAAGAGTGGCCCAAATCAACCATTATCCCTGATTTGGAGATTGTTTATTCTGAAAGGCGCAAGACCATCCTGAACACCTTGTGTACGACAAGAGAAAATGAAAATTTATTTGGACGTTATTCCCATTTTTTGAGAATAGTACGAATCACCGCCTGGATATACAGATTCTTCAACAACGCCAAGATTGATAGAAGAAAGATAATTTCAGAAGATCTCAGTACAGAGGAAATCACCAAGTCAGAAATAATACTGATAAGACTTATCCAGAGAGAATCGTTTTCAGGGCATGAAGATAAGAAACTACAAGGCTTTAAGTTGCTAGTAGACTCTTCAGGGATTTTGAGAATAAAAACTAAAATTTGCAGAAGAGAAGATTTTTCTAATTTTAGAATGCCCATTTTATTGCCCTCAGATCACTTTTTGGTTTCTTTGCTCATCAGGTGGAACCATGAAACCCACGGGCACGCCGGTCTACAAACTCTCCTCGGTATTCTGAGAGAAAACTATTGGATACTAAGATCCAGGAAAACCGTCAAGAAGATCATCAATCAATGCATTCGCTGTAAACGATTCACCGCGACACCAGCTACCGTCGAGTCAACATCATTACCAGAAGACAGAGTACGAGATGCTGCAGTTTTCGAAATAGTAGGAGTTGATCTAACTGGACATCTTATCTTAAAGAATAAGAAGAAAGCATGGATTGTCATCTTCACATGTGCAGTGTATAGAGGAGTTCATCTGGAACTTGTGACATCTTTGTCTATGGAAGCCTTCCTCCAAGCTTTCCGCCGATTTATTGCTCGAAGAGGCCGACCATTGATTGTGTATTCGGATAATGGGACTAATTTCAAAGGTATAGCTAATGCTTTAAAGAAGATTGATTTTTCGAGATTAAAATGTGATCCCACATTGAAAAACATCACCTGGAAATTCATACCGCCTGGTGCTCCTTGGTGGGGTGGATGGTGGGAGCGTTTGATTGGAATGATGAAACAATTGCTCTTTAGGATTCTCGGTCAAACCTCCTTGGGATATGAAGAACTTTCCACGGTAATGTGTGACGTCGAAAGCTTGATGAACACACGCCCACTGACCTACCTAACTGAAGAAAGTGAGGATCTCGCTCCATTGACACCTTCGTTGTTCTTACATGAGGTCAGAGAGGTTGGCGTTCCAGACCTGGACTTGATTGATAACCAGACCCTCTCCCGCAAATATCAATATATCAAACGTGTACGAGAAGATCTTAGAGAACGATTTCGTATCGAATATTTTGGATTCCTGAGACAAGAAACGAGACGCCTGAAGACTACCATACCACTCAAGGTGGGAGACATGGTACTCATTGGACAAGAGAGTTTAAAGAGACTACACTGGCCGTTAGCCAGAATAATCCAACTCTATCCAGGAAAAGACGGACTTGTGAGGGTTGCGAAAGTGAAAACTTCATCAGGTGATAAAATACGACCTATTCAAAAACTCTACAATTTAGAGATAACGCCCGAGATAAGATGTCGAGACCCTCTAACGGAGCGATCTCCCACACAAGAAGTTCGATTGACAACTGAAGAGGACCCTTTGACTTCACAACAAGAGCAACATCACATTGATACCCCGAATGTTGTGTCAAGTTACTGACGGCCCATCAAGAGACCCAACCGATTGGATCTACTGAACTTTTCCTTCCCATGTTTGAGTCGTCGAGACGCCAACTCAAAGGTGGGAGAAATGTTGGAAAAGAAGACGTCCGAAGCAGCCAATGGGAGGCCGGCGGAGGCAGCTACGGGATGCAGCGGCAAAAATGAAGAAACAATACAAAAAGAACTTGTAAACAACTTTTTCGAACGCTAGAATTTGCCCTGATCTCCGATTCTTTTAGTGTAAATATTTAAATATATAATACTTTACTTATTTTCTTAAATTGTAATAAATATAATTTTCCCTCCTGTTTTCGTCGTATATTTTTAAAAGTGTTATAAGCAGCCACAACTTTGAACCTTCAACCCCGCCGACCAAGAATAGAGGTGAGTGACTACCTCTATAGAACTTAGATCGTCGTCACAACACAGAGTGGCGGTGAAAACGCAATAAGTAGTGTTACTTAGTATTGAAAAATACTGAGGAGTAAAACTTAATAATGATAAATACATTAGTGAAGGGATTAAAACATATAATTTATAAATAAAAATAGCAACCAAATCATTATAATATATTTTTTGTGCTTGCTTTTTTTTTTCTTTTAAAAATATTCAAGTGATTCCAAACTCTTCATTGACATTGTTAACACTTCCACAAAAATCGTTTAAAGTGTTAAATATTACTGAAAATCATTAAAAACCAATTTGTTTTATATTTTAAAAGTGTGAATATATATCTCAATAAAATACTGATTATCTCGGAAAAATATTTTCTATAAACATTTGTAAAAAATCAATAACAATAATAGTTATAGTTTTGGAAAAGTTTGTTATTCTTCTTTCCCTCTAGCTTTAAAAATGGCTGCTCCAGACGAGCCTACTACCAAGTATGAAGAGCGGAAAAAGCAAGTAAGTCTTTTTGATTATTATATATTTTAAAATACATTTTATTCTGTATATTTTCTCTTAAGTATAATAATAATAGCACCTACCAAATATTTGATTTTTATGCTACATTAAAAAAAAAGTATTGTTTTTATATGTAATCAAATTTTATTTTTTTTTTAATAACAAAAATCGGAAACCTATGATTTTGGTAAAATTCGCAGAAATTGATGAAATTGCCAGCAAAAAATAGAAAATGTGCTGAGGTTGCAAAATGACTCCCACACAATCCATACAAATACGTAAATTTTGCAATTAAAAAAGAACAGCTTCACATTTTCACACAAAAAATAATCGAAATATATATATATATTTTTTTCACCTAATCCACGTCCCTTTAAAGAATAAATTTTATAAAAGATATATTTATTCCAGCTCTCAAAAACAACACAATTTTTTTTTTACATTTAATATCATCTAAGAAATAAACTTGAACAAAAATTGTTAACCCTTTTATCCCTCTCTTTCTCTCATCATATTTGTCAATTTAGTAAAAATTAAAATTTCAAAGCTAATTCTTGTTTTTCCTTAGGATTTATATTTTTGAAATGTCAGAAGGAGAGAGAGAGACCTTGAAGAGTTTCTACATTTATTTATTGTATCCATAATTTACCATTCTTTAGGGAGATAACAAAGGGAGGTCACTTGACAGCTTCCTCCTTTTCCAATTGGTCGTTGAGTTACAGACACTCATAGCCTAACCTAAACTAACAAAACCTTAGGTTAGTTGCCATATTTAAGTGACAAACCAGAAAGGAGGCTGTTTGTTAACATCCTGATAACCAATTTAAATTCATATATAGACAGACTCCCTTAACATTCCCAATTTTAAGAAATCTAAGCCATTTTTGACACATATGATTGATAAGGCAAAATTTGGATTATAGATTATAAACACAAGGTAATAAGACCAAATACAAATAAATAGTGTGTGATGTTATGGGTAACAACGCGGTTCCCGAAGCATCACACACGATTTATTTATTTGGATTTGGTCTTATTATCTTGTGGACACATATGATTCTTTTTGCATTAAAACAATTTTTTACTGCCTTTACTGCAATGATTTCTTCTTCTTTCTTAACTCTACTCAACAATCATATCAGGGTATCAAGCTTGTAAAGCTTGAGACTTTTGATGGTGTCTGCTGGGGATGAGTAGAGCTCATCAATAGATCAGTCAATACAGTCAATAATGTGTTTTAGGGTTGCAGGTTGAGAATTGCACCTAGTGCATAGTGGGAAAACCTTGCAACCATTCTGGAAAGTCATTGCCCATAGATGATCAGACCTAAGTTTGAAAATCAAAGACTGACTGCAATGACGAAATTATGGAAGGGCTTGGCTCTGAAGATGGTAAAACAACGCTGTTACTGAAATGTCACAATTGACATCACCTTGTGAAAATAACAAATTTATAAAATGAAAGGAATACTTTACTGCGAAATGGTGATTTGGTAGTAATTTAGCAGTTAGTAATTTGAGGTTACAAATGGCACTCACTTTTTTTCCCCATCTTTTATTTTTTTTCTTTGGCAGACTCTGTGGTATGTATAAGACAATATACCTTTGTGTGTGTGTAATTCAGGGTTACATAATCATGGCACAATAATATATATGTGACCACACATTTATTTTTTAAAAGTTTGTTTTTATCAAAGAATTTATTTTCACTAAAATTTCAAAACACAAGGTAATAAGACCAAATAAATAAATAGTGTGTGATGTTTCGGTAACAGCGTTGTTACCATCTTCAGACAAAACAATAAACTGCCTCTTGTCCCTATGAAGACAAATAGGACTACCAATCATATGGGAGGAGGAAAGACTTCAACAATATAATTACTATATTATCCAAATTGTGCCTTATCATTAAAGTTTATTCTACTTAGTGGAAGTATCCCAAGAGATAGCAGACCTTGGAAGTCACAATGGTTAGAGGGGCTTTTTATACCATTCCCTAGTAGGAAGTTGTCTTACTCACAGGACATCCATGTTAGAGATGGCTGTACCATACAATGATGATGCTAGTGCATTTACCTCTTCACACAAGTAGTATCCCATTGCTGTAGAAACTCTCTCACAAAGACAAACACCTAGTGGCAGAGCCAACGTGTCCTTTTACTGGAGAGCAGCTAATTGGTAAAAATTGATAATTTTGGTGATGAAATTTGCCCTAGGTACATATATATAAATGTCCACTTGCAAGATCTCATGGAGATTCCACTTTACATGTAGATGTTTCAGTCTCTCTGCTCACCATGCTTCTATAGCTCATTATTTCTTCATTGAGTCTGTCAGTCTAATCTGTACATTTGTAACAAGCTCACTAAAAAACCTGGGTTCAGCTGGCCCGGCTGATAGTACCCTGTAAGGGCTCCTAATCCAGGGATACAGGATGAGCAGCGTTTGTACTCCATGTTAGGAGCGGCTGCACATGGCGTCTGTTCCTCATGTCAGAGGCGGCCATTTCTTTTGGAGCTAAGTCGGCCTGCCACTGAGTAGTGCTCCCAGTCTTAATGACAAAGGCAGACGCAATCTACTTCACCCAGTGTGGAGATAAGAAAGAAGAAGAAGAAGAACTTACCCTCCACAATGTCATTTATCAATTCATTTCTCTTTAAATATTTGTCCCACACATCAAATTACTCTGTATTTTCCAATCAACCTTAGTAGAGAGGATTTTAAGATTATTCTTTCTCCAAGCATTCCAAGGGATAGCAACCATGATATAGGACAGTGATTCTCAACCTTTTTTTTGTTGCGGCATTATTTTAAAGATTTGAAAATTTGGCGGCACAATTTTAGAATTTCGCGGCACACTTTTGCTAACTTGAATGCAAGAAAATTCAAATTATGTATCAATATTTCTATGCAAAATATAAGTAATATACATCTCTAACATTCAATTTGCTAATTTCGTTATTTTAAAAAGTAAAAAAATGAAAAAGAAAAAAAGAAAAACCAATACAAACGTGAACATAATCATATGACTAAAATTCGGCGGCACATTTTTAGAATTTCGCGGCACACAAAATTACCGCGGCACATTGGTTGAGAATCACTGATATAGGAGAATGAATCCTAGACTCTCTGTGCAAGCTGAAAACAACAGCAGTAGATGATAGTGTGGAAGATGACCTCATTAAAAATGTTAATTTGTCAAGAACTCTCCAACCACCTATACCAATAGCTAAACCCCAGCCAGGTTCAACAAACCTAGATTAAACCAACTTTGTACCGGTTTCAGGGGTTTTGCCCATCTTCAGTAGAGAGTACCTAAACACAAGGTAATAAGACCAAATCCAAATAAATAGTGTGTTTCGGTAATAGCGTTGTTACCATCTTCAAACAAAAGTACTGAATGATTATTCTATAAAGATAAAGGGGTCACCTCTCCTGTCAAAATATACCTCAAAGCTACACATCATCTAATGATTATTGAGTCAAAAGTATTGAATGACACTATTTATTTATTAGGATTTAGTCTTACTACCTTGTGTTTATAATCTATAATCCAAATTGTGCCTTATCATAGCGAGTACATCCTTTTGAACCAGGTTCCATTGTAGAATGAGGCAAATTAGTTTGGGAAAAAAGGGCATTAGGAAAAATTAATCAATGTAGGGTACCATATGAAAAGGTCTTTGGTATTTTTTTAAAAATCTAATCCATCAGTTGATTGCTTAAACCAACTTGCGCAGACCATGCTATATGGTATAAAAAGGTGAAGCCAAAAAACAAGTACATGGAAGCTAGGCAAGTTTCAACACTCTACTAATGATGGGTATAAGAAACTGGTTTCTAGGTAGCTACCTTAGAAAACCTGGTTATTCAGCAATTATAGTAATCCACTATTGTAAGTCACTGCCCCACCTGCCTCAGAGGATGAGTTCTTGAATTCTGAAGAAGTCATTCCCTTGAGTGGCAGTGAGTTGACAAAATGTCGGGAAGTAACTCCAGAACGGTTGATGTGTTATTTTTTAAACATTATTTTTATAGGTATGTGGTGCTATTTTCTGTGAATAGAAATGCTGCTATTTTTCACCAACATCTTAGCCCATCTTTTAGTTTTATTTATATGCATATTATTTTATATTTTGTTACTGTTCTTAACTGAAAATTGACCAATAAATGAAAATTATGCACACAGCATTTTAAACAAAATAAAAAAATTGAAATTACAAGATAAAATTTTCCAGCCAGATGTTGCCACAATTTTTTTTTTAATTTTACTATCACTAGTACACCTGGTAGAGGTCATGATAATCATGGTGGGTAATAGTTAGTGACTGCTTTTACTGTTGAGTGGACCACATGTCAACACATATAGAAAGCAGTTTGACTTTTGCACTTTAAAATGTGCCCGGTCTTGTTACTGAATATTCTCAACATGACATTTCAGTAACAGCTGCTGCTGATACTGTAGTGTTACAAATAGAACGTCTGTTTTAATCTGATCTTATTACTTCAAATTTTACCATATCACTTGGGAATGTGGTCCAAGAATTGGGGGCCTTTGTAGCAATTTTTAAATTGAGAAAAAATTACCCAATGTGAGATTCAATCATGGTTTGTGGGTGTTGGAAATCTACAGTTTATACCACTTGACCACCAACTCATAATGTTGTTGAGGCAAATGAAATAAAATCATAAAGATAGAAGCTGCCTGGCCGGCATTCATAGTTCTTCAAATTAAAGATTCTTTGGCCAGTAAATCTTTTTTATTGTCTCAATGTGTTTCGACAAAAATCTTTTGTCCTCGTCAGGAGCGAACAAAAACATTTGGCAAAGCGTTAAAAATTATTCTAAGGCTGCAAGGGCATTCTCACGCGGTATTTCAAATTATGTACAACATCTAAAGCAAGAAGTTGAAGCCAGGTATATATTTGTCTGTTTGTCGACATATTAAATGGAAGGAGGTCACATGGGAATGGCTCGCTATCTTTTTTCCCTGTGGATTCTTCCTTCTTTGTTTAGTTCCTTGAATGGTTGATGACACCTTTGAGGGTAGCATCTTCTACTGTCATTAGGTCTATGTAACTCTGGTTAGTCTATGTAGACCTGGGTCATCTTCTTCCAAGGGACTTGATCCTGCACAAATCTGCTATGATAAAGTACAAGTTAGTTTTCTTAGATAAATATTGCAAGTTCTTAATATAAGTAATTGTGTTTGTGCTCTTGTTGCCTTAATTTTTATTTATAATCTAAATTATACCATGTAACATTTTGATCTATATAGTCCAGGTTATTTAATTCAACATCCCAAGGGATCAGAAAAATCTCTGTTGAATTCAAAGTCTTGTGTTAAATTATTGATGGTTAAGATGATTATCAATTTTATCTTCACCACTGCTAGTTGACATTTTGTTGTCAATACTTAATTAGTCTGGGCTGAATCATAGCTAGTTAAATTAAAGAGGAACCAAAAAAAAAAAAAGCAAATTATCAAAAAATTCAAATTAAAAATGTTTTGAATTAAAAGCTTGAAAGTCTATAGACCAAGATAAATATTTGAATTTAAGGTGTTCGAATTATCAAAGTTTTACTATATATATATATGATACATTTTGAGAATGATAGAAAGTAAATTTCCAGTTTAGCTTTGTTCATAGTTTCTCTCTCCCTCTCACTTCCTTAAATTCAATTTTATGTATGCAAATAAAACCAAAATCTCTAAATTCAATTTTACAATATAAATCTTTTAATATGTAAATTTTATAGCAGTTAACATGTATGTAAATTTTGTTTTTGTATAAAAGATTTGGAAAAATAAAGAGAGAGATGATTGAGGTGGAGACAGCCACAAACGACTGCTAATTTTTCACACATCTATAGTGGAATTACATCATACAGTAAAACCCCTCTATAGTGAACCCCCTTGGGACGGGACTTTTGGTTCACTATAGCCACGGTTCACTATAGCCACGGTTTGGGTATTTAAATTTTTTTTGATGATATAATTAAAGGGCACGCGCAAAAAAAAAAAAAAAAAGGCTACCTCTTAATATTGGCTGCTTTTTTCCCCCTAAATTAAACCTATTTCTATATATTAAAGCTGTATATTAAAATAAAAACAAAATCATGTGAAAATATTGCCTTTTTGATCAGTTCCTCTGATAATTAAATTAGTATAAATGCAACCTGCCCCCCATATGTAAAAAAAATCCAAGAAAAGTATACCTTATATATAAAAATTAAATAAAAACTTTATTAATAATATTTTAAAAGGAATAACAATATATTTTAAATAAATATTATTATATTACAATATAGGATACAAAGGCTTACTTGATGTAGTCTGTTATTTTTTTCTGCTTTAACATATTCCTCAATAATTTGGTTTCATATCTAGCAAAGAAATCTTCATTTTTTAAAATTTCTTCTGCAGTGAAGTCACAAATTCTAGAATATGTCTTCAACCATTTTAAAGATGACAGCACTTGTGATGATGATGGCATTTCCTCCTCCTCTTCTTCTTCTGGTAAATCAATATCAGGAACATTTGTAACCATTTTAATAATCTCCTCATCTGTCATTTCAGCGAAGACCTGTTCATTATCATCAACATGGACATATTGCTCAAAATTTGAGGTTGCTCGTGATATTTCTTCAAGGCTTAAAGAAATTGAAGAATCTTGTGGGGCTATTTCAGCTTGAAAGGTTCCAAACCCAGACAAGGAAAAGCAATTTACAATAGTTGATTTAGGGACAGAGTTCCATGACATATTCAACAATTCTATTGAATCAAGCAATGTAATATTTGTTTCTCTATCATTTTCCATGTCTATAAGGCATCTTTTTGTCAACTTCATCCTGTATTTTCTTTTAATATCAAGAATAATCCCCATATCCATGGGCTGTAGCTTGGCTGTGGCATTGGGGGGGAGAAATACTACCTGAATATTTTCCAATTTTTCAGGAAGGTGGTGTGCTGGACAGTTGTCCAGGATGAGCAGCACCTTTTTATTTTCACTGCCAAAATATTCATCTAAATAGTGAAGATATTTTTTGAAAATTACAGCTGTCATCCAAGCTGTTTTATTTGCCTCATAATGGGTGGAGAGATTTTTTTCTTTTCTAAAACATCGTGGCTTGGCATATTTCCCTATAACCAGGAGAGGAAGCTTATCTAAGCCATCCATATTAGTCCCAGCCAAAAAGGTAATTATCTCCTTGGACCTCTTTGTCCCAGAACAAGTGTCTCCTTTGAAGGTGAGTGTCTTGTCAGGCAAACATTTATAAAATAATCCTGATTCATCAATATTATAAATATTGGAGGGAGAATACTTGTCCAAAAAAGAAGGAATTTTCTCTTTCCAATCTTCTACCACCAATGGGTTCACTGCCCTTTCCTCTCCACAAATTTTTCTAAAAATAATATTTCTTCTGGCCTTAAATCTATCAAGCCAGCCATTACTGGCTTCAAATTCATCATATTTCATACCCATGGCATAATAAATGGCCTTTTGTTGTAAAATGAGTCCATTTAGTGGGATGTTTTTTAGCCTAGCTTGTACTAACCACGTATACAAGGCTTCTTCTAAAAGTGGATAATGACACTGACGATAGCGGCAATAGTTGGGATTGATTCCTTTTTGTAACATTTTTTTTTTATAGTCTTCTCTTTTGCCCCATATCGTAGAAATGCTACTTTTGCTCATTTTCATTTTCTTCCGAAGTTCCGCTTGCGATGTACCACTTTCAATAGCTTTTATGATGGATAATTTCTTTTCAAGTGATATCTTGGTACGAGCGACTTTTTCTTTGGCATTTCCATTATCTTTTAAACCTGGTTTTAAAAATTTATCCATGTTTAAGGAATTTTCCTAATGTATAGTTAAGAAATTTAGTTTTCAAAAAGGCATGAAAAATTTATAAAAGTGCGCAGTATAAAAATAGAATGTGAATAAAAACACCCAATGTTGCTAAATTCTTTGTTTTGATTTGCGATCTGTGAGCTAGAGCTCACACAAAATTTTAATTAGATTTGAAAATTATAATTTTGGAATTTTAGAATTAAAATTAAAAGTTCGTTATAAGCATGGTATTTTTGATAGAATTTAATATTTTGGGACCAAAATTGGGTTCGTTATAGCGATAGTTCGCTAGCTTGAAAAGTGAAAAGTTCGTTATAACGATGGTAATTTTAATGGGATGGAATTGGGATTTTCGATGGGTTCGTTATAAGGGAAGGTTCGTTATATCCATGGTTCGTCTTAGCGGGGTTTTACTGTATATATGTATATATCAATGGACAATGTATAAATTCTTTATTTTGACCTTGTCACCTTGTAGTATTCTCAACATGACATTTTAGAGTAACAGCATTGCTGCCATTCTATTACTACTATATATACTCGGGTACTACAGCTACTGTAGTGTTACAAATAGAAAGCCTGTTTTATTCTGATCTTATTACCTCAAATTTTACCATATCACTAGGGAATGTGGTCCTTATCACTAGGGAATGTGGTAGCACTCCTATTCTAGTATTCTAGCACTCCTGTATCTCAAAGATTGATGGCATTAGGCAAGTGTTGGGCATTCTTGTGTGCTATGGCCCACACACATGTAGGGTTTATTGTTCCTACTTCCAGGTGGAAAGGTATTTCAGGATACAAATTGTCTGTGCACTACCTCCTGGTTAGTGGGTCACTCTTCAGGAGATAATATTGTTGGCTTTTAGATTCTTTGAAATCTGCTGAAACACCCACAAGCTGGCACAGTAATTTAATACAGAATAGCACTTTCTCTAATTTAAACTTTATTATATAAAAATGTAAATGTTCAATAAATATTATAAAGAAGTCTTTGGGACTTTGAATAAAAGAGGTTTGTGATGTAGGTTGAATATAGAAAAGGCTATTAATGGAAACTGAGTCATTCAACAATAAATTCAACCCAAGTGTTTCATTTGCAGTCATCACACTGTAACCACAAGTTTCTCACTTACATAGATTACTTTTTAAATAATTACAATTATTATACAAACAATTAAGAATAGATGAGGGGAATTAGAGATAATTTACAAGCACTGGTATTGAAACCACCATAAAGATTGAATAAAAGGAGAATTGTGGAAAGGGAATTGGTCTAGATTTTTTTTTTGGATGGTTAGTTTATTATGAGTGTTGAAATATATCTGGTTGGAATTATATAGGATGGTGTGTGTTATTCTGATAATCTATCCTGAACTTGTTTGACTGTAACCCACACAGGGGTTTGTGTTGTATATATATTTTAATTAATTAATTGTTCCCACAGAGTATGTGTGTAAGATCACAAGTAAATAGGCGCTAACAATTCGAAGTTTCTCTTTGTTTACCATGTTATAAGTTTCTCTTTATTTTGTTCTCTCTCTTGTAAATCAATAATGTTTGATTAATCTTCTTGGATTCAGTTTCTTTCTTCTTCTTCTTCTTCTTTCTTATCTCCACACTGGGTGAAGCAGAATGCGTCTGCCTTTGTCATTAAGACTGGGAGCACTACTCAGTGGCAGGCCGACTTAGCTCCAAAAGAAATGGCCGCCTCTGACATGAGGAACAGACGCCGTGTGCAGCCGCTCCTAACATGGAGTACAAACGCTGATCATCCTGTATCCCTGGATTAGGAGCCCTCACAGGGTACTATCAGCCGGGCCAGCTGAGCCCAGGTTTTTTAGCGAGCTTGTTACTGCTCCCCCTCCTCCTTTTTCATCTGGGCTTGGGACCAGCAAAGGCGGAGTTAAAAAGTCTAAGCAAAGTCAACAGTTTGGATAAACACTTGACTAACATTAAACAACACATTTAAACAAATTTGGTGTAACTACTGAGAAATAAAAATGGCCCACACATCCGTTGTCTCTGAGTCAGTTCTAGTTGTAGGTTCTCACTTTAATCTTTTGTTTCTAATACCTGGAAGTATGGACCTAACTTTTATTAAAAAAATTGATAAAAACACAAAAGTATATATAATGTCTTGCCACATGCTTTCATTTTTATTTTTTCCTGACGAGGACAAAAGATTTTTTCGTTGAAACATTGAGAAAATAAAAACTTTTACTGGCTGAAGTCTTTTAATTCTAAGAACAAAAGTAATGGTCATTCACATTAAACCTTTTGTAGGTAACCTCCCCCTCCCTGAGTGATCACCTTTGTAATGACATAACCTACAAGAGAAATCTATAATAGAACACAAGTTTTTTGTGGTCTCTCTTGGAGAGGTAATAATATTTATAAAACTACGAGCCTCAAGAATTGGCTCCGATATCATGCTGCACTAGTTTTGTTTTACTGCTACAGATTGTGGCCTTGAGAGAACAATTGAAATCAAGGGCATGAGACTTGCTGACTATCCTCCTTCCTGTAAACCTCTGATTGTAAAATGTATAGCTATGTATTGATGATTACCTGTATTAATTGCCACCACACACCGGGTGTAATGGGGAGACAGAAATGTTGTGTCCCAACTTCAACAAGGAATTAAATGACATGAGAATACTCAGCTCAGAGAAATTTGTTGATAGTTTAAACCAAAATGGTAAACTTGATATGATATAGGGTGGGGGTTCTCTATTCAACTTTTTTTTTTTTTCAAATAAGGATAGGCAATTTTGTTCACACTTAAGTATCTCAAGTGTCTTTAATAAAGATCACTGTGTGTATTAAATATCTTTCAGAGTTATTATCTGAATCCCAATATACATGCTAAAAGGTAAAACTTCCTTAAGTTTTGTCCATGAGTATATTTTGACTTTTAAAGGCACATCAGAAGGATTGTTAATAGGGTGTGTTTTTCTGAATTGAATATAATTGTTAAGGCTAAAATTTAACCTGGAAAATGGCTAGAGCTTTTATAGGGAACAAATTGAAGCCAACAATAAAGTCATAGGGATGAAATTCTGGACCTAGATAAGTATTTCTTCTGGGTACTTGAACCATCAGACTACTTTTGACACACTCTCTCTCTCTTCTGTGTGGTGGTGGCCACTTGGTTTAATTAATCAAGTTATGCTGTTGAAACAATTCCCACAGAATTACCACATCTATGGAATATCAAACATCCTGTAGTCTTTTACTTCATATAACTCTCCCTTTCTACTTCTCTCAAGTTGTATTCCTCCATCATTGTTCTCATGATGATCTTCAAAATACAGCATATCCTCCTTAATTCAACAATCAATAATTCAACACCATTGATAATTTGACCCTGTTTTCATGTCCTGACCTCCAGCCTATTAAATAACAAACTTTAATTGATAAGGCACAATTTGGATTATAGATTATAAACACACAAGGTAATAAGACCATATCCAAATAAATAAATAGTGTCAAATAGTCACACACTATTTATTTATTTGGATTTGATCTTATTACCTTGTGTTTAGAACTTTAATTGAATCAAATGATAATTCAACACCATTGATAATTTGATTGATTTTTAAATCAAACTTTGACCACCTTAGATAATTCTTATTTAAATACATTTTTTATTGATAAAAAGACAATACTTTGGACACAGTGGCTTGCATGTGTGCACAGTGCTTAAAAGTGTTGCAATGCTGTGTTGTAATCAACAGCAACATTCACACATGTTTTTTCCTCAGGGAGAATTTAGGCCTAACTTAAACAGCCGCTAGTCAGTGGCGTAAACAATGAGATGTCTTAGAGAGCAACGTTCTGTTATTTGAAATAACTTACAGAAGAGGATAATATGTGTGCCTTATGAAGAATGATCAGATAGAAAGCATACTAAAACGGTTTCAGCCTAAAGGCAAACAACCCTAAATTTTTTAAATACAATTTATAGTTGATGATAAAGCACAATTTGGATTATAGATTATAATAAAATAAAATAAGACCTAATCCAAATAATTTATTAGTGTGTGATGTTTCGGCAACAACATTGTCACCATCATCAGACAAAAGAATAAAAAATTTAAAAAATATATTCTTTTGTCTGATGATGGTGACAATGTAGTTGCCGAAACCTCACACACTAATAAATTATTTGGATTAGGTCTTATTTTCTTTTTTACAATTTATAGCCTTTATTTTCTAAATTTATTCAATTTCTTCCTATTGTATTTATTATTCACTTAGATTAAAATAGTATTTGTAATTTTCACTTTGTTCAAAAATGTATTAATGCAATTTTATCCACCAATTAAAAGGTAATCATGAAATATTCAGAAAAAAATTAAAGGGTCCCAAAATAGGTGGTATTACATAATTCACATTATTAATTGGAGGAGAGGGAGCAGTAACAAGCTCACTAAAAAACCTGGGTTCAGCTGGCCCGGCTGATAGTACCCTGTAAGGGCTCCTAATCCAGGGATACAGGATGAGCAGCGTTTGTACTCCATGTTAGGAGCGGCTGCACATGGCGTCTGTTCCTCATGTCAGAGGCGGCCATTTCTTTTGGAGCTAAGTCGGCCTGCCACTGAGTAGTGCTCCCAGTCTTAATGACGAAGGCAGACCCATTCAAGTTCACCCAGTCATGATGGTTGTCAAATCTCAAGCTTTACAAGCTTGATACCCTAATATGATTGAGTGGAGATAAGAAAGAAGAAGACATTATTAATTAAAATAATTTTAACAGTGTATTTTCTAAAATAATATTTTAATTATATATTTGGTTATATCTCCTAGAAAAAAATGTACACTAGCAATGAATGTTGTGATCAAATCATCTAAATAACTTTAATTTCACACTTCTTTAATTCAACCTAAAGGGGGTCGGTGGAAGGCTGGTTAAACCGTTTGGTTTTCGACCACTAGGACCCGGGTTTGATTCCCGCATTGGACACTTTTTTCTGTTTAAAAAAAAATTGCTCCAATGGCCCCCGATTCTTGCAAAAGTCCAACTCCACCAGCGAGTGCAAGTAACCAAACGGAGCTCTGGCATTTGTAAGTGCAAAGTCGAACTGCTTTTCACATGTGTAGACATGTGGTGCGCTTACAGTAAAAAAGCAGTCGCTAACTACCCACCATGATTATCATGGCCTGTACCACGTGTACTAGGGATAAGCAAAAAAAAAAAACCTAAAGCTCTGATACCTCTGGGTGTTGAATTAAAGAGGTTAGACTGTATGGAGTTTGCCATTTTCACATGTTCTAGGAATCACTTGATTTACAAGGATTCCCTCTCCATCATATCTGGAGTTCTTTCAGTCCATGGGGCTATTTGATAGCACATCAAGTGGTATTTCTATCCTCCTCCTTGGTACTTTACCTTGTCTTCTTCTTTCTTATCTCCACTTAATCATATTAGGGTATCAAGCTTGTAAAGCTTGAGACTTTTGATGGTGTCTGCCGATGATGAGTAGAGCTCATCAATGGGTAAAATTGACAACCATCATGACTGGGTGAAGTAGAATACGTCTGCCTTTGTCATTAAGACTGGGAGCACTACTCAGTGGCAGGCCGACTTAATTCCAAAAGAAATGACCACCTCTGACATGAGGATCAGACACCATGTGCAGCCGCTCCTAACATGGAGTACAAACGCTGCTCATCCTGTATCCCTGGATTAGGAGCCCTTACAGGGT
This sequence comes from Cordylochernes scorpioides, assembly GCA_030710605.1. Lineage (NCBI taxonomy): Eukaryota > Metazoa > Arthropoda > Arachnida > Pseudoscorpiones > Chernetidae > Cordylochernes > Cordylochernes scorpioides. The sequence continues at coordinate 45,045,753 of CP092867.1, forward strand.
ACTATCAGCCAGGCCAGCTGAACCCTTGTTCCATAGTTTATTAGACAGTGGATGAGTGCTATAAACCTTCAGTTTTCTACAGTCACGACCCGGGATTGAATCCAGCACACAATTGGACACATTTTTTTTCTTATTAAAAAAAATTACTCTAATGGTCCCCAATTCTTGCAAAAGTCCAACCCCACCAGTGAGTGCAAGTAACCAAATGGGGCTCTCTGGTCCACTTGTAAGTGCAAAAGTCAGTAAAAGTGGTCACCAACTTTTACTCACCTTGATTATCATGGCATATACAACATGTAGTATTGAAGATAATTAAATAATAATAATAGTAAAAAGGTGCAATTAGATAGATGGAATATTAAATATTTATGTAGATTTATTCATTTTTGCAATTTGATGTTCATACCTATCTTACCAATACAGTAGAACAACCTCTCTGTAGAGTACAACACCTAGTTGCTGAGCCTAAGTGTCCTTTAGAGAGGGGTGTCCTCTTACCAGAGAGTTGCTATGTAATTAAAATGGTAATTGTGGCAATGAAAACTGTTCTTTATAGAGAGGTGTCCTCTCATGGAGGTTCAACTGTATTGCCCTTTTATATACACAATAACACACAATCAATTAACAGGAGGTAGGAGATAGAATCAGCTCTTGCTACCCGGGGAGTTGCATTGCCCGGAACAACTCTGTGATAAGATATGAGAATGTAACACATCAGTAATCCTGGTTGTAATGATGGCAACAATTCACCTCTCTAGGTGTTAAGATAGCTTATTGTGGTTGGTTATAGCTCTTGTCTCCCACAACCTCCTTCTTCTTCTTCTTATCTCCACTCAATTATATCTGGGTGAAGTAGAATGCATCTTCCTTTGTCATTAAGACTGGGAGCACTACTCAGTGGCAGGCTGACTTAGCTCCAAAAGAAATGGCCGCCTCTGACCTGAGAAACAGATGCCATACAACCTCCTAACCACTCTCTGCTTGCCCCCACAAGTAAATGGGTGGAGTTAAACAGGGTTCTGCCAAAATAAAGCTAAACTGATTTCTACATGTCTAGGTCATATGAGGGAAGTACACATGAAGGCCTATCATGGTCATTCTCCTTCTCCCAGGCTCAGATGGTCCTAAACTAGAGAAAATTTCATAAGGATCCATTGTAACTCTCTCTGTTTGATATCCTAAACAGCTGATTGGATGTTGTCAACTTGCTTGTTATTCTCCTCAATTTCTTCTTCTTTTCCCAAATTTGTCTGTGTGTGTGGATCCCACAATTAAATTCTTTGATAAGGTCTTTGCTTATTTTTTCTCTCTCCTACTTCTTTGCCTTTGATAACTTGAATACTTTATTTACATTTAAGATTATTGTATCAAATTGTTTTTATAGAAGATTTTGCCAACAGGTTGTATTTTTGAAAGTGAAAATTGGAAAAATATTGATTTTTTTAGCAATGATAAACTAAAATTGTGCTTGAAGATAAATAAGAAAATGAACTTAATACAGTAGAACAACCTCTATGAGAGGATATTCTCACTAAAGGACACCTTTTAAGTGGGCAGTTTTCATCACCAAAATTACCATTTTTAGAGGTTGTTTTTAAGGAGAGAGAATGCCAGTTTGTTTTAAATTAAAAAGTCATTTTTGAGAGGAGGTCACTTTCAAAAGAAGCTATTTTCTTTAGGCTGGACTATTAATTTTTGTTGGCAAAAATCATTTTTAAATTCCATCATAGTTGTTGTTGTTGTGTCCAATGAAGAGCCTCAGATGTCTCCATGCATCTCTATCACAGCAGTAGCAATGTCCACTATCTTGAGTGTGTGAAGCTGCTGCTCTGGGTCCATGTCAATCCATCATAGTTTTCCCCCAATTTACCTATCCCACCCTGTAGTATTCAGAGTTGACATCACATCTCAAGTTGAATCTACAGTAGAACCTCCATGAGAGGACACTCCTGATAGAGGACACCTCTCTACAAAGGAAGACAGTTTTCATTGCCATTATTATCATTTTTACTAATTAGCAACTCTCTGTCCTTTACAGGGAGGTTCTACTGTAAAGGTATTTATTTCACACCTTGTCTTTATTAGAGTTCTTAAATCTTATCTATTTGTCTTATCATGGCACAGTTTATCCCCCTGTTTGCTTTTCCAAGTACGCTTAGTTATCATTAGACACTATACCTGCTGAATAAGATTTCTCATCAAGTACAGACTGCAGCAATGTTGTGTTGTTGAGAATGTCACACACAGGCCACTTATTTGGTCTTGTTGGCTTTAATTAGAGATTATTTGGAGGATGGTGTCACCGTTCCAGTTTTGTATCCGGAAAAACTTCTCATGAGAAACTTATCTGATAAATTTTCATCTCTAGAAGAGAGTTTTTGTGGGTACTGTAAAAAGCTGTGCAAATTTTCACCTACACAGGATTGTAGGGAAAGGTATTGTTGAATGGGAAGATAGAATTAGTTGAGCCAGCTTTAGCCAGAATTGGCAGTAGGACCATCCAACTGGACTTTGTTGAGAGTTCCATACTTGGGTAATCAACTTTGAACTAATTTCTATATTTCCTTTTAATTGTTTACATGGGATTTTGTACTGCTTGGGTATAAATTTGGTTTTAGATCCTTCAGTGAGTAACTATCTCTCTCATGTAGAACTTCACTTGTTGTTCCCTGATGGGGGCATGATGTTCCTCAGTTGTTTGTTTTGTCCTTTCCTGTAAGGTGGAGAGGAGGTTTCAGCTTCAACAACAGCCAGTTTGATTATCAAAGTATTATTATCAAGTAACAACCACAGTATGGAATGCCTCAAATCTCCACATTCAATATGTCACCTCATGTCTTAGTGGCCCTCTTTTTCAACTTTATTATCTTACTATTGCCACTGTGAGATTACTTGCAGTCAACTTATTAATTCAATACTGCAAGGGATTAGCATTATTAGTTGAATTAAAGTCTTGTCTTTGTTTATATATAGTCAGTTAAAGTTAATAGCCTGATTAGGACTTTAAAAATAGTTGAATTAAGGTCGGTTGAATTAAAGGTATATAGGAGATTTGAAGAGGTACAAGAGCTTTCAATTTATAATTCATTTTAATTCAATTCCCCAAAGGATTAGAATTTTTGTGGTTGATTTAAAGTTGGTGTTGAATTATAGTCAGTTGATTATCAATTAATCCCCCAAGATGCATTGCTAGTGGACATTTTGTTGTAAAAACACTTAAGGAGAGATGTTGAATTTTAGTCAGTGAAAGTAAATAGGATGATTGTGGGATTTTTTCAAATGGTTGAATTATAGTAAGTGTTGAATTAAAGTAGGTTAAATTAAATATTGTAATTTGAAGGGGAAATGGTTGAGTAAATGTTGATTTATAGTAAGTTGAAGTAAAGAGCACATGTTCATAATCTATAATCCAAATTGCGCCTTATCATTGAATTAAAGAGTTTATATACTGTATTTGAAATTGGGAAATTTGACTAAAGAGTTTGTGCCTTTTGAGAATGGTCTTGTCAATCTCTTGTGTTCTCATCCTGGACCTTGTTTCTTGTGGCAGGTTCTCTTGGAGCTCCCAGTGGACTTCCTGCGTATTGGCCCTGCGGCGGCGGCAGCAGAGCAGCAGCTGGCAGCAGATGAACAGACTGCCCTGGCCCTGCAGCACCAGATGGCAGGGGCCTCCCTGGTGCCCCCCACTGTCTCTGGCCGGCTGAGCATCAGCATCATGGAGGTGAGTCTCTCTACATGGTTGTAAGTTAGTCTCTTATAACTGGCTTTTTCTTTCTTCCATGATAAGACACAATTTGGATTATACAATATTAAACACAAGGTAATAAGACCAATTCCAAATGGTGGGCTTATTACCTTGTGTTTATAATCTTCCCTTAATCATATTAGGGTATCAAGCTTGTAGAGCTTGAGACTTTTGATGGTGTCTGCTGGGGATGAGTAGAGCTCATCAATGGATAAGTCAGTACAGTCAATTATGTGTTTTGGGGTTGCAGGTTGAGAATTACACTTAGTACATAGTGGGAAAACCTTGAAACCATTCTGGAAAGTCATTGTTTGTAGATGAACAGACTTAAGTCTGGAAATCAAAGACTGTTGTTCTCTTGGGAGGACAGAACTGGTGCTTGTCCCTCCTGCTCTGTACCAGTCATGTGCTGCAATAGATCTATAACCGGCTGATACTTTTGATCTTGTACATCTGTTCTGCTGTCAGAACTGTTCTAGTAGTTGGTGTCAAAAGTATTACACATACAGGCACACATACCTGGTTAGCTTTTGCTAATTTATCAAGAAAATTGGTTAACCAATATAGTGGAATATTTAGTTGACGTTTATTCCAAAAAATAGTTATTTTCCATTTAAAAGGCTCATTGAATGTTTTATAGGACATGCATTCATTTTAACTGCCTGACCTTTTCTTCTCTAGCTACTTTTTTTCTTTCTCTTTCCACATACAGTCGAACCTCTTTAATTCAACACCCCAAGGGATCAGAGCTTTCGGTTGAATTAAAGGAAGTGTTGAATTAAAGTTATTCAGATGATTAGTTAATCATCTAACTCACTAAAATAATATTTTTCAAAAATTGCTTTGTAATATAAATTGATCATATTAATTGAAACCATTGTGTGTGTCCTTTTTTGTATTATTTTTTATTTTCATGGTTAACTTTAGTATCAGGGAAAAAATGGCAATAATACATTTTTTTGAAACATAAATAATTCCAAATAATATTTTATTCTAATTGAAGAATATAGCAGTTGAAAGGAAATAAATATGGAAAATTTTTTAAAAAATAATATTTAAAAATAATCATGATCTTTTAAAAAATTCCTTTAAAGATGTCTGTTTTTGAACTGAAATCCTATTCAGGATGTATTCCAGATGATCTATTTTAAAAAAACATGCATGTCTTTCTTCCTCTGGAATGTGTTTTAAATGACAAAGTGTTTATTGTATTAAAGACATCCACTGCTGCTGCAGGTGTTATTGATTTTGTGTTTAAATCTTTTATAATAACATGGAAACGGAATATTGAAATAAAATGTTATCATAATCGTTGTGGCTACATTTTATGAAGATTTATTTATTTAAAAGGAAATTATTTGTAAATTTTAAAATAACTAAAATATTTCAATGCTGAAAATTAAAAAGAAAATAATATTATTATTTAGCGCACGATTCCTAAATTCCCGCATAAAAATAAACAATACTCGCGACATTGCGCAACGGCACTGCAATGCGAAACTTAAACTAACAGAAACCAAAAGTGCACAGGCGCGATCCTATTGGCGCCCGCTGTTATCGCCGTTTGCCACCACTGTAATACCTTTTTAGCGGTAAAGTTGTAAGTAAAAAAACATTCAACTGTCGAAATTCGAATTTTAAAATGGTCGAACTATCGGAACTGTCATATTATTGATACTGTCGAATTATAGTTTGTTATTTGATAGGCCGGAGGTCGGGACATCAGAATATGGTCGAATTAAGGTAGAGTGTCGAATTTGCGTGTGTTGAATTAACAAGGTTATACTGTACATCTATAATGTACCAGTGTAATCATGATTACATTCCCCACACAACACTAATGTACACAGTACAACAGACTATAATTAAATCCCAATCATTAGGATTTTTTAAATACCAATCATTTTCCTTTAAAATTTTTATCTTTAATTTATTGTTGGTCTTGTATCCATAAAGTCAAGTTTGACTTTTGTTAACTATATGGGGACAAATATTCTCCAATATTAAACATCAATTCAGCTGAATAATATTGTCACTGAGATAAATAAAGCGAGGACAAGTTTGGGGATAATTAATTTATTATAAAGGGTATTTATAGGGAGAGAGAAAGAGAGAAAGTACAACTTACCCCAAGTTAAAGATAATCCTAATGATCGACGTCAGCTCCCCCCGCCGACCAGATTCCGAGAACCCTCACATCCGGTGTCCAGGGATGATTGACAGGCGTCCTATGGGGCCTCTCGTGGTTGGACCCGCTGAGCCACTTTACAATATAATTTAAGATTTATAAACACCAGGTAATAAGACCAAATCCAAATAAATAAATAGTGTGTGACGTTTTGGTAACAGCATTGTTACCATATTCAGACAAAAGTACTGAACTATTTAGATTTGGTCTTATTACCTTATGTTTATAATCTATAATCCAAATTGGGCCTTATTAATTTAAGACTTACTATAAATCAATTTTTTTCTGTTAGTCCCAATCCACCTATTTACTATAATTGGGAGAGGCCGCTGCTCATCATAAAACAGCTCGAGGAGCATGAACTCATGGAATTCATGTAATCTTTACACAAGGGAATAAGAAACAACAACAACTATAATTTAACCAGCTATAATTCAACACTTATTTTAATTCAACACCTCCTCAAGTTGATGCATTGGCGCAATACCGACTTTAATTCAACAGAAACATTTTGATTACCGTGGGTGTTGAATTAAAGAGGTTGGACTGGTATATATAATACATTTATATTTTATAGCATTATATAGAAATGTGAAATAATACACAGCCTTTCACAGTTTTGTTCCTCGAGGAAGTTTGGCGAGTAGCTACATGAAATATTGGAAGAATAAATACAGTATAACCTCGTTAATTCGACACACCCCAATTCGACACTCGGCGATAATTCGACCATGTTCCGATGTCCTGACCTCCAGCCTATCAAATAACAAACCGTAATTCGACAGTATCGATAATACGACAGTTCCGATAGTTCGACCATTTTAAAATTCGAATTTCGACAGTTGAATGTTATTTTACATGCAACTTTACCGCTAAACGGTATTACGGCGGCGACAATCGGAATCGGCGGGCGCCGATAGGATCGTGCCTGCGCACTTTTGGTTTCTGGTTAGTTTAAGTTTCACTTTGCAGTGCCGTTGTGCAATTTCGCGGATGTTATTGTTGTTTTTTTTTATGCAGGAATTTCGGCATCATGCGCTAACTAATAATAATTTTTATTTTTTTATTTTTAACATTGAAATATTTTAGCTATTTTTAAATTTATAAATAATTTCTTTTTAAATAAATAAATCTTTATAAAATGATCCAACAATGATTATGATAAGATTTTAATTCAATATTCTGTGTTAATTTGAATAAATGAGTGGGGCAAGAATGTCAGGTTCTGCCAAAAAAAAAATTGGAAATGTAGTCAGTATCACCAGCTCACTTATGTGGAAAAAATGAAAATTATAGAAGAAATAGAACAAGGAAAATCACATAGTCAAGTTTCCAGAGAGAGAAATATTCCACGGTCCACCATTAGCACAATTTTTAAAAATAAATTCGCCATAAAATCTGCCTTTTTAAAATCTAATTTTAGCTCTACCTTGAAACGTGATCATGACGGGGAATTCCCAGAGATTGAAGAAGCCCTGTTTAGGTGGATAAGGCAGGCAAATGCCATGAAACTTGCCATAAATGGCAATATCTTGAAAGAAAAAGCTATACTCTTGGCCTTGAAAATGGGTCAAGATAATTTTGAAGCTAGCAATGGCTGGCTAGAAAAGTTTCCCTTTGTGGACCTGTGTCAACCTCTGGTCGACAAGGTAAAATGATCCAGCAGGTCTTGTGTCGACATGGAAACTGAGCCCCCCTATATTAACTCCAGTGTCGACTTACGCTAGACAAACACTTTGACAAGGTAAAATGATCCAGCAGGTCTTGTGTCGACATGGAAACTGAGCCCCCCTATATTAACTCCAGTGTCGACTTACGCTAGACAAACACTTTGACAAGGTAAAATGATCCAGCAGGTCTTGTGTCGACATGGAAACTGAGCCCCCCTATATTAACTCCAGTGTCGACTTACGCTAGACAAACACTTTGACAAGGTAAAATGATCCAGCAGGTCTTGTGTCGACATGGAAACTGAGCCCCCCTATATTAACTCCAGTGTCGACTTACGCTAGACAAACACTTTGACAAGGTAAAATGATCCAGCAGGTCTTGTGTCGACATGGAAACTGAGCCCCCCTATATTAACTCCAGTGTCGACTTACGCTAGACAAACACTTTGACAAGGTAAAATGATCCAGCAGGTCTTGTGTCGACATGGAAACTGAGCCCCCCTATATTAACTCCAGTGTCGACTTACGCTAGACAAACACTTTGACAAGGTAAAATGATCCAGCAGGTCTTGTGTCGACATGGAAACTGAGCCCCCCTATATTAACTCCAGTGTCGACTTACGCTAGACAAACAGCTTTATGGACATCTTGCGCCATCTTTGAATAAAAATTTAACTAATTTGGCATCTGCTCAATTTTTTAATATATTTTTATTTACTTTTGAAAAATGGCTCCTTTAGTCAATCCACTATTATTGATGAAGAAGATTATGGAGTTTATATTGAGTATGATACTTTTTTTATGATTTGGATGATACAATTATTTATAATTATGAAAGTGAAACTAAAAGTGTGAATGAAGAAACATGGCTGAATGTTTCTAATAACGATATAGCTCCAGTTCGTCATAATATTACCGCACAATCTTGCCTCACCCAAAATATATCGCCTCAATCTAAATCAATAGATTATATTTACTTATTTTTTACAGCAGAATTATCAAATCAAATAGTTCTACAAACTAATAAATATGCAGAAAAAAAATTCAGAAAAAAAAAATTGAGTATACATTCAACTTGGCTCAAATGGAAAAATGTAACACTAGATGAAATGAGGGCCTTTATTGGACTAAATATAAATATGGGTATAGTAATTTTGCCAAATCTGAAAGATTATTGGGCTACTGATTTTTTAACTACTCAAGAATGTTTCCCAAAAGTTTTCACCCGTCAAAGATTTTTACAAATATTTTGGATGCTTCACCTTTCAGAACCTACTCCTGCTGACGCCCCTATTCATACATGGACCCAAAAAGCACAAAATTATCTTTCCTATTTGAGCAATAAATTTCTTTCAATTTTAAAACCACCAAAAAATATAGCAATAGATGAATCAACTGTAGGATACAAAGGGAAAATATCATTCAAAACCTATAACTCTCAAAAGCCAAGAAAATGGGGATTGAGGGTATATGTTGCTGCCAAATCAAAATTAGGTTATATTTATTCATTTATTCCTTATTATGGCAAACTCACCACAGACTCTCTAATACGACCTGATCTACCATTTACCCCTAGAATAGTTCTTTCTTTATTCAAAAACATCAGAATCAAATATCCAGACCTAAAAGGCATGCACATATACACTGACAGATTTTATACCAATGCTCCATTAGCCCAAGAATTATCTTTGTTCAAATGCCACCTAACAGGCACAATAAATCCTGGAAGAAAAGGAAATTGTGAAGAAATCAAAAAGCCTAAATTATCTAAAGGAGAAACACTCGCCTATAGAAAAAATAATATTTTGCTGCTCTCTTGGAAAGACAAGAGAATCGTAACTATGTGTTCTTCATGGCATGACTCCAGTGTAGAAACAATTGAAAGACATACTAAACAAGGACTTGAGCAAATAAAAAAAACCTCTAGTTGTTTCTGATTATACTCAAAATATGGGAGGCGTTGATATTGCTGACCAATTAGCTTCCACCTATTCTTTTCTAAGAAAATCTTTTAAGTGGTGGAGAAAATTATTTTTTTGGGGTCTTGAAGTATCCATTATAAATTCATTATAGTATCCATTATATATTATAAAGAAAATAACATCAAACATAACATCAAATATAAAAATCACTTAGAATTTAGGAAAGAAATAATTATATGGAATTTATAAAAAATGTCCGAGTGCCACAAGAGTCAAGGAAAAGAGTTCACCAATCAAGTCTCCATACAGAAGAATGCTTGACCAATAAATTACATGTAATGGTCCGACATCCAGAAGGGAAAACCAAAGACTGTAGTGTATGCTCCAATAGAAATGTAAAAAGAGGAAGAAAAGAAACTGTTTTTTTGCAAAACCTGCACAAAAAAAACCTGGTTTGTGCATTGGAGATTGTTTTGAGGCAAACCATACCAAGGTTGTTTATATGTATGTATATTTTTTAATTTTCTTATTATTTTCCATATTTATTTTCTTTAAACTATTATTCACACAATTGGAATAAAATATTATTTGTTTCGAAAATATGTATTATTGCCATTTTGTCCCAGATATAAAAGTTAATCATGAAAATAAAAAAATAAATATAAAAAAGTACACACACAATGGTTTCAATTAATATCATTAATTTATATCACAAAGCTATTTATAAAAATATATATATATTATTTTAGCTAGTTAGATGATTAGCTAATCATCTCACCTTAATTCAACACTTCCTTAATTCAACCGAAAGCTCTGATCCCTTGGGGTGTTGAATTAAAGAGGTTCGACTGTAAATGTATTGATCCAAAATAATCATTTTTCTAAATAAATGAAATATGGATTGTCCAATTTTTAAATGCATAATACAATGTATCCTGCCACAGGGCCGGCCCACCCAGTGATGTATGTAAACTGTGTGCAGGCCAGGCTGGTGAAGAACTATGGGATGACCCGTATGGATCCCTATGTCCGGTTGAAGGTGGGCAACACCATCTACGAGACTCACACAGACTACAACGGAGCCAAGAATCCCAAGTGGCATAAAGTCTTCCACAGGTCTGTGGTTGGATAGATTCTCCCCATTCTTACTATCTGTCACACAACCCCCACTCTTCTTGCTAAGGTCCCATCAAGACACATTTTGTCAAGTGCAGCTCCAGTCTCCAAGTAGACAAGGGCAATCACAACAGTTGGTTCTTGTGTTAGGATACTTTTTTGAGATTTGAGAAATATTTTATTTACTGTACTATCTCAAGATTGCAGGTCTCACTTTGTTTATAAATTAAAACATGACCTCTTTATTAAGGTTATCTCAATATTAAGGTGTCAAACCCTGACCCCCCCCTCACTCCAAGGATTTCCTTGTATCAACTTTTATCTCTGTGTGTGAAACCACATCTTCTATCTCTGTGTCAAACAATACATATGTAGCTTTCATTATCTCCACCAATTCTTCTAGACATTCATATCCTTTGGTCAATGAAATAGTCCACTTTATGAAGATCAGACTGTGTTCTGTCCATCACACATGGCCTATTTTGACCAAGTGTATCAACATTTATTTATCTCTATCCAAAAGCAACAACTTCCCCAAAGCAATAAACTGATATTCTGGTAGAGCAGTAATGCTACCACACTAATCAGGCCAGGATAGCTGATGAACATTTTAGAACTCTTGAGTCTGGAGCCTGGTACCCTAGCACACAGATACTTATGATATTAGGGGATTGTAGCACAAGTCTCAGTTGATCAAGGCCAGTTCTATGTAAGAATGGCAATTTGGTGAGAACAATAGTTCTCCTGTGTCATCTTCCAACAAATGTAGCAAGCAGATTTTGGAGGGAATTGTTGGTGCCAAGTGTTGATGGGACACTTGACCTGGATCTAGTTATTTACAGTTGGTTAGAACAATATTTCTTGGGAACAAGCCCCCAGGTTGTTGTTATAAACACAGTTACTGGGACTTGTGACTTTACAATTAGGATGTTTTATAACCAAGTTGCTGTGATAAAAAAAGGCTGTTTTATTGAGGTTTCACTGTATTTATTATATGTCTGAGTGAGAATGTAATAGTTCTCTGTTTTACAAGAGGAGGTGTATTTATTTTTTAAATGGTAAATCAAATAACTTGTATATATAGTGACCCCTTTAATTCAACCGACTATAATTCAACACAGACTTTAACTGCATGAAGATACCCCAGCCAAATAAAGTTATACACTAAAACCTCCCAAGAGAGACTACATGCCTGAGGGACTGATACTCTTGTAAAAAAAGGACCAAAAACACACACACCATGGTCTAAACTAACCTTAATGAGTAACCAGGAAGGAAGTAACCATATCTTGTGTGGTGGTCTCTCATGTGAGGTGCTGCTGTATCAAATGTTGGTAGCTTATGAAATTGTGGGTGTCACATCTACTTGGCCTCTTTATAGTGTTGTTGCTATTTTCTTCATTTAGAATGAGAAAGTAATAATCTTGGAACACACAACCCAAACTTGCCATGCTTCCATCGCAGACTTTGTTTGGTGTAATGATGCTGCTCTCAAAACATATTTGGTGCCTAGCTTATTTCTATTGACAATCCAAATTGTGCCTATTGAATCAGATTTAGTTTTACAAAGCGCATGTTCTTTCTTGAAGTAGAGATATTTTTTAATTTTGAGATGTTGAACTTTTACTGGAGTTTAATCACATTGTTTATCAATACCTTAGAAATACTACATATATAGAAGGGGAGGTAGGAAGGATAGGTTCAATAATAATTGTTATTAGAGTTACAACACACAACATACACACATGCAACACACAAATACAGGTTGTTTTGCCACTCTCATCCTATTTGTTGGTTTGAATGGGCCCAACTTGTCTACCACCATAAGATAGCCAGACCAGTGCCATATTTACAAGAGAATTGTCCCAAGGCTATCTTATCTCCCTGGTAATTTATCTCAAACTTGCTGCTGCCTTCTGTGTGCGTGTCTATTGTAACACAGATGTTTCCAAATGTTGACAAACATTCTACCTTCCCAGTAATTTTAATGGGAGTATTGTAAGAATGAAAGGTGTGTTGATAGTAGAACCTCTTTGTAATGGACACCTAGTTACAGAGCCAGAGTGTCTTTTAGGAAGAGGTGTCCTCTTACCAAAGAGCAGCTAAATAGAAAAATGATAATTTAGACAATAAAAAAAATGTTCTTTCTGTGAGTGTCCTCTCAATAAGTTCTACTGAATTTATTATAAGGTTTCAATATTATAATGTAAAAACTTTGGCCAATAAAGAATGCATAGTTAAAGAAAAACTAGGATTTATACTATATACTGCCTGTATATAGAATTTTACATTATATTAATTTATATTTTTTATTACACATTCATGGACAAAACTTAAGGAAGTTGTACCTTTTAGCATGTATATCAGAATTCAGACAATAACTCTGAAAGATATTTGATACATAGTGACCTTTATTGAAGACACATGAGATAACCAAGTGTGAACAAAATTGCTTCTGTCTCCTTAAAAAAAAAAATAGACAACCGACGACATCCAATACTTTCTACTCAAGTTTTGTTTATGTGTGTAATCCTTTTTTATGGATTGGAGAAGGGCCAGAACCCCCAAATAAATCAGTGGAAAATGTTGTGGTTTCACTCTTAAGAACCCTGGGAATAAGTTCTTCACTTTTGTTTCAAAGCTTCCAAATCTGTGTTGGTTGACCCGTGCTGTGTGGGTGTGTGACAGCTTCATCATGACAGGAGTGGACAAGATCTGTGTGGAGATCTTTGATGAGGTATGTAGCCAGCCAACTTTTGATAGAATCTGAATTTTACTTTCTCAATTTTCCACCTTCATCCTTGCTTATAACTTTGGCTATATACTTTCCTAAGAATATTCTGATACGATAGAATTTGGATATCAGATAAGGATCACAACATTAAAGAACCAATCAGTATTCTTTATTTGACCTAATGTATAGGAAAAGTATTTAGTCTTGGTATCTCTCGTGTGTGATACAGATTTGAACAAATTTGAGCAAAATATAACCCATGAGATGTTTTATCATGTTTGCATAATGTTGTCTAAACATTGTGGAATCATGGTTATAACATCTAAGGTATCCCAAGTTTTAAATTCTAATTTTGTTTTAATTGTTATTATAACAACATGGTTATAACATCTAAGGTATCCCAAGTTTTAAATTCTAATTTTGTTTTAATTGTGATTATAACAACATGGTTATAACAAGAAAAAGTCATCTCCTGATTGTGGAACTGAAAGTTACTGATGGCTTGCACCATTTGTTGGAATAAATATTAACTATTCTTTGATTTATAATTAAACAATTACATTTTTATATTATTTTTTCACATGGTTATACAATATAAAAGAGCTGGGTCCTCAATGAAGTTGTTATTGCAAGGTGTTTGACAGTATGCAGTTCTAGTAGTGTTGAAGAGCTTGAAGCTCAAACACCTGTATAGGTTCTACCATTCCCTATCACTATAGTATGTTCACTCACTCTTTAAGTGACTTAACTCTAAATGTTAACTCTTTTAGAAGAATGAACACTGCAATAGTTGTAAAGATCTGGTAGATTAAACTGTGTGATTGTAGATAAATTGTGTGTTCTTAGATATATTAAAAATAAATGTAAATCATTTACCATAAAACTGTTTTCAATTTTGACATTTAACTAGTGCTTATAGCATCTCTATTATGGGGCAAGTCTTCCATATATACCTCACCTTTGTTGTTGTTCCATAAATACAATTTTGTTCCCATTGAACTACATATTTGTTTAGTTTCACAGTTGGCCTTTATATGAATGCTTTACTACATGTACTACATTAGACTAGGAAATGACCCGGCATTTTCTGGGTCTACCTGTGTGAGTGTGTGCCTACCATAATTATATTTGCACTAGAGAAACACAAGGTCTGTAAAAGAAAGTATTGAATGAGGTCAATCACCCTGTGGAGGATGCATCATCACTGATATTGTGGTTTTCCAGGACGTCCTCTTTCCAATTAAGTTGTAAAAGGAAAGTGCTGGGACATGTAGAAGTTGATCCAACCACGATTTTCTCTGACTGTACTGATGAAGGCATTTTGTTTGCTTCTATGTAGCACTTCTCAATTTCTGATATGGCCAGTCCAAGTATTTGATTGTGGATTGATGTGTTTTTTTAATGTAATTTCATGCCTGTGATCCATAAAGGAAAATTGACTGCTGATGCTTTATTTAACATGATTCTTGTATGGAATGGTGTAAGGTGTTATATTTCCATAAAATTTGTTTAATTGAATTTTCATTTTCTTTACCTTATTTCCCATGTCCATTATAAAGAAGTCAAGGACAGGATAACTATATATAATCATAGTCCACATAAATGGAAGTTCTTGTGCTTAGCCACAGAAAAACTATATGATTCCAATGCTATTGTAGAAGAGGAGGCTGAAGTCTGGTTTTCAGAAATTTGTATGTTCTCCTTATTTCATATATAATATCACAAGGTAGTCTTTTTAATCGGCGTCTTTGGTTAATTTGGTCGAAATAGCTACAGAGGAAACATAACTGGCCTCTGTATCAAGAGAAAATAATCTGCTAGTTTGCTATAAACATGTGTTTCACCATGGTTACCTAGTATATGTACTTACTTTCTTGTAACATGCACTTGAGTTGTAAGACAAATTGAGGCTATCTTTTTTTCCCTCTATCCTGAGTCTCCACTGATTTTTTACTCTTTATCATATTTCATGATCATAGGTTTAACAATCTTGGGGGAGCTGACTCCATCAAACCTGCAAAGTCCTTCTGTAGAGGTCAGAGCAATGGGCACATCTGCACCCTGCTCTGTGCTCTCTCTCTTAACATTGGTTGATTCTTTTTAGCACCATCCTTAACAAGTCATTGATAGAGGATGTGTTATTCTAAGTAAATGTCAATACTGTTTGTTGTTATTATATCCATCAAGTCGACTTTTGGTGATTATATGGACAAATATTCTCCAACTTGATCTGTTAGTGGCCATCATTCGCAGCTCATCGAGTGACCTTCCGGTAGTTTTCTTGACTCCCTTTAGCCAGCTCAATAAAGGTCTTCCTCTCTTTCTTCTTCCTTCAATTTTTTCCCAACAATAATGTCTTAACATTTGCTCACAATATATTTTTTAAGTAGGTCGGTCTTTGTTTATATATTAGGGATTCTAGGGATCTACCAGGATTAATTTCATTTAAGATTGAAACATTTGATCTTTTATCTGTTCATGGCATTCTGAGTAGCTTTCTCCATGTCGACAAAGGCTCCAATTGCTTCAATTCAATCCCAATGAATGGCCTTATTTATACCTCCTAGTGTGTGTGAGTACAACTCTGGCAGCAGTATCCTAATGGGATGGCTAATGGGACAGAATGAAAGCTGGGATAAGATTTTGACTTCATTCTTGTAATGAAGGACACTCTCCTTGTCCTTGGGAGGAGAAATCACCCCAAAAGGCAGAAGAGCCAAGTTTACTTGGCCAACAGCAAAGATGGAAGAAAGCAAGCGACTTCTGTATCAAGCACTGCTGAGGAAACCATATGTCAATACTGTACTTGTGCTTTTTATTTCCATTTTGAATTCGATAAGGCACAATTTGGATTATAGATTATAAACACAAGGTGATAAGACAAAATCCAAATAAATAGTGTGTGACGTTACGGTAACATCATTATTACCAGAATTTTGTCTAAAGATGGTAACAACGCTGTTACCGAAACGTCACACTATTTATTTGGATTTGGTCTTATCACCTTGTGTTCATTTTGAATGCGTTACTCTCTTTATTTAATAATTGACTTCTCCATAAGGATTATACCTGTCACTATTATTTTAAAAATCTTTTTTGTTTTTACTCCATTTCCTGTATTATTTGGAATTTCTATGCTAAATTGCACTAAATTTTTATTGTCACAGCCATAAATTTGTTGGGGGTTTATTCAACAGTAGAAGCTCCATGAGAGGACACTTCTGCTAAAGGTGCTAGACCATTTTAACTAATTATAAGCTTTCCAGTAAGAGGATATCTCTCCCAAGGAGACACTTTTGTTCTTCAACTAGGTGTTGTCCTTTACAGAGAGTGAGTTCTACTGTATTTTATTCAAACATCTTACCTTGAAATATATATTTGAAGGCAAGGAATACTTAAAACTAATTCTCCCTCTCTCTCCACAAATATTTTTCTTATGTGAAAATCAAAAGGGCACTGGACCAAGTAAGTAAAGTTATAAACTTCTGTAGCTTATTGCTGACTTCACCGGTACTGTACAGAGTCTACTTACTTACAATCTTTCTTCCCCTTCTATTTGTTACCAGCCTCTAATATACTTCACTTCATGTCAAAGATGGTCTGCTGAGCTAGTGTAGCTGTGCATGTGTCAATGTGCCTGTGTGCAGTGTGCCTTCACACTGGATGAGAGGATAGCCTGGGCCATCATCACCATCCCTGAGGCAGTGTTCAAGGGGGAGTCCATCGACCAGTGGTTCCCTCTGACTGGCAAGCAGGGGGAGGAGAAGGAGGGGACCATCAACATCCTCCTGTCTTACCAGGCAAGTCCGGGCCCCCAGCATGCCTCCCCCCTAGCGGCCCCTCGGGTAGGTTCAATTCCTCTGTTGTGGATCTCTATCTGCCTCCACTCTCTGCATCTGCTCTTGTAGGTATGTAGTTGCTCCTTCTCTTGTGAGACTTGCACCTTCTCTTGTAAGACTTGCACCTTCTCTTGTGAGACTTGTGCCTTCTCTTGTGAGACTTGTGCCTTCTCTTGTGAGACTTGTGCCTTCTCTTGTGAGACTTGCACCTTCTCTTGTGAGACTTGCACCTTCTCTTGTGAGACTTGCACCTTCTCTTGTGAGACTTGTGCCTTCTCTTGTGAGACTTGCACCTTCTCTTGTGAGACTTGCACCTTCTCTTGTGAGACTTGCACCTTCTCTTGTGAGACTTGCACCTTCTCTTGTAAGACTTGCACCTTCTCTTGTGAGACTTGCGCCTCCTCTTGTGAGACTTGCACCTTCTCTTGTGAGACTTGCACCTTCTCTTGTGAGACTTGCACCTTCTCTTGTGAGACTTGCGCCTTCTCTTGTGAGACTTGCACCTTCTCTTGTAAGACTTGCACCTTCTCTTGTGAGACTTGTGCCTTCTCTTGTGAGACTTGCACCTTCTCTTGTGAGACTTGCACCTTCTCTTGTGAGACTTGCACCTTCTCTTGTGAGACTTGCACCTTCTCTTGTGAGACTTGCACCTTCTCTTGTGAGACTTGTGCCTCCTCTTGTGAGACTTGTGCCTTCTCTTGTGAGACTTGTGCCTTCTCTTGTGAGACTTGCACCTTCTC
The DNA here is from genome assembly GCA_030710605.1 of Cordylochernes scorpioides. Lineage (NCBI taxonomy): Eukaryota > Metazoa > Arthropoda > Arachnida > Pseudoscorpiones > Chernetidae > Cordylochernes > Cordylochernes scorpioides. The sequence continues at coordinate 45,063,707 of CP092867.1, forward strand.
TTGTGAGACTTGCACCTTCTCTTGTGAGACTTGTGCCTTCTCTTGTGAGACTTGCACCTTCTCTTGTAAGACTTGCACCTTCTCTTGTGAGACTTGCACCTTCTCTTGTGAGACTTGCACCTTCTCTTGTAAGACTTGCACCTTCTCTTGTAAGACTTGCGCCTTCTCTTGTGAGACTTGCACCTTCTCTTGTAAGACTTGCACCTTCTCTTGTGAGACTTGTGCCTTCTCTTGTAAGACTTGCACCTTCTCTTGTGAGACTTGTGCCTTCTCTTGTAAGACTTGCACCTTCTCTTGTGAGACTTGTGCCTTCTCTTGTGAGACTTGTGCCTTCTCTTGTGAGACTTGTGCCTTCTCTTGTGAGACTTGTGCCTTCTCTTGTAAGACTTGCACCTTCTCTTGTGAGACTTGCACCTTCTCTTGTGAGACTTGCACCTTCTCTTGTGAGACTTGTGCCTTCTCTTGTAAGACTTGCACCTTCTCTTGTGAGACTTGTGCCTTCTCTTGTGAGACTTGCACCTTCTCTTGTAAGACTTGCACCTTCTCTTGTGAGACTTGTGCCTTCTCTTGTAAGACTTGCACCTTCTCTTGTGAGACTTGTGCCTTCTCTTGTAAGACTTGCACCTTCTCTTGTGAGACTTGTGCCTTCTCTTGTGAGACTTGCACCTTCTCTTGTAAGACTTGCACCTTCTCTTGTGAGACTTGTGCCTTCTCTTGTGAGACTTGTGCCTTCTCTTGTGAGACTTGCACCTTCTCTTGTGAGACTTGTGCCTTCTCTTGTGAGACTTGTGCCTTCTCTTGTGAGACTTGTGCCTTCTCTTGTGAGACTTGCACCTTTTCTTGTGAGACTTACACCTTGTGAGACCTGCTCCTCCAGCTCTTGTGAGACTTGCACCTTCTCTTGTGAGACTTGCACATTCTCTTGTGAGACTTGTACCTTCTCTTGTGAGACTTACACCTTGTGAGACTTGCACATTCTCTTGTGAGACTTGCTCCTCCAGCTCTGGTGTGTCTTCCTACTTGTGAACCATTCTCCATATATTCACTTGGCACATTCTCATTTATCTCACTTCACTATCTCAAGTATGGCAGTGGTTGCTTCTTTTCTGATGATACACTGTTTGCCCTACGTTGTCATTGCTGCCCTAATCCTACAATGGGAGTTCAAGATAACATCTCTATGGTTAGGTAGTTAAAGGTGAATTATTCTTGTATAGTGTCAAAAATGTGCATTGTGTGTGATTGGATTTAGACATACAGTTAAACCTGTCTATAGCGCCCCCTCTTGGGACTCACCAAAATAGGGTGCTGTAGAGAGGGGGTGCTATAGACAGGTCACTTTTAATGTAAATCGCATTGTACTATGTATTTAAAATTGGGCGCTATTTAGTGGGGGCGCTATAGACAGGTTTAACTGTACACCATTGTCTGGTTCTTTGACATTGAAGTGATGTTTTTCAAGAAAATAGAAAGGCATAAACAGAAACTTAAGCGCCTGTTTTGCAAAAATGGCTTTCCGCGATTGAACCAAGAAACCAACCATAGCAGCATCATTAACCTATCACACACTCTCACAGTCAGAAGCTATTATAATAGCTATCTAGCATACAGCTATCATAAAAGGCTTGAAATAAAAAGTATTTAATGGGGGAAAAAATTATAAATACTATAATGTGTTTATTTTAAAGTTGGATGTTATCTTTTAAGTGTTCCAACGCTATTCCAGATAATTGGATGTATGTAGGCTGAGTATAATTGAGCCAGCACACTATTTTCAGGTTCCAATTGTTTGAAGAAGTGTTTTAAAACTTGAAACTATCATAATTTGAATTATGAAAAAATAGTACAAATGTAACATTGTACTGGGATAAGGTGCATAAATTAAGAAAAAGGCATCTCCTTATCGTGCAACTGAAAGTTGCTGATGGCTGGCGCCATCTATCGGAATAAATATCAACTATTCTCGTTGATTTTTAATTATTCCAGAATTGGCCAAATTTTTTGGTCGTTGAGGTACAGCTTGCACCACGCTGATGAGGGCCAACAGCCCGAAACGCGTCCGTGGTTAGCTTTTCTTGATCAATCAAGAATGGGTATTCGGCCAATTCTGGAATAATTAAAAATCAACGAGAATAGTTGATATTTATTCCGATAGATGGCGCCAGCCATCAGCAACTTTCAGTTGCACGATAAGGAGATGCCTTTTTCTTAATTTGAATTATAAAAAAAAATACTTTGCAGCATGGCAATTTTTTTTTTGAGCCCCAGAATTAAATGCCTGTTAGCATGGCTTGGAAAATGGAGAGTAGTTTAAATGGAATTTTCTCTCTTAGATGTGAGCAACCAACCCCTCTAGTAGTCTCTCCCTCTTCAATGTTAGGATGGTGTTGGTTGATTCACTTGACTCTTTCCCTCTGTTTAAACTGGTTCAAGGTATCTGATTTGGTGTTGTTATTGGTGGTTTCTTCTTCATTCTGATCAATTTGGCTCAGTCCCCTGACTCCTTATCTTTTTTTTGTGTTCAAAAAGTTGGGTGAGAGATATCTATAAACATTGATTGTTAAATAGAACACAACAGATTAAAAATGCGAAGATTGAACCCTGAGAAATTTCCACATTTCGATTCCTTATAAGCCTTCTTTCTTTATATGGAAGAGTCATTTCTCAAGGTTTTTTTTTTTATGGTACAAAAATATCTCTTTGTCTCTTTGTTTCTGGTATTAGCCTTAGCCCTCTCCTACAGGAGAATTCCACAGTTTGTACCCAAACACAATTGAAGAAGTTTTGTTTGTTGGGGGAAGATTGGATCCTGTTGCAGTAAACAGCTGGTTGGGCAGGCAACAAGGCAGTGTGCCAGGTGTAGAGGGAGCTGTTGTGACGCCAGTGTTGGGCAACAGCCCTGCTGAGTCACTGGCATACTTCCAGCTTGCTGCTGCTGTGATGGTGTGCTTTCCCCTAATTCTGCCCATCCCCATCCCGCTCTGGTCTCTGCGCCGCCGCAGGTATCACGAGACCGTCTACTATGTTTCCCAGGCCATCCCCCCAGGAGCAGTGTTGTTCCCTGCACCCACCACCCCCTCTATCATGATGGTGCCAGCTGCCCCCTACTACAACATGGTCCCCTATGGAGTGCCCCCTGGTAGGTTCCCTCACTACTACTCTCAATGGAGATTGTTCTTTCTTCCTTGTTTTTGAGCACTAGAATCTTTGGATGTCATTTTCAAGTTATTTGGTTTGGAGAGCTGCCTGACATCATCTGCCTGATGTCATCATCACAGAATATAGAGGGTGAATTCAAAATAAACCAGCAAACTTCAACTACACATTAAAACAACAAAAGAAATTTAAATGAATATTTGGTTATTAAATCTTTAATGTGAACTTATAATGTGTAGAACCCATTTCTGAAGTTTGTCGATATATTTTGTACATTCACCCTGCCAATATATTGTGGTGTGGTTTCCTGTTGTTACAGAGGCATGAATACACTGATTGAACCCTTTCAAGACAGTTATGTATATGATGTCTCTGATGAAAAATATTTTTAAAAATCCTTTTTTAAAAATATTGCTAAAAAAAATTTTTTTTTGAGTGTGCAACTAAATTTATTGTAATAATGACTGCCAAGTTTCTGATTGAAAAAAAAAAATTGAATGTGCTTCATTATAGGAAAAAAAAAAAGCTGATTGTGTGTAATTAGTATATGGGCTAAATAGTTTTCTGCTAAACCTAGAAAACATCAATGTGTCAGGATGATAGAGTAAATCCTAAAATGGGACTTGTTGCTATAGCTAGGAGTTGCAATAGCTTGAAGGCAACAGGTGTTGATCTGTGTGAGGAAACATCTGCCCTTGATTCAGCAAATGCTAATTGTGAGAACAGTCTCAGAGAATGACATTTCTTAAGCAACAGAAATGTTTCTTGGGATCAAGCAAAGTTGATTGTTGTTTTTCTATCTTTTCCTCTGCTACTAAGATGGAGTTTTCTAAAAGAACATGCTCTAAACCACAGGGAGCTGTAATGTGGCATCTTCCTTCATTCTTCTCTATAAATTATAGTGCAGATAGGGAATACCTTTTACTTTAACTACTACACAGCAGAGTTGTTTGAGGGAGTCTTATATTTTAGCTTTCATGCTTTCTTCATCACAGTTTTGGTTCTCAATATAAGACCTGGTGTAAGATGTCAAACACCAAGATTTTTCTGTCCTCCCAAATCAAGACCTAATTTAAAAAAATAATTGATTGTATTTAGAACCAAAATGTTTGTTTTACAATCTTGCTAAACATATAGTCTTTCTCTTACTTTTAATAAGCCTTTAGTTTACTGGTAAACCCTAGTGTGTCTTGAACATGACATTTCAATCTCCTCAATCCAGAGGAAGTATTAAAGGTGGGATGGAATATTATCAACAGTGGTAGATTTGTGTTGAATTTTCAGGTGTGAGAATGAATCTAAACTTAGCTAATCAAATTTATCCTTATTTCAGAGTCTTTCATTAGTAGAATGATAACTGTTTTAGTGCCATGTTGGTTTCATCACTTCCATGATAGGTGTTCTATTTACCTACTAGCATATTGTGTCCAGTTGAAATATTGACATTTATAACTATCTCCCCTAGAGGTAGAAGGATATCTTAATTGGATATTTTTATTTTTGAGGGGATGTGAAGACCGTTCAATTCTCTTAAGGGGATAGGGGTTGCTGTATAAGCCATCAATTTTTGACAGCCAATAGTTGGGATTGAATCCTGCATTGGGCACTTTTTTTCTAGATAAAAGATTGCTCCAATGACCCCTGATTCTTGCAAAAGTTCAACCTCATCAGTGAATGCAAGTAAACAAAAGGGGCTCTGGCACGTTTGTAAGTGCAAAAGTTGAACTGCTTTCTACCTGTATAGACATGTAGTACACTTACAGTAAAACCAGTCACTACTACTACCCACCATGATTTCTATGCCTCCCATGCTTACCCCTCTGTACCTGGCCTGTGGTGCAGTGGATATTGTTGGGAGGTACAGTAAACCCTCTACATGATCGTATCAAGTCTTGTTCTGGTAGACTTGATGCTGTAACCACACTCCCTCTCTAAAAATCCTGAGTTCAACTGACCCAGTTGATGGATCTCAGCAATGGTCCCACTCCAGGGATACGGAGGAGCTGCATCTGTGCTCATGTTAGAGTCGGCAGCAAAGGCTTCCATGTTAAGAACAGCCTCAAATTACAGGCAAAGTCAGACTTTCACCAAAGTGTGCCTGGATCATGGTGCCATGATCAACGAAAGCTGAACCCCTATACCCCATTCCATGAGATCATGAACTCATGGAATTCGTGTAATCTTTACACAAGGGGATAAGAAACAACAACAACAACATGATTTAAAGGAAAGTTAAGAGTAGTACCAATTGCATTTATTGTGTTCCATCAATATCAAGGGGAGTGCTGTCACTGTGTCCAGTGTACCCCCCTGCTACTGGTGGTGCCACCCAGCCCCCGGCCCCTCAGCCCCCACCCCCCATCTCTGAGGAGGATGTCACTCAGGTACATAGCCAAGGTCTTGTTTGAGAATGGATGTTTTTCTAGACTGTTTTAGCATGAATCTCTCATAGCCATTACAGTAGAACCTCCATGGATACTTTCAATAGAGGACACCCCCTCTCTTTATAAAAAGGATAGGTTTCATTGTAAAAATTATGATTTTATAGTCATTAGCTGCTCTTCAGGAAAAGAGAACACCTCTGTCTAAAGGACACTTTGACTCTGCAACTAGATGTCCTTTAGATGAAGATTCTACTGTACACTAGCTATATATGACATGGATTTTCTATTTTAACATTCCCAAGTAATATATTGCCATAGGCTGATGACATACTGCTGCAAAAAGGTTGTCTACTTTGCTAATTGGCACTTTATGCCAATCTCAACAGGGTAGAATTAAAGATGGAACATTTTCAAACAAAGTTCCCTCTACAAATCTAAGCTATAAAATAATAATAATAGAACAAAACATGGTTAGATTTCCTGATTTGTCAAAAAAAGTTTTAGCCCAATATTCAGACTTTTAAAATATAGTTGTTTAGTCTTTATATATATTCTGATAGAGGGACTTTTGGACATCAGTACTGTTTGGTTGCATTAAAATTGTTTTCCCAATGTCATTATGTGGTGCTATCTCCAATACTGAAGATGTTCATCATGCAATGTCATTAGACCCCAACTTTCCATGTTGTGACCGGGATACTATAAAAAAAGTGCTACACACTATTTATTTGGTCTTATTACCTTGTGTTTATAATCTATAATCCAAATTGTGCCTTATCACGACTAACCTCCATATTTGAATGTCGTTAAAGGTGTGAGGAGGGTGAGGATTTCACCGAGTTTTCCCTGATGTCAGGTTTATTCCACAGTTTGAGAGAGGGAGGGAGACAGACTTGTGATAATTGAAAAGGGAAAAAGTTGTAGGTCATGATAGATTGTTTTTTTTTTTTCATTCTCAGCAATTCACAGGGCAAGATGTATAGGTTCCCCTAAAACTTCTATCAGCACTCTAGTTTGTTATTTTGCTATATAACAGTGGTTATTAAAGAAAAAATACATTAAATACAGTATGACTATATGCTCCAAACTATTTTCAAAAAAGATTTTTTTGACTAAATGAACATGACTTACACACACATGACTTAAGCACAAAGGGCCGTATCACCTTGGAGTACAATATTCCTGCAGGGTGTGGTGGAACACAGGTAGTGGCAACAGACACTTATATTTTTTCTATAGAGGGACACAATGGAAGACATTGTACAATGCCATTAGTCACAGTAACACCGTGTTGATTGCCGGCAGTGATGACATTAGGATGTTTGCTATTACATCCTTACAATAGATGTTGGTGGTCGGTGGAAGGATGGTCTAAATCGTTGGTTTTCGACCGCTACGACCCGGGTTCGATTCCCATATTGGGCACTTTTTTATGTTTAAAAAAAAATGCTCCAATGGCCCCCGATTCTTGCAAAAGTCCAACCCCACCAGCGAGTGCAAGTAACCAAACGGGGCTCTGGCATATTTGTAAGTGCAAAGTCGAACTGCTTTTCACATGTGTAGACATGTGGTGCACTTACAATAAAAGCAGTCGCCTACTTCTACCCACCATGATTATCATGGCCTGTACCACGTGTACTAGGGATAAGCAAAAAAAAAAAAGATGTTGGTCCTTCTCAACCCGCTCCATACATAATCATCCATCATATCTCGGGAGTAACAGGTGGTCAGGAAATATGTCTGTGTGTCACAACCAATACCTTGGTGTGATCAATACTCTGGTACACTGAAGAAGGAAATCACATAGCCTTATAGCCATCATTGAGACTGGAAATTTTGCATGAATGATGATTTGAACCTCCTCAGGGCTTTTGTACAACCATTGATCATTTTCAACTTCACCTTCTGGGCACAATATTTATATCTGAGAATACCTAACTTCTCTGGATATTTCAGCTTGTTCAAAGGACTCTTGGCCCTGGTGAAACCATTCCCTTGTTTTATTGGACAATAGCTTTCATCCTTTTAGCATCACATGGAAATTATAAAAAATATGCTTGTGTGGCATTGATCTTATCATCCTACCAAGTATTCTCATGGACTTCCAAGTAACTCATCGGCTTGGACACTGACTAATTCTGGCCTCCTGCTAATATTTTAGAAGCAAAATTTTGTTTCCAGTGGTATTTAGTCATATAGAGTCCACCTTGACAGTGCCCAGTTTCTTTGTCTACTTTGAAAATGAATGAATGACCAAGCAACTTTCAGGAATGTAGTAAGCTCTGAATCAGACTGGCCCGCAGCCAAGAAGACACGTGTGCTTCTGTCTATTTCCTGCATTATCCTAGATTCTGCCACAGTGAAGTAATTATATATAATGTAGAGGATAGTGTGTGCCACTTATAGTGTGGGTTCTCAAAGCTCCACTAGGTATGTCAGCTTTTATCTGTTTAATTTTTCCTGAGGAAGGGCTCACACAACTATACCTTGTACTCTCTGGGTGCTAAGAAATATTAGTTGGCCTGCAAAATTGCAGGCTTTCTTGAACTAAGGTAACTTGTCAAAATTCAAAAAGCAAGCTAGGGTCTGATGATTGTGTAGTAATGCCCTTACTGAAATGTCAAACTGCCATAATTTACATATTTGGGATTCTTGTAGCACTTCCATCTTATGTGTGATGAGTTGGTTGTTCATTTGACAGCCTTGGAAACAATCTTTTTCATCTGTTGAACTATGCTGTCTCCTTCCTTCAAAGTTTACTTGGGAAGGTGATCTATTTTCCACATGCAGAAGTGCAAACATTCAAATGTGAGGATTGTTGAATGAAGCAGATATATTAAGAGAAAACAGATAAGGCACAATTTGGATTATAGATTATAAACACAAGGTATGATCCCCTCTTTCTAAACAAGGTAATAAGACCAAATCCAATGGATTCCAGGAATGGAATCCAGGAAACCGATTGATGAAGAAAGTTCTGGAGACTTAAAATGAATGGAAAGAGAATAGTTGGAAGTGCAGAATGGGAAGCTTTGAAGGAATTAATGTGAAGACCCCAAGATAGAGAAGTATGGTAACACCAAGGCTTATAAAGAGCCAAGTATATGAAGAACCTTCAAACTTCATTCATTCTCACAATATTCTAGTGAAAAATCATTCCAATTTTTTAAAATTATTGATGATATCAAAAAAACATCAAAATAGACTCAGTATATCACATAATTCTATTTTAAAAAAAGCCTTTCTTTAAAGGACAATGCCAACATGTCCTTTATAGAGAGGTGGCCTCTAGTGGGAGTGTCTTCTCATGGCTGTAACTCTACTGTATAGTCAATTGAAAATTAAACCTGCTGCAATTAGAGAAACGGTTTTTAGGAGTGGGGGATTGACTCATCAGCAGTTCTCCTAAACACTCTGCTATTGTATTGACTGTTTGGTTTCTAATCTGTTATATACACATTGGAGAAACTTTAGTATATCTAGACTAAAATTTCTTTTGAACTTAAAATAAATACAGTAAATTATATTTAGCTCTCTTAATAGATTGAATTAGATATTTGTGTAAACATTATCGGCAAAAGATGGTGAATATACTTCATTCAGCATTCTTTAATAGTGCCATCCATGCTTCTTAAGAAACTATTTCACAAATACTTGATGAGTGAGTTCATTTATTTATCTGGCTACCAGAATGGTGTA